>JAMPIV010014234.1:0-600000 GCA_024509875.1 Oreohelix idahoensis
GGATCCTTTACATTTTACCTTTTATTTACCCTACCTCTTTTACCCTGGGGATTATTATATTATCTGATGATGGTTAAAACTTGATGTTTCTTTCACAGATTGTCCCTGTTATGTGGTTAATTTTAGCCCATAAAGAATTTTTTTTAATGCTTTATGACTCAGGTTATGTATTGGTTTTTGTTTATTCTTCATTTTCTGTCTAGACATTCATCGCTTAACAATATTCCATGAGCAGTATTTCACTGAAAAGTTTGCCCAGTTAATGGCTAAGCAGAAACATGATCCACAGGTAAAGTTCTCACAAAGTGGATTTAAGTATAGAGTTATGTCTGTGTGTAAGACAAGACCCTAGTATGAGAAAGTCTGAGTGTATAGATTTTGTAAGAGAAATGACAGTGAATGTGGAAGGATGAGACTATTAGCTTTGAGGGTGAGAACTGAGATTGACTCTCCCTCTCCACTCCGGACATATTTAATAGCTATAGACTCACCACCTCTGACTACCATAAAGGAGATAAGGCATACATGCCACACCTCAGAGATGAAAAACCTGTACAAAAAATTTAAAAAACCTGTACAAAGACCCGCAAAACCTGTACAAAGACCCGCAAAACCTGTACAAAGACTGAAAAACGTAACAAAAGAGTTTATTCATGTAAAAGTATATTCAATTAGATGGTTCTGCACCATCATAGTGACATGCGGCCAAAAATTAATACAATTTATGGTTGAAATGAAGAACAGTTGCTGTGTTTTCTATAGTGCCTTATAAAAGTACAGGCCTAAAGAGACCAGTAATAAGCATTATGGGTTAGGAATCTTAAATTTAAAATCTAATAAATTTTTTGCTAAAGCTGGTAATGAAAATATAAACTAGCGCTGGCGTAATATTAGCCTGTATATTTTCTACCGAACTTCAAAAATTGGAATAGCCGTTAAAGCCCAACTGGTAGTTTTAAATAGACCTTCCCATACAAATTTTAGTGTCAATCAAACATTGATAGTAGGCTAATTAATTATTTAATAATTATAAATCATTGAATGACCGTAATGATGACCACCAAAGGCAAAATAACATTGTTTTTTAAAGAAACGAAATTAAAACTAAGAAGAGAAGTAGGCTAACTCCAAATAAACTTTTCTCTGATCGAGTTAAGATGTAAATTTTCCACGCTATTGTGGTTTTTTTTTCTTTTCAGTTTCATAATTTGGTAATATCGGAATGACGTTCGCCGAATGCTCCGCGTGTATTTTCGTACCATTTAGATTTAGGGTTAACCCTAGCTGTAACCCTAATTATAACTCTAAATGGTACGAAAATACATGCGGAGCATTCGGCGACCATCATTACGTTATTAGGCTACCCATAATTTGTAGGCTATTGTATTATTTTTCAAATTTACATTTCTTACGCACTTTCTACAAGTTTTAGTGAAATCAAATAATATGTAGTGGTATCAGCCTTTTTTTTTTTACCAGCCGTACGGCAATAAATAAATAATCAATTATGCTAAACCTTAGGGGAAAAGAAAGCATAGGCCTAAGTTATCTGACAGTTAAATCTAACTTCATCTAAACAATGTTATTGTAATATTTTTTTAAAAATGAATTACTTACCAATACTAAACTGGAAATTAATCCTAAACAATAGGCTCGACTCAAAAAAGATTTCAGTGCTGCGTAATCGTTCAAATAATCAGTAACCTCGCGCTAGCTTTAGCGAAAAATTGTGAATGAACACGCCACGCACATCCCGCGGCAATTGAAAAAATAGGCAGCTTGATTTTCATTGGTTATTTTTTTTTTATCCACTTGGCTTAAAATCTCGCCGAATCTCATGACGCAAATTGTGTAGTGGCACAAGATTTATATGTATATTTAATAATTAGGCGAAAAAACCCGTACAGACCCGTGTACGGCCCGTACACATCTGAAAACGCAAACACCCCGTACAGATTATGGGTAAACCTTTAAGTGTGGCATGTATGATAAGGTTTCACTACAAGTTCCACAGACACAACTATACAGACAACATATACGTACAGTATAGTATAGACGCTGATCCAGTGTACAGTTTATAATTTATTATACAAAAAAAATCATATAACACAGTAAAATAAATAGCGTGCGAGGGTTGCACACCTGAAAAGAACCAAAACGATAAAAAAAATTACATATAATCCAATCCTTTCATTCACCCTTCAACCTGTATGGAAAAAAAATAATTTAGATTACACACACTGTACTTGGTGGGGTCTCGAAGTACGAGCTGCCCTTCCTAACTATCCTATTGAATTATGAACTCTAACACCACTGTCCGGCTGCAGACTTAACTAACTGGCTCCACAACTCTGAATACACTATCTAATGTCCTACACAACAAATCACAAGCCCCAGTCCACTAACGGACTTCTTCAGTGCAAACTCAGAGGTCGTCCTAACACAACTTTCTAACTGCCTCTAACACATCTGTCTCTCCTCTGGTTCGGCTCAGTGTCTCTCTGACACTTCAGGCTGAGTGGCATCTCCGTTACGCCACTCCTCTCGACAGACTTCAGGAAAAGAATGTTGACCCTTTCTCCTGTTCCCGACTACTGCAACTGATGACTTGGGTTTTATTTAGAACTAGGTACTTGACTGGGATGTATAGGCTTCACTACTGCTGATCATTCCTGAACAGACGATTTAACCCGCGTAGGGTTTAGGGACAAACAGCATTATTTTGGCTGTGTACAAACAATAGACCCGACCTCCAGGCCACGTGCCTCTGTGGAGTGGTATAACGAGCTTAGAGCTCTGGATTTTTATAAGATAAACCCGTTCTCGCTGAAGATTTGTGCTTCACTGCAAGAGAACTGCTATCTTTTGCTGGTGCAGGCGTACTTGGCGCCAGTAAATACCGCGTCACCAGTTCTCGTTTATCTCTGGCGATGCCTCGACCCTTCTACTTCTGAGAAGGCCGAATGCCTTGGCAAGCTGTAAGACAAATTGCACCCCTCCCTGTGTGCCGTGAAAAATGCTGTAAACAAAGAAATAACAACTAATGTACAACTACTTCAAAATAAACTTATCTCTAACACATAAACACATTAATTAAACCATCTCCCGTCTTCCCCCTAAGTAACACCGCTCCCCTACACAACTAACCACAACGATAATTAAATATTTATCCCCCCCTTCTCTTCTCATTAAATACGGTCTGGTAGGAAAACTCCCAGATACAGGCTGACCCAAATCTTTTGTTACGCCCATCTAGCCTTGCCTCAGTGTCAAAACAATTCATACACCGAGGGAAAACTCCTGTACTAGAATTCCTAGGCCTACTTTTTTTTCTCGGCTGACCAGGGAAAGTTATCAAATAAACACAATATATATATATATATATCCCCACCATCTAGGAAATATTAAATCTCAGTAATATTAATTACATCCCTTACCATCCGACTATATTACCAAAATAGCACAACTAATTAATACCCAATTAAATAAAATTACACCAATTCGCTCGCGTATATACATTTGTAAATTATCCGAATTAATCACAGATGAGGAAAGATTAATTCCCATCTCAGTAATATTAAGTACACCCCGATCTTCTGACTACCCAACAACTTAATACACACTTGAATAAAATACATAAAATCGCTAGCGTAACGACACTTCAAATATTATAATCAAATCGAGGTTACCGATCTCGGACCTCACAATTTCAGTATTGATATAGCCTAAGGACTTAATCTTCTACAATTAATTTCACAAACCCGTTACACGCATGATAGATATTTCTACTATTCACAGAAAGTTATAAGCACAACTTACAGTTTTATTTTAAGATAGCAATTGATGGCACTTATGTTTATAAAATTACATTAACTCCCCCGAAGAAAACTTTACTAAATCGGGCTAAGATTTATTCTTTTAAACGAACTATAATTACGACGCTAAAAAGTTATGGACATGCCCAATTCGAATTTCTCTGTAGAGCAGACGAATTTGTATAATGAATACAGGCATAGAATTCACAGCAGGAAATATTTTGCATCAGAGAGCCCGCTACTTGATGTACTCTGTTATTTATCGTACCAAAAAGCTGATGCAACCCCCCCCCACGTGTGCCGTGAATCATCGCGTGGCTTTGTTTAGGGGCCAATCTTAAACCAATAATATTTCTGCATTTAATAAACTATTGAAACGCGCCAATAATATCGCAACAAATACATGACTTATGGTTATTCTGCTCACACGCGCGAAAAGAATTCCATAACGTTATATCACCTACTACCGTTCGCGTTAGCAAAATTAACTTTGGTTGGTTCAAGCATAGAACCTGGGTTGTTTCTAAACCCACCCCCGTTTTTACCGGGTAGGTACGGGTTTACGTCGGAAAATATTCACCCAGCCTAATAATATTACGCTCTCAACTCCTAATGAAATAAACTGAACGCAGTTATATTTACACAAAGAAAAGAAGGCTGGTGCGGATATAAATACAATTAAAACCTTCAGTAATCCCTCATAAAAACGCAAATAATTACCTAGAGAAAAAGAGTATACTCAAATAATTACATGGAGAAGAATAAAGGGGGTCTGTGAAAAATAAAATCACAGTAACTTCTCACAAAAGTCACCTGTTTTTTTTTAATGCTAAAGCAGCAGCTGGCTTTATTTGTGTTAATATCTGTTCTTTAACATTTGGAATTTTACTCCCAATGTAACATTCAACACAAGTAGACAGTGAGACCCATACACAGGGGTTAAAGGTAAAAGGTAGTCCCATAGCAGATACTGATGTAGGTGAGTGAAGCGTTAGAGACTTCACCATACTTGGTTCACCTTAAGGAAGTGTGGTGACATTCCTTTCCTTGCTGCCTTTGCTTCCCCTGACTCAAGAGCAAAGTCAGATACACATTTACAGCTGGAGAGGGTAGTGCATAATGCCACCCAGTTTCTATACTGGAACCCAGTAACTTCACTGTAAGAGAAAAACACTCTTACCGCTTAGCCAATCAGATGCTCACACAGGGCTTACCTGTGTAGCTATTTTACATTTGAAAGTGCAGGTGTTTCCTTCTGCTCAATAAACTAGATTAACATTTATGCTTTCAGAGGATATCATACATGAACCAGTTGGAACAGTGTCTATGCCAGCATATTATTTTTTAAAACACTTTATGCATAGGTCATGATTTTTAAATTCAGTTATCATCATGTTGGGAGACATGGTTAGTGCACTTGCTTCCTAGCTCAGTGGTCTTGGTTCAGTTCCCAATTGAGGTGGGATTTTAAGACCGTAAACGGCTCCAGAGTCGACCCAGCCTCATGATTTGGGTACCAGAGCAACTCTGGGAAGGTTAAGATGTCTTGCATGATGCTGACCACATCACCCCTAGTGTGCCCTTGGTCAAGAAAATATGGGCCTAATACCATATTTCCAATATGCCTCAACGGGCGTATAAAAGGATCGTTTATCATCATATTATACCTTCTAGTGCTTAGTAAGCTTAGTCTTACATGCCGTGTCTTTTAAAGTATGTAGCAATAAATGTGGCAGATGAAAATGAAATTTTTCAGCTGAATGTCCACAATTTTGCGAATGTATTTCTTTTATAGTTTTACGCATGTAGCTTACTTACTTACTTACTAAGTCGTTCCTCTTCTACCATGAGGTGTAGAGGTTTGGAAGAGAGAGCGCCAGACTAACCTATCAGCTGGCTTCCTCCTGGCCTGGTTCCATTCTAGTCCTCGGTCCTTCAAAGATTGTCTAATGTTGTCCTCCTAGCGGACTCTGGGTCATCCTGTGGGTCTGGATCCCTGGCTCTTTCTTTCCCATGCTTGTCGTGGTAGCTGATCTTTTCCCATTCTGCAGACATGGCCAAACCACCTTAGTTGGGACTGTTCTACTTGGGTTTGCAGGGGGTGGGATTTTAGGCCTTGACATATCGTCTGGTTGCAGACCATGTCTCTTCTTGATACTTCAACCATCTTCCTCGGATACCTCATTTCTGAGGTTTGGATCTGGCTTTTGTGGGTTGTAGTCATTGTCCATGACTCGCATCCATATGTCAAGACTGGAACATAGGTGAAGCAGTATACAGCCATCTTCGTTTTCTTACCAACCTCTCTCTTGCTGAGGAATCCTCGATTTATGGCCTGAAAAAGTCTCCCAGCTGCTGCTTTTCGAGTGGCTAACACTTCTTTGATGCCTCCCTTTCGGTCTATAATAGCTCCGAGATATTTAAAGTGGTCAACCTGCTCCAGGACCTGTTCTCCCAGCTTAATCTGATGTCTTCTTTTTTCTAGGGATATCACCATGGATTTTGTTTTAGAGCTGCTTATGACCATCCCTCTCTTCTCCAGCTCTTCCTTCCAGACTTGCAGGTTGGATTCGAGATGTGCCTCTGATTTAGCAATCAGGGCAACATCATCAGCAAATGCCAGCTCTGAAATACAGACCTGTCTCAACTTTCAGTACCCCATTGAATACTTTACATGTAGCTTTACACTGTGTTGCCCCATGTATTAGGATCTCTGATGAAAAAGAAAGAAATATTAGGACTACTGTTTGTCATGAAGTGGATTTAAGTATAGAGTTTGTCTGAGTGTATAGACAAGACACTAGTATGAGAAAGTCTGAGAAGATAGATTTTGTATGAGAAATGACAGTGAATGTGGAAAGATGAGACTATTGGCTTCAAGGGTGAGAACCGAGATTGACTCTCCCTCGCCACTCCAGACGTATTTAATAGCTATAGACTCACCACCTCTGACTACCATAAAGGAGATAAGGTTTCACTACAAGTTCCACAGACACAACTATACAGACAACATATACGTACAGTATAGTGTAGAAGCTGATCCAGTATACAGTTTATAATTTATTATACAACAAAATCAGATAACACGGTAAAATAAATAACGTGCGTGGTCGCACACCTGAAAAGAACAAAACAATTAAAATGACTGATAATATAATCCAACCCCTTCATCCCCTCTCATAAACCTGTATGAGAAAAAGAATTAAGGATTAAACACCCAGTAATTTGGTGGGGTCCCTTAGTACACGCCACCACTCCTAACTACCCTAATATAAATTATGCACTCTAACACCACTGTCTGGCTGCAGACTTAACTAACTGGCTCCACAAATCTGAATACCGTATCTACTGTACTACACAACAAATCGCATGCACTGGTCCACTAACGGACTTCTTCAGTGCAAACTCAGAGGCTGTCCTCTGCTCTATCTAACTGACTCTCCTCTGTTTCTGCTCAGTGTCTCTTTGACACCCTTGGTTTCTACTGAGAGGCTCCTCAGCTACGCCCTTCCTCTCTAGTGCATTTGGAAGGAATCTTGACCCTGTCTCCTTCCACGACTTCTGCAACGATGACTTCTGAAATAATGACTAGGTACTAGACTTGGGATGTAGAGGCTTCACTGCTGACAAACTTTATTTCACCTGCCCGGTTACCCCTCATTGGGTTTAGGGCCGTCAGTTTTATTATGACCGAATTTAAACGACAACACCAGGCCACGCGCCTTTGTTTCGGTGTGTGAATATGAGCTTAGAGCTCCGGATTTTAAGAAATTCTTTCCCGCTGAAGAATCTTCACTGCAAGGGAACTGCTTTCTTTTGCTGGTGCAGACGTACTTGGCACCGGTAACTACCGCGTCACCAACTCTCTTCACCTCTGGCTATATCTCGAGCCCTCGGCTCCTGAGATGACAACTTGTCGTTGTAAATTGGAAGGCAAATTGCTCCCCTCCCTGTGTGCCGTGAAACTGCTGTAAACAAAATAATAACAACAGATATACCACACATCAAAATATACTCATCTCTAACACCTAACTCCCTTAAATAAATACCTCTCCCCTAACTCAATACAGCTCCCCTCCCCAAGCTATGCACAGCGATAAACAAAATATTTATCCCCCAAAAATCAGCCTACCGTACAATTCCCTTCTCTTCTTATTTAATATGGTCTGGTAGGAAAACTCCCAGACACGGGCTGACCTAATCTCTTACGCCATCTAGCCTCAGGCGTCAAAACAATTTCCTTTACTGAAGCGAACCATTCCACACTAAAATTCCTAGGCCTACTTTATTTTACAGGCTGACCTGGGACCGTTATTAAATTTACCCAATATAAAAGTCACACCCCTCTAGGAATAATTAAATCCCGTCTCCGTAAAATTAAGTACCCCACTATATATATATATATATATATATATATATATATATATATATATATATATATATATATATATATATATATATATATCTCATCTATGAATAATTAAATCCCATCTAGACCCGTCTCTTCTGACTACACAAGGTTATAAATTAAACACCAGTAGTAAATACACAAATACCTACGCTCTCTCAATAATATTAATTTTACCCCCTGTCATCCAACTACATTACCCAAATAGCCCGCTGGTAAATTACACAACAATTTAATGCACACTTAAATACCGTACACAAATACCTAGCGTATTTACACTGCTCATATTATAATTAAATCGAGGTTACATATTTAGCGGACCTCACAATTACAGTATAGAAATAACCTAAGGACTTAACCTTGCACAATGAATATCTCAAAAAGCCTGTACACAAATCAGAGATACGGCTACTTATTCACAGAAACTATATAGGCACACTTCTAGTATTATTCTAAGATAGCAATTGATGTCACGTTTTATAAAATTAATTCAACTCTCCGAAGAAAAACTTACGTTATCGTGCTAAGATTTTATTACAGAACTATCTCCTACGCTAATTAAATTACCAACATACCCAATACCAAATATCTCTCGTTTGAACAAACGATAAGGCGTAGTTTTCACGGCTGTATTTCTGGAGACAAAGAGACCGCTCACTACTAGACCCTGTTATTTATTACAGAAAATCGACGCTAACGCCACACCCTACATCATCGCATCACGTTGTTTAGGGGGAGTCCTCAAACCAATAATATTTCTGCATTTAATAAAGTATTGAAACCCGCCAATAATATAGCAACAACTTCATCTTCTTCTTTGATCCATAACCACCAACCGTCAAAGCAGTCAGCGGCCATGACACCTTGTGGCGTCTTGTAGGGCAGCAACAAATTGATTCCACTTTGCTCGGTCGGCGGCCATCCTTCGTACAGTGCCCCAACTGTGGTTCATTCTTTGCATCTCGGCTTCCACAGTTCTCCGCCAAGTTGTTTTTGGTCGGCCTCTCTTTCGCTTTCCCTCAGGGGTCCATAGCATAGCTGTTCTTGTGATGGTATCAGGGTCCCTTCTGAGGACATGGCCAACCCAACTCCAGCGTCTGCCAGCTATGATGGTGTGCATGTCCTCCTGGTTACTCCGAATAAGTAGTTCTTGGTTGAATTTTCCTTAGGCAGATTGTGTGGAAGGAGGACAGTTTCGACATTTCCTTCTCTGTTACTCTCCAACATTCCGCACCATAGAGAAGCACAGAAGGTACACAGCTGTCATACAGTCTTAATTTGGTGTTTGTGCTGTACTGGGAAGACTTCCAAATGTTGTTGAGAACAGCAAAGGCTGTTCTCGCTTTATTCATTCTGTTGTTAATGTCCTTGCTTGTTCCGCCGTCAGTTGTTACTATGCACCCTAGGTAAGTAAATGTGTCTGTCTGTTGTAACTTCTGGTTCCTTACTGTTATTGGCTCAGGATTGCCCAAATTTAGTGTCATGACCTCTGTCTTCTTCAAATTGATGTTCAGGCCAACCTGCTGGCCATACTTATTCAGTCTATCGGTTTTGTCTTGAATGTGTTGATGTGAATGCGCGAGTAGTGCAATGTCATCTGCATATTCCAGGTCTTCCAGTGTAGAAAACATTGTCCATCTAATTCCTCTTGGACTGCCCTCTGTTGTCTGGCGCATCACCCAATCTATGACTGTCAAAAACAATGTTGTTGATAAGGGGCATCCTTGTCGTACTCCTGTTTTCACTTCGAAAGTTACATTACTCGATCCAACACTGCACGTAAAGTTAGAATAGAGGCTTTTTATGATGGAAACAGTGCAGCTGGGAATTCCATAAGCCCTCAGAATTTTCCATAGGCTGTCCCTGTGTAAGCTGTCGAAAGCCTTTTCAAAATCAACAAAGTTAATGTACAGCTGTCTCTGCCATTCTGAGCACTGCTCTATAATGTTCCTGAGGGTAAATATATGATCTGCACATCTTCTGTTCTTTCTGAAGTCCGCTTGTTCTTTCCTCAGTTTATGGTCAACTGCTTTTGAACAACAACTTCATGACTCATGGTTATTCTGCTCGCGCGCGAAAAGAATTCCATAACGTTATATCACCTACTACAGTTCGCGTGAGCAAAATTAACTTCGGTTGGTTCAAGCATAGAACCTGGATCGTTTCTACACCCACCCCCGTTTACGCAGGTAGGTGCCGGGTTTTCTGTATTTTTCCCAGTCTGAAAATTTACCCCTCCTAATAATACTCAAGCGCCTAATACAATAAAATGACCGCCTTTATTTTACAAAAGAAAATCAGACTACGTGAACGCAATTACGTTAGAGAAAAGAAAACTGGTGCTGGTATTAAAATCCAAACCTCCAGTAATCCTTCATAAAACCGTAAATAATTTCCTAGAGAAACAGAATGTTCTCAGAATAACATAATTAATTACCCAGAGACAACGGAATGGGGCCTATTGAAAAACAAAATTACAGTACTGTATCACACTGTTCCCTCAAGCATGACGGACCAGGTGACTAATATGAGGTTGTGCATGAGGATGGCAACTTTATTATGTAAAAGAAATTGCTACAGTTCAAACCACCGCCACAAGAGCATGTGAATGCATGGTGCAGGCTTCCTGTAAGGGGACTAGCTGCAGTGGTGCATGCTCCATAAGGAGCAAACAGAAAAATGATGATGATGATTCACACTGTATTACTTCATCATATTTACATGTACATTTTTTTAACATTGTTATGCATGTATTTTCTTTGCAGTTTAACATGTTCACTTAATTTCTTTGAATTTGCACTGACAAATAATCTTCTATGTTTCCAGCTTCAAGGCCAGCTGTGTGACGTTGCGACATCAATCTTGAAGAAATGGTTGGAAGAAAGAAATAGTCTCTTACGCTTCAAGCCACAGTATGTAACAAATGTGCTGTCATCTTTTTCAGGTAAAATAAGACACACCTTGAGGAAACTTGTTGATAGCATTACAAGGCAGTCCTTGCTATGGAGTTCCCAGGGTAAGGGGGGGAGAGGAAAGACTACAGGGATAAAAGACCTGGAGACAAGTCATAAAGGGCATGAGGAAGACTTGGAATGACCTTGAGCTGATGGCATGGGGCAGGAAGACTTGGCATAAGTTTGTTGAAGGCCTATGTTCCTTGGGGAGCTGGAGGGTGATGATATTTTACAGGTAAAAAAGGCAAAATGGTGTTCTGGTATATACATACCTTTCATAAAAGGGTGTTTCCATAGTGAAATAGAGGGTTTGAAATGATACGACAAAATCACCAACGCAGAACTGGTGACAAGAATCAGACAAGTATCGGTGGAGCAAGGGATGAGAAGAAAAGGCTGGGGATGGATTGGACACACACTGAGGAAACCTGTTGATAGCGTTACCAGGCAGGCCTAATTCTGGAATCCCCAGGCTAAGAGAAGTAGAGGCAGGCCAAAAAACACATGGAGAAGAGAACTGGAGGCAGAAATGAATATGATGAGGAAGATATGGAAGGAACTTGAGCTGATGGCAGACGATGAGAGGACTTGGAATATGTTTGTTAAAGGGGAGCCAAAGGATATTCATTGATTGAATATATATATATATATATATGAGTTTGTCTGTTACTTTTATCCCATGTGTTGTGGAACAGTAGGAACTGGGAATAGTATGGATAGGGAAATAGTAAGGTGTATGGTTTGTTGTGTTCACTGATGTGAATGATTTATGCGTGATGTTTGGCAGAGAGAGATCTGGTCACTGTTCTTGTGTTGTAAGTGTGAGTGAGTGAACTAACAGTGAGTCAGCTGGGATAGGTAGTTTTAGGTAGTCGGCCGAGAGATTCGAAAGTGAGAGATGTGTTTTCAAGTAGAGTTGTGAATTTGTAGACAGCAACCGTTTCTATGTAATTCTGGCATTTTGCTATTTGGATTATGTGCTCTAGTGTTATGAGAGCCGAGAGATGTTTTTGAGTATAGGCTTGGGTGCAGATGCATAGATGCACCACCCATAGTTTTTCTGGTTTGTGTGTTGATCGGCCAGAGGTAACAGTAATTGCTGTAAATGTACTGTTGATGTCATCACTTGTGTCAGCGAAATAAATTGTGGTACCGTTGTACTCAGTGTGTTATTTGATGACCTATACATGTTCCTGTGACTGTGCTGAAGATATGTACCCTAGCAGAGCCTATGAACCCGGGTATTCAGTGTGTGTTAAACATCTAACAACACACATCATAACACCATAAATATACATATGAGTTTGTTACTTTAGTCCCATAAATGTACGAATGGGTTTGTTACTTTTATCCCAACTGCCTTTGTCCAACAGTACCAACTTCTTGTACTTCAGTCTTATGGAAGTCAGTCATTCACATCCCTTGGCTGTCTTGCATGGATAGACCAGTCATTATATGTGACTCATCCTGACAAAATCAATAACATATCAGAATATCTGGTTTAGGGGTAAAGGTTAAGGTAGTCCCATATCAGATACTGTCGTGGGGGGGTGAAGTGTTCACCATACTAGGTCCAGCATCGAGAGGTGGGGTGACCACTGCCCTTCCTTACTGCCTTTTCCTTCCCAAACTCAAAGAGCAAAGTCAGGTACCCATAAACACCTGAGTAGACTGGAGCATGTCAGTACCATGATTCGGACCCGGCACCTTTGCTGCGAGAGACCCGTTCTCTAATGACTGCCTATCGTCGCTCCTGGTTTAGAGAAACTACATTAAAAACCTTTAATTTGACTAAAACTATACGGATAGATGACAGTGAAAATAAACAAGGTCTGCCATTTTGCCAGACTGGCTATCAAAATTAACATTACAGCTAGCTTTACCTAACCCCAACTTTTTTTATCTGTAGTAATTTGTTTTATGTCATCAGGTTGGCCCACTACATGCACAAAACTCATTTTAGTGGCCTCTCATATATATATATATATATATGAACTATTGATTTTAAATAAATTTTTCACATGTTGACCAAAAAAGTCAGCAAAATGTACTGACCAGACCTTAGGGTCTTTTATATTTGGACATGCGCCCTAATATAACCGACTAGGTTGGATGGGACTCGTGCCTCCCCAAAATGAGGCAAAACTTTATATTAAAAAAAAAAAAATTTGAATATATTCACTTCATTCAGTAGAGTTCTTAATAAAGAAAATGTCATTTTTTATTTTTTTTTTAAAGCACGGTCAGAATATGACATAATTCTGAATGCTTAACTGGTTGTGTTTAATTTTATCTGTATCTTATCTGAACTTTTAGCCTTTAATATTATGTACCAAGATGAGGGATTTAGTTTACACTGGAGGCAAATTGCATCTCAATCAGTTGCATGTGAAAGCAGCCGAAAAGATAGTATGGCGCTCCCTCCTCCAAACCTCTACACCTCACGGAAGAAGAGGGATGACTAAGTAAGTAAGTAAGCATGTGAAAGCTAAAGCATAAATATATAAAATATTTTGATGTTGCTATTTCTGATAGTATGTAATATTTTAATGGAACATTTTTTTACTTTACTGTTCTTTTTACAGCATGGATGGCTCAGTGATTGGTCACTTGATGATAACTTTCCTGAACAATGACGAGTTGAATAAAGCTTGGTAAGCTACAGTCTTGAAGATTTAATAATCTAAATTTAGCCTTGAAAAGAAAGTACTTTTGGAAGCTCCAAAAGGTAGGAGCAATACTGATCAAATGAATTGTAACACTTCATTACGTAATATGGTGTTTTGAACATCAGTCAGGATGTACTGAAAGTTTCATGTCTTACTTAGTCATTCCTTTTCTACCATGAGGTGCAGAGGTTTGGAAGAGAGAGCGCCAAACTATCCTATCGGCTGTCTTCCTCCTGGCCTGGTTCCATTCTAGTCCTCGGTCCTTCAAAGATTGTCTAATGTTGTCCTCCCAGCGGACTCTGGAGGTCTGGATTCCTGGCCCTTAGTTTCCCATGCTTGTCATGGTAGCCGATCTTCTCCCATTCTACAGACATGGCCAAACCATGGGAAGTTTCATGTCACTAATACTAACTAGAGCTTGGCGCAAACCACACCCTTCAGTTTCACAGAAAAAAATGTAATTTAAAATGAATATGTATAGCACATGAATAGCACTTGCAGTGCATTCAAGGTAAATTCATCTTATGCATGGGGTACTGCATCTGTTTTTGGTGGTAAGCAAGATTCTGAACCATAAAGATGTGAGGAGATTCATAATATTGAACTCATTTGACCAGGATTGTGCATTAGATGATTTATAGGGTTAAGAATTGAGACTTTGTGCAGGCCACTGCATTTTATAGATACCTGCTGGTTGAAGAAAGTTGTATACTGCTCATGAACAATGTGGAAGATCACATTATGCCCATATTGTTGGAAGACTTAAGAATAAGTGCAAAAATTCATCAGTCAAGTTAACCAACATACAGTAGAAAGGTGACACTACATTTCAGATGCAATATCTTCCTCTAGCATTGTAAATGTGCACATGGTACCAAAAATATGCTTTGATGGCCCTCAAACTTTGGAATTTTGAAAATGTTCAGGAAAAATCATGCAACTTTGCTGTTTGGTATGTTATTCTGAATAAAATTACTGGTTGCTTGTATGCTTTAAAAGCATATTGCTATGCTTCTGAGGGAATCAGTACCTAAAGGCACACACTCTGTTAAAATTACACTTTGATAACACTCAACCTTTGGAAATAAGCCTTGTCCGCATGCTGTCCTTGATGTTTGTGTCAATGTTCACACACATCATTTCTAGCAAGGGCTAGACTTGCCCAGTACAGTAATTTCTGGCACTGCCATTCAAGTGAATTAACTGTTTGTTTAGGAAAAATTTAACACAGCTTTTCCCATGTAACATTGCATTTCCCGCTTGCATTTCTCATGAAAAATTCATGCCTCTTATAGCTATCTTGGGTCTCTGAGGAAGGAAGAAAGAATAGGAATACTGCCCCCTCAGGCTAGTCATAAGAGGAGACTAATAGGTTGTGTCAGCCTCATAGGTTGTGTCAGCCTCATCATGTAAAACAAATTGCTACATAAACCACAGCTACCAGAGCACGTGAATTGTTTGGTGCAGGCTTCCTGCAAAGGGGGGGGGGGGGAGACCAGCTGTGGTAGTGGCTCTATGCTCCAGATGAAGGAAAATGATGATGGATGTCAACCCACCAATTCAGTATAATGCCTTAGTTCATTTTTCTAACGGTGAAGACTTACTATGATTGGTTATACTGGCATATCATGGCCCCCATTTAAAGTCGTCCGCAGAGCAGAAGAATAATTTGCAGTCCGATCTTTCTCTTAATTAAGTTGCTCATGTGAGCCTAATTAATGCCACCAGTGGTATTATTATAATCTGTGGCACTTTGAGGGCAACTACAAGCTTACATCCAACAGGGACCCCCTAAAATTGTAGCCAGTGAATAATTCCATAAGAGTAAATGTGCCTCTCTATCCATTGTCTACAATGCTGCTAGTTCCTGCATCAATCCCTACTTTCACTATCGTCAATAACTGGGTCTTAGTCCATATCAATGTAGGATTAATCATTTTCGCTATCAGAATAACACAGAAACATAGATCTATTCCTTCAAAGTTCATTTAAAATCTCTTCCATTGCTTGAAATTTCATTTTTACAAAGCGTAATTTTTTTTTTTATTGCAAAAAAATCAACCATTCGACTTAGAAAAACGCGATCGATATCAAAGTAAACTTCGAAATAGTCTCTATCAACCAGAAACTCGCAAAATCTCATACGAGCGGGACTTCTGTTGTCGCATAGCATCGAAATAAGTGTCCTATTATCGGCTGCTTTTAGGTACATTAAAAGATAAAATATGAGTGCTTTTAGGCGAATTGGACTGGAAAGGGTTATGCAAAGTATGTTGCACCGTTTCATTAGGCCTGTGGTCCAGTGCATCTGATTTTAACAAGCATTTCTGTCGGGCCGCCTTCCTTAGCCTTTGACTGTTCCCATCTTGCCTGCAAAGCAACAGGTGTGTGTGTCTCTTGGTCTGTCCCTACTCTTCGACCTGTCTGGCTTGGGAGACCCTGCTGGTAGCTATGCTACCACCGGCATAGCTCTTGTTGTCATGGGGACACAAGCTCATCTACCACAACAAGGTGGATACACAGCAGAGGAGAAACAACTAGAGTGAATGAATAAGGAATATTGGTCAAATTCTAAAAAAATGTCATTGCTTATGCTTCCTGACAAGTGTACTTGGGCAACATTTTTGTGTGGTCCATTTATTTACTGAGGCAAGTTCTTTAAGGGCAGCAAAGAAAAATGTGGGCAGTGTAACAACAGGCACAGGAAGAAAGTTAACCCTTTACAGTCCACAGCTCTGCTAATATCACTGACAAACAACATTTTTCTTTCTTCTATAAGAATAAGTGTTCTTAGGTCAATTTCTTGCGCTGATTTCAAATCTGAAATCCGTTTATCTCTATCACGTCGGGTTCTTAAGATATTTGTGAATAAATATATTTTTGGGAAACCGTTATTTGCTCCGTTTCATTTTTACTATATAACTTATTAAAAATTAATAAAAAGCAACATAATTCTACTTTTTATACTGCTAAAAGATGCATGACATATGTTACGCGATTTTTCAAATAGTTACTGTATTTTGAAATAATTCTGAGCAAAATATGGCTTCTAGAAGTTGTAGAAATTCGGCTGATCTGTTCTGTTACGTGTGCGGATATTTTACCGATCGTGTTGACCAGAAAAACTTTACACCATTACTAAAGATAGCATATGAACTTTATTTCGATTCGAAAGTTGATGATGCAAATAAATCTTGGAAGCCAAATGCGGTTTGTTCGATAAATTGGCAGGTTGGTTACGAAAATCGCCGAAGCATAAGTCGATGCCTTTTGGCGTGCCAGTAATATGGCGTGAACATACAAATCACACTACTGATTGTTACTTCTGCTTAACAAATATCCATGGTTTCATTTTTAAAACTAGAAAGTCTGTTGTTTATCCAAATATTGAATCGGTTTCGAAACCAGTGCCTCATGATCCAATCACGTGTCCGATCCAAGTACCACCAGAACAATATCCGTTGGACGTAAATGAACCATCAGAAAGTGATAGTTTACCTGCTTTAGAAACTAATTCTGACTCAGATTACATACCGGTGAATGATGGTGTTTACTTAATTAACCATTCAGAACTTTCAGATCTAATACGTGATCTCGCTCTTACCAAAGGACAAGCGGAATTACTCGGTTCGCGACTCAAAGTATGGAATCTTTTAGCGCCCAATACTCCGATATCTAAATTTCGTCATAGACACAGAGAACTTGTTCAATACTTTGAGATGGATGATGACATTTGCTATTGCAAAGATGTAAACGGTCTAATGGTGCACCTCGGTCATGAGCACATAGTCAACGAATGGCGACTTTTCATCGACTCTTCCAAGACTAGTCTAAAAGCCGTGTTATTGCATAACAGAAATTTTTTTTCATCAATTCCAGTCGCCTACTCTGTTCATATGAAAGAAACTTATGACAATATGCCTATACGTTTGGAAAAAATAAAGTACAATGACTACCAATGGCGGATTTGTGGAGACCTAAAGGTCATTGCAATTCTCACGGGCATGCAGACTGGGTATACTAAATTTTGTTGCTTCCGATGGGAATGGGACAGCCGCAACAGACAGGAACATTATGCAAGAAAGGTGTGGCCTATCCGGGATCGTATGCAGCTCGGGCATAAAAATGTAATACGCGAGCCATTAGTTAACAAAGACACCTTCATTTTACCACTGTTACATATAAAGTTGGGGCTCATGAAGAATTTTGTAAAAGCGTTAGATAAAACGAGCAAAGCTTTTACTTATCTTCGAGAAAAGTTTCCGCAAGTTAGCGATGCAAAGATAAAGGAAGGTATCTTTGTAGGACCTCAGATTAGGAAAGTTATTGCAGACAAACAATTCGAGAACTTGTTACATGGTAGTGAACTTCGCGCATGGATGGCATTCAAATCGGTCGTCGATAACTTTCTGGAAAATCACAAATCTGTCGACTATGTTGCATATTGTTAAGCATTGCATAGATGCATACATAATTATTACACAGGGAAAAGACAAAAATAATGCGAATAAATGCAGGTAATGAAAACAGGGTTGAACTTGAAGAAACACCAATACAAGATGTAGAATCATACACATATCTTGGCAGTAATATAGATAAAGTTGGAGGGACAGACAGCGATATCAAAATAAGAATACAAAAGGCAAGAGGAGCTTTCATTGCATTGGGAAATATATGGAGATCAAGAGAAATAGGATCCAACACGAAAATAAGAATCTTCAACTCAAATGTGAAGTCAGTCCTATTGTATGGCTCAGAGACATGGAGAACAACAAAGACAACAACCAAAAAGCTACAGACTTTCATAAATGGGTGCTTGCGTAGAATAGAGGGATTAAAATGGTATGACAAGGTTACCAATGTGGAACTGATGACAAGAACTGGACAAGTGCCAGTGGAACAAGAGATGAGAAGAAGACGATGGCGATGGATAGGACACACACTGAGGAAGCCTGTTGATAGCATTACAAGGCAGTCCTTGTTCTGGAACCCCCAGGGCAAGAGAGGCAGAGGAAGACCAAGAAGTACATGGAGAAGAGAGTTGGAAACAGAGGTGAAAATGATGAGGAGAACATGGAAAGAACTTGAGATGATGGCACGTGACAGGAGGACTTGGCATGTGTTTGTTGAAGGCCTATGCTCCTTTGGGAGTGGAGGGTTATGAATGAATGAATACATAATTATGGGCTGTAACATGTCCCTGAAAATCCATTTGCTCGATTCGCATCTTAACTTTTTCCCTGACAACCTTGGCGAAGTCAGCGATGAACATGGAGAATGATTCCATCAAGATATCGCCGTAATGGAGTCACGTTATCAAGGACGGTGGAGTGTGACCATGCTTGCCGATTATTGTTGGATGCTTCATCGCGATGTACCACATGCCATTCACCGACGAAAGTCGACTGCAAAGAAATTCAAGCCTACATAACTGTTATACTTCTTGTACGAATGATGTTGTAATACTGTATGCGTTGTTAAAAAACTTCAATTGCGTATTTCTAGAGATCCCGACCTAATAGAGAAAAACGGTTTGCAGATTTAAAAACAGCGCATTAAAATTGACCAGAAAAACATAGAAATGTTAGAGAAAGAAAAAAAAAGTTTTTTTTTGTTAGTCAGTGTATTTCAACCCTGAACGCCCAAGCAAAGGGACAAAACTCTTTTTCTTAACTATTTCTTATGTTCAGAAAAATTATTTATAAAATATTCTAAGCCAAAATTATATAAAAACAAAGTTTTCTGTACAGTACAATGGACATACTTTATTTCCTGCATATTTTAATGTCACATTTAAATGCTTTTTTGGAATTTAAAAGAATGTCAAAACCAAAAAATTACTTTTCTTTATCAAAGTCTTGCACTGGAAACCTTATATATACTCTATTTACAAGTTTTCATGAAAATTTGAATATTAGAGTCACATTTACACTTATGTAGAGAACAATATTTACAACCATAAACTGTCTCTAAAACTCTACAAGTGTCTGTTTTGTCTTAATTTTTACAGCACTGAACGTGTTTTTTTTTCTCTGCCCATGAGTCTGACAGTTCATGCCTGTTTGATGTTGGTTTAGATTATGCTCACGCCAAAACAACATAATCAGTCCTTTTCAGCTCTGTTGATTTATTCATAAGTCCATCTTTGGGTATAAATAATAAGAAAATAATAAGCTGTTGCTTCATCAGACAAATTATGTTTAGGCCCTGGGAGTTAATACAATTGGAATAATTTCACAGGAGTAAATGTGCCTCTCTGTCCATTCTCTACAATGTTACTAGCTCCTGCATCTATTTTCCAACTTTCACTATCGTCAATAACTGGGCCATAGTCCACATCAATGTAGGATTAATCATTTTCACTATCAGAATAAGACAGAAATGAGATCTATTCCTTCAAAGCTCATTTAAAATCTCTTTCATTGCTTGAAATATTTTTACAAAGCGTAATTTTTTTAAAGTAAGAAAAAATAAACTACTCGACTTAGAAAAACGCAATTGATTTCAAAATAAACTTCGAAATGGCCTATATCAACTGGACGCTCGCAAAATCTTGTACGCGCGAGACTTCCATTGTCGCTTAGCAACGAAATAAGTAACCTATTATTGGGCGCTTTTAGGCAAATTGGGCAGTGTTAAAAGATAAAATATGAGCACTCTGAGGCGAATTGGACTGTAAAGGGTTAACAATAGAATTGATAGAACACCAGGAATTAAACATTGTGTAAAGGCATTATTTTCTTCACCAGCTTATATGATGTTGGGGATAAGGATGGAGAAGAGGATGAAACTGAATGGTATGTGTCGATAGATAAGTGTTCTTCCATTTGTACTTTCCAGGGAGCTTTTCCAGCTTTATAAAGAGGACAGTCAGTTGCAGGCAGCAGATCCAAGGTACTCTTTGTTTTTTTTTCACTTAGAAGGGAGAATGCGGAATTCGATATTGGGACTGCACAGTAAACCAGCAAGACACAGTTATGGAAGCAGCATATTTCATCAGCATTGCATATACATAATATCGACTAATGCCTGATGGTAGTTTCTTGGGGTCTCAAAGGAGACTAAGAAAGATTAAGGACTAAAGATCCCTCAAGCAGGGCCTTCAGAGGTGACTAATATGAGATTGTGCATGGGGATGGCAATCTCATCATGTAAAACAATTTGTTACAGAAAACACCACTGCATGCGCCCATGAATGGCTTGATGCAGACTTTCCGCAGGGGGATTAGCTATGGTGATGGCTCTGTGCTCCAAAGGGAAGGAAATGAGGATCAGACTAAGCCAATATAATACCATAGTTCATTTAATCCTGACAAATCATGGTCGCTTTTAAAGTCATCTGCTGTAATTTAAATGCGATATATGATTCAGTGGCAAGCTACACATGTTCCTGCAGTGTGTTTTACACTTGCATTAATTGTAGCTTTATCATACTTTATGAGTTATTTGGTTATTTTACAACCTTTGAGGAGTCGGTCTTTATGTACAAGAGAGATAATTGGTTATCTGTATTCATTTATTTTGTATCGAAACTAATAATTTGCAATGTAGACTGACTGTCTATAGCATTATTTCATATGTAAAGATGTTGTTCATTAATCAGTCTCCTTTCTCCTTTCACAGTGAATCATCATTAACTAGACTGACAGAGCACCTGATAGAGAAGAAAGATTACACTTCAACCAAGGTTCACTTAGACTTTGTTTTATAAATACTTTCATGCTGAGAAGTAGTCATACAGGCAGGGTCAAATTTAGATTAATTATACTTTGTTTAGCCTTTGTTTTAAAGTTCCCTACTCTCTCTCCTGTCTCTCTGTTTTCTCCTTTTTTTTTTAAAACCACTTTTATTTAAGATCACCTAAGCTATGTATATTTGTCATGTTTCAAACATTGGACACTAAGAATCTTTTCAAATCATGGTAGAGAGCTGAAACTTTGCAAGCAGCACATTTTCTTGGTATATATTAATCCTTCCAGATTTGACCGGCATTTTGCACAGCCAATTTTATTAAATAACTAATACAATGTAAAATAAGGTAGAAATAACTCATTAGAAATTGAGTCACAGAAATGATGAACTGCGACTACAGATTGTACTCACATTTGTAGGGCCAACCATCGGATGGTGAACAGTGATGTGCTGAATAAAGCAATGTGTTTCTTCAAATGGCTAGGGCAGAGAGTCTTTTGTTGTAAATCTAGTATTGACCAACTTTCTTGTGAGCTTCACGTTAGGTGTTTAAATTCAATAATGCATATTTTATCCTAAGATGAATTTTGCTTGATGTAAGTGACAACGATTTTCAAAAAATTAATATTCAGCTATGACTTAAAACCACACAACAAGGAAAAAAAGGCGTATGGACCACTTTTATTGTAACCAAATGCACAAATAACAGAAAATTAATTTTGCGTACATTCTGTTGCATAGAATAAAAGTGCATGTTTAGTTAGGAGGGTAAGGTAAAGGATCCCATTACATGCCCATTGAGGCATATATTTTCTTGACCAAACAGCACACTAGGGATGATGTGGTCAACATCATGCCGGTGTTACGTACATTTATTACCTAAGGGGGTAGTCTTCGGTCCTGCCAAATGTACGCACCAGTTTTATGTAGTTATATTGTTTGAGCGTTCGATTGATTCACGCACTGACGTGCACAAAGCAGTGAATGTTGCTTTGGACGCACGTGTAACCTAGTTGAGTAGTTTGTGACGTCATGTTTTGAAGTGGAAACATGGAACTGGCTTGTGTCCATGATTGTAATTTTATATTGTGTATCCAATGGCATGTTGAAGGAAGCCATTTATTATTGTGATTTGTATTGGTCTTCAGGTCGAAGCCAATCGCAGTTATGTCACGTAAGTTATCGCCCACTTCTTATTTTAATGCTGCATAAAAAGGCCGCTCTACTACTAATCTAGTGGGAATGTTATCATTCCTAGAATGGATCTACAGAGTCGCTGGCCTTTAAGATTTGGATCGTAGACGGAGAATTCCTACGAGTAGAAGAAGTTATATTGTTTACCTTATGCACATGTTTTAAATGCCGTACATGCTTCAATGCCAAAGTCGTGGCATGAATGTAAAGAGAGGTTAGCCAACTGAAAGCCTTTAACTGATAGGATTATCGTATATGACTTTGTGTGAAATTATATGATGTACAACGCTATGTAGGATGAACGTCTGGGAATTTTAACAAATGTAATATGGAAGATTTCATCCCAGAGAATGAATACGTTACCATGATAGACGTCCTTGAAAGAAGGTCAACGGTCGTGACTGAGAAGGATATTATACGGTAACAGTTTTGTAATCCTTAGTCTATGGACAGAGGTCTTTACTAGAAGAGAATCTTCATGAACTTTAGCAGCAATAACTAATATGTTGTCGTGTGATCTTTGCGCCTGTGACGATGTCCGTCTTGTCCACTTCGTGTCCTGGTGAATAAAATCTATGTCAAGTTACCAACGACTTGTGTGCTGCCAATACTTGACCAGTTCACCTAATTCAAGATACTTGTTGGTTTTCGTTTGAAAAAACATTGTTGACATTTATTCCGTTGTAACCATTCGCGTTTCAATTCATCACTATGAAAACGACATCAACAATAACTGGTAGGCCAGTGCGGTCTGGAAGTGATTTCAGGAACGTACCCATCCAATTGATCGTTTGAAAAGAAGAATGTTTACTTTCAAGGCGACATCATCTCAATTTGGATCCTAGCGGAATATGAATCAAAATCAACTCAAATGCTCAAGGTCTTCAATCAACCTCCACGTCAAGTTTCACAGTGACTGATTACTTGGAAAACATCTCTTCATCATTATTACGTGCGAGCTAGTTTGATATACGCAGAGCGAAGTATTGCATCCTCTAACGTACATACACGGGGACAAGGCACTTTGATTTTTACCTGCACGCGAGCTAAGTATAACTTGCATCCGTTATACACTTTATTACAATTAGCTGTGCCTTAATTGATTATGTCCACTTTCATATTTTCTATGTTATGTGTTATGTTTTGTGTATTCTTCGCGGGAGGTTGGGAGGTAGATCTGACGAACGAGATCCATCTCGAAGTCAATTCGGGCTCTTCGTCAGACGTTCTGTAGGACATTATTTTGCAGACTTCCCGCAGTGGAATGTTCCTACGCGTGAGCGTAGAAGGATTCTAGGTCCACTGTGTCTGGTGGTCTGTAACACCTGTCTGTTTTAGCTGTAGTGTCACGTTTACTGGTTGTTTTTGGTAGCTATTTTTACTTGTGCCTTAGTTTTATGATGAATTTTGTATGTGATTATTGTCCATCTCACCTTTCCTGTCGTTTAGTTTTTTACAAAACCTATGTTTTTTACACTGTGTTGTCAATTGTCTTGTGCATTATTTAATCGCAGTTATCATCGTAATTCTTTACGACATTCCATCTTAGTTTCTCATTTTATTTTAATTGGATTTCTGCGAACGTCTTCGTTTGTATTGAATATCTTGTCGTGTCATTATTGTGCTATTGTCTGTCACATTACTGCTTTCACACCATTACATGTTATAAATTACATTATTAATTATTAATATTATTGCCTATTATATAAATTGATTTTACCGTTCTAGAACAGGAACGAAGAACACTAGTTGTAGTAACACTTTTAAGTAGTATTATTACATAATAATATTGAAATGTCTACCTTAGACTATTTCATTAAGCAAGCAAAAGCTCTTCAGATGGCTCCTGATGAAGCTAAAGCATTTGCACTGTCAGAATATAAGAAAGCTCAAGAAATAGAAGCTGATCAGAGAAGATTGGAAACTTTACGTTTGGAAAATTTGAAATTTGAGGCAGATCAAAAACGGATTGAGGCTGAGGAACATGAGAAGAAGATGAAATTTGAGGCACATCAAAAAAGGATTGAGGCTGAGGAGAATGAAAAGAAGAGAAAATTTATAGCTGAGGAAGATGAGAAAAAAATGAGATTGGCCGCTGAATTAGAAGAGAAACGATTTCAGCGAGAAGCAGAACAGAAGCAAAAGGAGTCTGAAGAAAGACTTAAAAAGGAAATGGAACAGAAACAAAAAGAAATAGAAGAAAAAAGATTAATAGCTGAAAAAGAAATGGAAGTTAAACAAAAGGAAATGGAACAGAAACAAAAAGAAATAGAAGAAAGGAGATTAATAGCTGAACAAAACACAAAACGACTTCAGCTTGAGATGGAAGAGAATGAAAGAAAACGACAGCATGAACTGAAATTAGCAGAGTCAGAATATGAGAGACTTAGGTTAACTCAGGAATCTAATTCTCAGAGAACTTTTGAAAGCCACACTTCATCCAGACAGGATCATTTTAAGGAGATTAACCTTAAATTGCCAAAATTTAATCCCCCGTCTGATGACGTAATATTCTTCCTAGATAGGTTTGAGGCCACTTGTGGGTCTTATAACGTGGATAAAGCGCTATACTGTACATATTTATCCAGATTACTTACAGGAGATGCATTAGCAGTTTATCATACCACCAGCATTGGTGAGAAAAATGACTACAATGCTCTTAGAGCAGCACTTCTGCAAAAATTTCAAATGACAGAAAACGAATATCGTTTTGAGATTTCACACATTACTACCTCAATCTGCCAGAAATTTTAGTGATTTTCTGTCACAGATACGACTAACATTAGAAAGATGGATCGAATTATCCAAAATTGAAAAGTCGTATGAAGGTCTCTTTGATTTACTGATGCGCGATAAGGTACTTTCGTCGGTAAACCCTACATTTCTCGCATTTTTACACGAACGGAAACCTTTATCAATGAAAAATTTAGAAGAACATGCAAAAAATTTTTGCACTGCTCACCCAAACATGGATCTAAGTAACGCGCAGATTAAGAGTGAATTGCCTGTTGCTTTTGCAGCACAACAAAACAATTTTTCACGCAATCGTTCTTTTAGTGCTGATAGGTATGTCAATAAGGGAAATAATCATAATTTCAACAATGATAACTTTTACAAAGGGAAGCAATTTCAACAATCTGCTCCATTTAATGTTTCTTGGAACCAAACTCACAGATCGCGAGATTTTGGTAACAATTATTTTAAAAATAATCAAGGACATTATAATAAACAAAACTGGAGATCAAGGTCTCAGGGTCCGCAAAACAGACAATTTTTTGGAAATAAACCATTTAACCAACATCATAACGATCATTCTACAAATTATCGGACTAATCCAAATTTTAACTCTAGCAGAAACGACAATTATGGCAATTTTAATGACAAAAATCACAATCGATCGCGCCGACGAGATAGATCGTCGAATAATACAGGTAGACATTCTAATGTTGCTTTTAATGATACACAGGCTAACATTGAACAGGGTAAAGTAGCTGAAACTCACAATGCTATGTCTTGTTCTCTAGATTGTTCCCAGGTGAAAGACTGCCCAGAATGCTCGACTCTTTTCCAGCCTAAGGCGATCACGACGCTGCGTTGCGGACATACCTTGCCTAGCCTGCCTGCAGTCTGTACAGCCACTGCTGCGTCAGTACACCAGGGACAGGGCTCTCTTAAGTTTCACAAGGGATTTGTCAATAATATTTCATGCTCTCTCCTATTTGACTCAGGTTGTACAACAATCGGTGTCCGGACTTCGCTGATCAACCCAAGTTGTGCCACGGGCCGGGTTGTCAAATGTGTAACATTTGGTGGCACTATTGAAACATTTCCCACTGCTATTATTGATCTTAACACACCTTTCTTTACAGGAAAGATCCAAGCATGTCTTCTGCCTAACCCAATTTGTGATGTAATACTGGGTCGCATACATGGTATTAAAGAGTGTACACCTCAGCAAATAGCTGAATGGGAAGAGCGACATATTCAAACTGCAAATGCAGTAGTGACTAGAGCGCAAGCTACTAATATGTCGCATGATACACCTATTGAACCTACAGTTCATACCACTTGTGATGATGATGCTCCTATTTCACGGGAGTTGTTTGCAACATTGCAAAAGAATGATAATTCATTAAAAAAATTCTTTCAGTATGTTAACAAAAAGAATACAAGCAACAAACTTGCAAAATCTAGACATGACTTTATACTTAAAAATGGGATTTTGGTTAGAGTAATACGGGAAAAGGATTTATCCTTATGTTCTCAGATTCTTGTCCCATCCTGTATGAGATCTCGTATATTACGACATGCTCATGACTCGCAATGTGCGGGCCATATGGGTTTTTCGCGTACCAAATCCAGAGTGCTTTCGGCATTCTACTGGCCAGGCGTCCATAGAGATGTTACTCTCTATTGTCGGTCCTGTTTGATATGTCAAGAAGTTAAGGTACGGGGTCCATTTCATGCGGCTCCTATTCAAGCTGCGGACATCCCGATTAGACCATTTGATAAAATGGCCATTGACATTATTGGTCCAATGCTTCCATCTGCTAGAGGGCATACGCATATTCTTACGTGCATTGATATGTGCACTCGTTGGCCTGAGGCCATCCCTCTCAAGAACACTTCATCTGCCAGTGTAGCAGAGGCATTGATGTTAATCTTCTCACGCATTGGTTTTCCACGGAAAATCTTGTCGGATCATGGGGTTCAGTTCATTTCTGAATCCATGTCTCAAGTTATGAAGACATTAGGTATAGACAGATCTCTTAGTTCTATTTATCATCCGATGTCAAATGGGTTAATTGAGCGTCTCAATAGGACACTCAAGCAGTTGTTGGGTAAGATGACTCAAGACCATCCCCAAGACTGGGATCGGGTCCTACCCGCTTGTCTCTTTGCGTATCGCGAGGTACAAAATCAAGCAACGGGGTTTTCTCCGTTCCAGCTTGTTTTTGGCATGCAACCACGCGGTCCGATGTCGTTAATCCACGACTTATTGGTGGATGAGAATATTGAAGAGGAAACTCAATCCTCTTATGAGTATGTGATCTCTCTTAGAAAGAAAATCATAGATGCTTGTAGACTAGCTACTGCATCATCCGAACATGCCAAAGAAAAAGCTCGTCTATCTGCAAACAAATATAGACGTCTTCGCCAGCTCATACCTGGTGATGAAGCTTTTGTATTACTCCCTGCGCATAACAATCGTCTTTTAATTACCTGGAGAGGTCCTTTCAGGATCATCTCAAGAATATCCGATGTCGACTACATCGTTGATGTTAATGGCAAACATAAAACCTTCCACATTAACATGTTGAAGGAGTATTACTCACGTCCTGATTACTTACAGTCAGTGTTTCAGGCAACTGACGATCCTACACCACCTATTCAACACTATTCTAGTTTGTCAGTCATCCAAGAAGAGGAATCTTCTTTCGATGATGTACAACTACCAATACCAGTTGTACCACTCCATTCCACTGAGAAATGGAATGATGTTACTATCTCATCTACTCTTACTGATGATCAACGTCAGCAAGTATCTAAAATTCTACACACGTATGAGGATGTCCTCACTGACATCCCAGGTCATACGTCAGTCATCCAACATGACATTATTCTGACTGACGATACACCGATTCGAGTTCGTCCATATCCTATTCCTTTACACTTTCGTGATAAGGTTGATAAGGAATTGGATGATATGCTCCAATTAAATATAATTGAACCATCTTCATCACCATATTCTTCTTCTATGGTAATCATTAGGAAGAAAGACAACAATATACGTCTTTGCGTAGATTACAGGAAGTTAAACAAAGTTACAAAATTCGATGCGGAACCATTACCTCTTTTAGACGACTTATTAGAGAAATTATCTCATGCCACATTCTTTTCGAAATTTGACCTTTCAAAGGGTTATTGGCAAGTGCCATTAACCCCTAAAGCAAAGCCATTCACCGCTTTCTCGACACCACGGGGTCTTTTTCAATGGAATTTTATGCCTTTCGGGTTAATGAATGCACCAGCTACCTTTGTACGCATGATGCGCCGCATATTGTCTCATCGTCCCGATGTCATTACTTATATAGATGACATCTGTCTTTTTAGTGACTCTTGGGATGAACATATTCAGGGTTTAAAATCTTTACTTTCTACCTTACAGGATTATAACTTAACAGCGAAACCTTCAAAGGCTTTTGTCGGTTTTCATGACATCTCATTTCTTGGTCACCGTATAGGTCGCGGTTTAATGTATACAGAAGACAGTAACGTCTCTAAAATTTTAAACATCTCAGCACCTAAGACAAAAAAACAAGTGAGGTCACTCCTAGGACTAATACAGTTCTATTCTAAATTCATCCCTCATTTGTCTACTATAACTGCACCTCTTTCGTCTTTACTGAAGAAGGGCACACCTAATGTAATAAAGTGGTCGCAGGATCACCAAACGGCGTTAGACTATATAAAACAAATTTTTTCAAATAAGCCTTTTTTAAGGTTGCCTAACAAAGATCTCACCTTTGTTCTTCGCAGTGATGCTTCTTCCTACGCTATCGCGGCAGTTTTGATGCAGGAATACGGAGGCACCTTATTTCCTGTTATGTACGTATCCAGAAAGCTTACAACGAGCGAGATAAATTACTCCGTTCTAGACAAAGAGCTCCTTGCTCTTGTCTGGGCAATCACAAAACTGGATCGTTATCTCCTCGGATCACACTTTGTGGTGGAGTCTGACCAGAAAGCTCTTACCGCATTGAATACAGGGAACGTTAAGTCATCAAAGTCAGCGCGTTACGCTATAGCTCTTCAACCGTTCCATTTTGAGATACGAGCTATTCCTGGAGTGCAGAATGTATTTGCAGACTGTCTTTCAAGATGCCCTAGTGAACTTGGTGAAACTAAACTACTTTTAGATGGAGAAACGTCCTCACCGAAACATGAATAACTTTGTACAGTGTCATTAATTGTACATCTGTGAAGACTATGTATAGTTTTGCAGTATTCGTATAAATATAACTTTCAGAACATACTTACATATGGATTATAACATTATTTCTTGTGAAGTAACGTTTTATTAGAACGGGAACAGTGATATTAAAGTAACATTTTTTTTTTTTTTTTTTAGTATGGAAACATTGGTAAAAAGCAACAAATAGACATTCGTTAGTGTTATGGAACATATTACACTACATATCGTGTTCGTAAACTTATTTCGTGCATGGAACATTAGGAACATATTCTTGTTGACTCTAAATAGTTCTGAACGAATATTCACAATGACTGAAACTAGAATTACTTAGAATAAATTACTAGTTATTTATTTATGTGTAATTAAGTACTAGAATTAGATTAATTCAATTTAATCAATTTGATTGTTTATAAATCACACATCTACTAACGTTATTAGTGTCTCGCAATACGTGTAGTCACGTATCCCACTACATGATATTTCTCTTTTAGATAACTAGTCAAACTTACTAGTGCTAGATAACAGTAGGTGCGTTGCTTCTTAAAGTGTTTAATTTTGCATTGCTTCATTTTTGCACATTGTATTTCAAAATTTTCTGTTTCACTGATTCTTTTATCATTGATTATCATCAGTGTTGCTGTTCATTTTCATTTTTGAAATCATATGTTTCAAATTTTGTTGAAAACTTAGTTGAATTTTATTATCATCTTTTTTGTTGATTTTTCATTTTCATTTTCATTTTTCAACTTCTTTTTACTTCGAATATTACCACATCGTTCCAAAGTAGGTCGATGGTGGATGTGTGCTTTAATGCATACTGTCATTTAGTTATATTAATTTCAAGTCAATATTCTTTTCTTAATATGATATAATTTTATGCATGTCATAAATCTTGTTGTAGTTTTGACTCACCTCTCTCGAGTAATTAGTTCGAAAAAAATTAATGGGATTAATTTTTTTAAGGGGAGGTAATAAGGGAGCTGTTACGTACATTTATTACCTAAGGGGGTAGTCTTCGGTCCTGCCAAATGTACGCACCAGTTTTATGTAGTTATATTGTTTGAGCGTTCGATTGATTCACGCACTGACGTGCACAAAGCAGTGAATGTTGCTTTGGACGCACGTGTAACCTAGTTGAGTAGTTTGTGACGTCATGTTTTGAAGTGGAAACATGGAACTGGCTTGTGTCCATGATTGTAATTTTATATTGTGTATCCAATGGCATGTTGAAGGAAGCCATTTATTATTGTGATTTGTATTGGTCTTCAGGTCGAAGCCAATCGCAGTTATGTCACGTAAGTTATCGCCCACTTCTTATTTTAATGCTGCATAAAAAGGCCGCTCTACTACTAATCTAGCGGGAATGTTATCATTCCTAGAATGGATCTACAGAGTCGCTGGCCTTTAAGATTTGGATCGTAGACGGAGAATTCCTACGAGTAGAAGAAGTTATATTGTTTACCTTATGCACATGTTTTAAATGCCGTACATGCTTCAATGCCAAAGTCGTGGCATGAATGTAAAGAGAGGTTAGCCAACTGAAAGCCTTTAACTGATAGGATTATCGTATATGACTTTGTGTGAAATTATATGATGTACAACGCTATGTAGGATGAACGTCTGGGAATTTTAACAAATGTAATATGGAAGATTTCATCCCAGAGAATGAATACGTTACCATGATAGACGTCCTTGAAAGAAGGTCAACGGTCGTGACTGAGAAGGATATTATACGGTAACAGTTTTGTAATCCTTAGTCTATGGACAGAGGTCTTTACTAGAAGAGAATCTTCATGAACTTTAGCAGCAATAACTAATATGTTGTCGTGTGATCTTTGCGCCTGTGACGATGTCCGTCTTGTCCACTTCGTGTCCTGGTGAATAAAATCTATGTCAAGTTACCAACGACTTGTGTGCTGCCAATACTTGACCAGTTCACCTAATTCAAGATACTTGTTGGTTTTCGTTTGAAAAAACATTGTTGACATTTATTCCGTTGTAACCATTCGCGTTTCAATTCATCACTATGAAAACGACATCAACAGCCGGGCACCTTAACCTTCCCAGAGTTGCTTTGGTATCCAATTCATGAGGCTGGGTCGACCATGGAGCCGTTTGCGGTTTAAAAAATCCCACCTCAACAGGGGATCGAACCATGACCTCCGAGCTGGGAAGCACGTGCACTAACCACAGTGCTACCACTGTTCTATGAACAACAGAGAAAACCAATATTAGATTATTTACAGCCATACAATTCATCCATAACTGTGAGACAGGTGTTGAGAATAGAGGGACCTAAAGAATTGCACAATATAGTAAAACAGTATATAACAATGAAAATTAATATATAAGGATCAGTGAAGGGAAGGGAGAATCTGATGGAGGGCACATATGTTGATGATGGCAGATGATTGGGTGGACTGTGTGTCATCCTGGACATCCCCAGGCTTTGCCACCCTTCTCTGTCTTGTTAGCAACATGGCAGTTGTGAGAGATTTTTTTTTTTTTTTGGGGGGGGGTGTCTGCAGAGGCTAGCTTTTGAGGCCTTGCCGTATTGTCTGGTTGTAGACCATGTCCCTTCTTGTTACTTCAATCACCTTCCTCAGATACCTTATACCAAACAAAAAGTGTAAATAAGCGAGATATGTTTCGTAAATCTATTTGATTAAACAACTTTTATTAATAAAAATAGTTTTCAAAATTTCCAGGTCCTGTCCGTTTTTTTGCCCGAAACTCATCTTGTAAATGTTTTTTTAATTCCCTGGAATTTCATGCCAGAAATTCCCAAACCAGAAACTCTAATCCTTAGTGATATGTATGTTACTCATTTAATACATCTACTGTTGCTTTTGAAAATATGAAATCTCATAGACAGTCAATGGGACATTTATATGTTGTACCGATACCCTTTAACTTCAGTGTTGTAACTGTATCTTGTAAATTGGGTGCTGAAAAGCATGATTCTCTTTTCTTTTTTTACTGCAGGAAGTGCTGAACCAGATGAACAGTTTAGGCTATACTAGTCTCACATCTCTTGTTGAAAAAGTTCTGCAAGCGTTCGAGCTCTCTGATCAAGAAAAGTATGTGTAATGGTTAATTTTAATCAAATGATTCCATGCTCCTGGTTGGTATATGTAAGAGGAGGAGAGGGTGTCCTGCTTCTCTGTTTGGTCCAAGAGGATGAATGCTAAGTGGTTGATCGTTTGACTGGGACCAGTGATTAACCCTTTACAGTTCATAGCCCTGCTAATATTTCAATGACCAAGCGAAGGGACATAACTCTTATTCTTAAAAATTTCTTTTGTACAGTAAAATGGACATACTTTAATACCTGTATATTTTAATGTCACATTTAAATGTTTTCACAGTTTAAAAAAATTTCAAAACCAAAATATTACTTTATCTTTATGATAGTCTTGCACTGGAAAGCTTTTATATACAGTACATTATTAACAGGTTTACTTGAAAATTTGAATATCAAACAAATTACACTAACGATGAGAACACAATGTACAACCATAAACTGTCTCTAGAACTCTACAAGTGTCCGTTTTTCATTAATTCTTACAGCATTGAACACGTTTTTTTTTTCTGCTCACGAGTTTGACGGCTCATGCTTGTTAGATGTTGGTTTTAATTACGCTCACACTGAAACAACTAAACCAACCCTTTTCAGCTCTATTGGTTTATTCATAAGTCCATCATCTGGTATAAATAAGAAGAAACAAATAATACGCTGCTGCTTATCAGACAAATGTTTAGGCCCTGGGAGCTCATAAATCTTAAATAATTCCATACAAGTAAATGTGCCTCTATATGTCCATTGTCTATAATTTTACTAGTTTCTACATCGATTTTCCTACTTTCACTATCATCGATAACTGGGTCATAGTCCACATCGGAGTAGGGTTAATCATTTTTACTATCGGAATAACACAGAAACATAGATCTAATCCTTCATAGTTCATTGAAAATCTCCATGGCTTGAAAAACCATTTTTACGCAGTGTAATTTTTTTTTAATCACAAAAAATCAAACACTCGACTTAGAAAAATGCAATCAATATTGAAATAAACTTTGAAATGGCCTCTATCCAACAGAAACACGCAAAATCTCGTACGCGCAAGACTTCCAATGTCGCTTAGCAACGAAATAAGCAACCTGTTGCCGGGCGCTTTTGGGTGAATCGGACTACGATAAAAGATAAAATATGGGCGCTTTTGGGCGAATTGGACTGTAAAGGGTTAACCCAGGACAAAGATGAAAAGAGGAAGATTCCCAAAACATCATGAGACAGATATCAGAAGGACCGAAATGGCATGGAAAAACACTGGAGTGGATATCGAAGAGCAGAAGGGCTCACAAAGATCAAGGTGAAGGTCTGTCATCCACAAAGAAGTTGAATGTAAGAATAAAGATTACTATGTTTTTGATGTTAAATCTTGTCATTGTCAAGTGAATATGAAGGAAACATCAATGTATTTGAAATGTGATGATGTAAGAAAAGCTGTCAGTAGGCCCTCAAGAGTCTGGGATGAAGTTGGGAATTGTAGGGGTGCCATTTGTTCGAAGGCATAGTGAGAGACTAAGAATGGTGTTGTTCATGAACACAGGTTGAGAAGGGAACAAATCAATCTATTTTAAAATGTTGCGCACACAAGCCCATCTAACATTTTACCCATTGTCTCAACTTTCATTCTGTATCCTGGCACATTTTATGGGGTCAAACCATAAATAATTAATTTTTACATTTTCTGATGCATCAGTAATACAAAAAGGTATAAACACATTGTCACATAAATCATGACATTCTGAAACATTACTTTCTTGGACATTTCTGAAGTAGCATAACGTTAGAGCATTTTAAAAGATATACTGCCTGGTTTTTGCACACATCTTCACATCAACAGATTACCTTATATATTTCTGAAGTAGAATAACGAGTTAAAGCATTTTAAAAGTTACATCTGCTGGTTCCGGCGCACATCTTAATTTTAACAGATTACCTTCTTACTTAGTCGTTCCCCTTCTACCGTGAGGTGTAGAGGTTTGGAAGAGAGAGTGCCAGACTATCCCATCGGCTGTCTTCCTCCTGGCCTGGTTCCATTCTAGTCCTCGGTCCTTCAAAGATTTGTTGTCCTCCCAGCAGACTCTGGGTCATCCTGGATGTCTGGATCCCTGGCTCTTAGTTTCCCGTGCTTGTCGTGGTAGCCGATCTTCTCCCATTCTGCAGACAAGGCCAAACATTCTTAGTTGGGACTGTTCTACTTGGGGTCAGCAGGGGGTGGGATTTTAGGCCTTGACATATCGTCTGGTTGCGGACCATGTCTCTTCTTGTTACTTCAACCACCTTCCTCAGATACCTCATTTCTGAGGTTTGGATCTGGCTATTGTGGGTTGTAGTCATTGCCCATAACTCGCATCCAAATGTCAAGACTGGGATATAGGTGGAGCATATACAGCCATCTTCGTTTTCTTACCAACCTCTCTTGCTGAGGAATCCTCAATGTATGGCCTGAAAAAGTCTCCCAGCTGCTGCTTTTCAAGTGTATGACAGAGAATGAGTAGGCTGCAGTGTTTCATCTGCTTGTATCGTTCATTTTGCGTTTTCCTCATCATCATAGATTTCTGTAGTACCTAAATGTAGTTCTTGTCCTTGTCACCTGTTCGTAACTGTGGCTGACGAAGGGTAAAACCTGAAACGTCCCTTGTTTCATGTGTACCGTTTAGTTGTAAAACTGATTTCATACCATATTATTTTTTAATTTATATATTTGCTTTTCGAGTGGCCAACTCTTCTTTGATGCCTCCCTTCCGGTCTATAACAGCTCTGAGGTATTTAAAGTGGTCAACCTGCTCCAGGACCTGTTCTCCCAGCATAATCTGATGCCTTCTTTCTTCTCGTGATATCACTATGGATTTTGTTTTAGAGCTGCTTATGACCATCCCTCTCTTCTCCAGCTCTTCCTTGCAGGTTGGATTGGAGATGTGCCTCTGATTTAGCAATCAGGGCAACATCATCAGCAAGTGCCAGCTCTGAAATACAGACCTGTCTCATCTTCCAGTACCCCACTGAATACTTTCTTGTTCTCTCCTTACATGCCTTGATGACATTATCCATGAGGAGTATGAAAAGACAAGGTGACAGGATATCACCTTGTCTTAACACCAGTGGTGGTCCTGAACTCTTCTGACTTATGGTTTGCTGTCATCACATAATTTCTTCAAGACTTGTAGGAGCTCTGTATAGCATGAATCAGAGGTGCTGGAATGTTCTTCCTTGCCAAACAGTCCCAAAGTTTTCTCCAGGGGACCCTGTCAAATGCCTTTTCCAGATTAGATTACCTTCTTATATACTTCTAAAGTAGAAAAACATGTTATAGAGCATTTTAAAAGGTGTATCTAAGGTACCAGGTTCAATCCTAGCACAGGGAATATAATTGATGGAATTTTTTTCAGAACCAGTGAAGTTTGCTTCAGGGGACCCTGTCAAATGCCTTTTCCAGATTAGATTACCTTCTTACATACTTCTAAAGTAGAAAAACATGTTATAGAGCATTTTAAAAGGTGTATCTAAGGTACCAGGTTCAATCCTAGCACAGGGAATATAATTGATGGAATTTTTTTCAGAACCAGTGGTTCCAAATGATGTCATACTTCCTTTCTCTCTCTCCCTCCCCCCTCCATCTCTTGGGTAGTGAGATGGGATGCCTAGCCTTCTCGGATAAGGGCAAAAAAATAGGAGGTCCTGTGTGCAAGTTGTGCACATTAATCCCTCAGCAGTTGGAAATTGTAAAGAGTAGGCCATACCTACCCATCACAAAAATATTTATAAAGTGTGTGATTCCTGTATCCACACATTGGGATCCTTGCCGGTGCTACAGAGGTCATGCACTGTGCTGAGATCCTCCTTGTGTGATCTAAGGGAGGAGTTCGGAGCTCTTGTGGAGTTGTCCATGTGTAATGAAGATGGTTCTTGACAAACCAAACCAAAAGGCATATCTGCTGGCTCTGATGCACATCTTCACATGAACAGATTACCTTCTTACGTACTTCTGAAGTAGAATAACATATTGGTATAGTCTCACATACAGAATGTCATAAAATAATATTACGTAGATATGGTAAACAAGCTTGAATACATAGAAAAGAAAGCAATTATGTTGACATAGAACAAAGGGAGGTTGATGTAAAGCTGAAACATATACTGGCAGATTCTGCTTTCACGGGGCAGATAATCTATGTTGATTAGTTATTTTAAAGTGCTTGGTTGGAGGAGTATAGGGTAGGCTGGCGCTTTAGTTGAAGGCTGTTCCAAAGGTTAACTCTGGAGTAAGTTAGGCTTTTTTTTTCCTATAGGTTCATCCAAGGTTTGGACAGTCGTAAGTGGTGTAATAGTAGTCTCTGACTTCCACTGATTTGAAAAAATGACCAGTGATGCAAAGGGGCATTGTTTGATAGAATAGCATGAGTCAGCTTGGCTTTAGTAAAGGTTAATCTTTTTTTTAAGGGTTAGTGTTTTGGGTTCTTTTCTTCTGTCTGCCTATGGTATTGTGTGACCATTGAAGATTATACAAAGCACTTGTTTATGCAGGAATGCAGTCTCTTTGGATCCTGACTAAGTTAATGGCATATAATAAGCGTCATAATAGAAAGTCTGAGAAACAAGCAACCTAGGACAAAATGAATAGATTGGGAGACATACATTAAAAGAGTACAGCATGTCGTCTGTCCTCAAACTAGGCACCGGAATAAATATTAATAACATACTATCGCCGTAAACACAACCTTGTACTAGCTGTAGAAGTAAGAACTAGCATTTCCTAATGATGTTTTTATTTTTCTGTTGTCATTTTTACTGGCTCTTTCTATGTGTTGTTCATCAGTCTTATTAATCATTGGTCTTTCACCCTTGCAATTTTTATTTTTTAGAAAATAAAATTAATTTTAAAATTAGACATGTATAATTTGCAGAGATGGTAGGGTAATGTATCTGAAATGTTAGGTTATGAAAACAGAAGGCAAAATTTGTAATGCCTTTACTATCTTTATTTCTGCTTTCCAGTATTTTCTAGATTCTTTTTGTACTTATAGGTAATGGGTTTTACAATGTTCTGCTCCTTTTCTGGCAGTTTTTCTCTCTGTTTTTCTCTCTTTGCCTCGCTGTGTATGTGCATCTTTTTGTTTCTGTATGCCTGTCCGGTCAAGAAGAAGAAGTGCAGAGAATCTTTGGTAACATGACATCTTATTACATAAATTTTGGTTTGAATTGAATTTGCAGGAACTACCTCAAGGTTCTGGCAGCAGATTCCTTGTCATCATCAGAGAGAGACTGAGCTTCCTGTTTTAGACTTGGACACAGTGACCGCCTTTGCATCTCCTTTACATGTAATAAGATAAAAGACACAAACTTGGCACAGTGTGTTTTCATAACTTGTTAACTATTTGGTTACTTGAAGAATAATTCACATGAGTATTTATAATAAACTTCATTTAAGTTGTCACTTTACTGATTGCTTTTCTTTAACACCAGTCCTCAGCTAGACTTGTACAGTCCACAGACATCTCTAGCCTCTGATGTTAATGAAAGATTAAGACTTGCAATAAGATTGTTAGAAGTGACTTGTTACCTTCTCCCTGTTTAACAGTTCTTTATGTCTTCATTGTTTGCTTTTTTTTTTTCTTTCAGTGTTTGCTGTTATATTGTTGAAGACTGTGCGTCATTATGTTCGACTGTCAAATATGATGTAATTGAAGACTGATGTAATTGAATCTAAACCATCTCTTATTTTAGCCTTTCGCTGAAGGAGTTGATTTTTAAACTTAGCACACAAATTACACCCTTTATGTATTTTACCAAATAAATTTTCATCACAACCATATGATTTTACTTACTGCTTTTTGTGTGACAGATCTTGTCTGCGTGGGAAATTCTTTGTAGAACTTGTAAGTGAAAACTTTGACTTGCAAACATGAAACTACATTTGGGGAAAAACAAAACCACACAATAACGTAATAATAGCCCCTTCAGTCATTACTGACCATGGGAATGCACCCCTGAGGTGACAGCCCTCAGCTGCTTATTTTCCTGGTGTTCCTTTCGACGTTTTCTCCTCTCTTCTGCATGTTGTGTGAACTTTTCGCCCAGTCTGAGGCAGCACCGCAGGTAGCATCGCCACTTGGTGCGATTGGCAGCTTCATCTCCCAGGTTGCTGGATTTATGTCCAGTGCCCTCATGTCTCTCTTGCACACATCTTTGAATCTCAGCTGCAGTCGCCCAAATGTTCTTTCGCCATCTGCCAGTTGTTCTTAGAAGATATCTTTCGGGATGCGACCATCTTCCATGCGGCGGACATTGCCAAGCCTGCGTTGTCTAAGCAGTGTATACATACTTTGAAGGCCAGCATGTGACAACACCTCGACATTTGTCACTTTATCTTTTCACAAAATGCCAAGGATATGGCGTAGACACCGTAGATGGAAGGTATTGAGCCTTCTTTCTTGCTTAGCATAGGTAGTCCATTAAGTTTCCCCAAATAATATGTGCTGGTAGACTTTGTACTTGATGTAATCCCTTGATATTCCATTCAGAATAGATTCACGGGGATCTTCGAATAGGTTCAGTCTATGCACTATATATGTCTATGCAGTTAGGACATGTAAAAGCCATAAAAATCACAATGCTATCTCAAAAAAAATGGTTTTATTCCGTTTGTGAAACCTAATATCATGATCACAATGCTATCTTAAGTACATGGTTTTATTCCATGTGTGAAACCTAATATCACGATCACATTGCTATCTCAAGTATATGGTTTTATTCTGTTTGTGAAACCTAATATCACGATCACAATGCTATCTCAAGTATATGGTTTTATTCCGTTTATGAAACCTAATATCACGATCACAATGCTATCTCAAGTACATGGTTTTATTACATTTGTGAAACCTAATATCATGATCACAATACTATCTCAAGTTCATGGTTTTATTTCGTTTGTGAACCCTCATATCACGATCACAATGCTATCTCAAGTATATGGTTTTATTACGTGTGTGAAGCCTAATATGATCACAATACTATCTCAGGTATATGGTTTTATTCCATTTGGGAAACCTAATATCACGATCACAATGCTATCTCAAGTATATGGTTTTATTCTGTTTGTGAAACCTAATATCACGAGGATGTGCAGTTTACAAACAAGTGCATGATGTACTGCCCTGGCTTGACCATCTTTTCCCAGAATTTTGTTAAGACAGATTATCCATCTTCCATAAGCACCCTCATTGCTTGAAACCTAACCTTCTGCTGCTGAAGACTAGTGATGATAGACAATTTGGATACTTTCCAACGAAGCGTCCAAACTATTGTGTTCCCTGGCTCTCTTACAAGCACTGTTCCCCCATCAGTTTCTTGATTTCTTCATTATCTCATTCTGTTGCTTAGGTGACAGTAGCTTTTTCTCTGGCATCATGTGTTACAAGATGTGATCTACGTCACTTAAGCTTTATGTAGTAAACATGTCTGAAACTGATAGGAAAGCATGGGTACATGTGCTTTCAACAGAGATGTATGAAAATTTCAGCAGTCACGACTGATGGTAAGCCACTGTGATATTAAACTGGATGGGTTTGAAAAAAAAATCGAAAAAAGGTGATTCGTCTTACGAGGACAAAAGACAAAGAAAATAGTCTACGTTACGGCCACAAGGCCTTCGTCAGGAAAGGAAAGAAAGTGAAGGCTAGATAGGACACATAAAAACTAAATAAAATAAAAACTGGGTACTTCCCTGAAGGCAAGAACCGAAATTCTATCAAAATCGCTGTCTGTTGATGAGCGCGTGGCTGAACAGAAAGTGACTTCCGCCGCCGGATGTACACAATACATACTAAGAAACTAAAAAACGAAACCGGACAATAAACTACCCAACGTGATAAAAGTGGGGACTGGAAATAGAAGAGGACAGAATGAGTGGGAGATAAATAAATATGAAATAAAAAAATGTATATGGCATACAAATAGAAGAATAGGATAAGAGTGGAAAGAGTAAAATAGAGCAAGAGAGGAAAGGGTGACCTCAGACAAAGGTGTGAAAAGTGTTGAGACCGGCTGGTTTTAGACACCCCATGCGGTGGATAAGACGGTTCTCAAGCTGTTCTCGGCTGGCAGTGTCAGAGGAGCAGGATCGGATCGCTGTGACCTGGATGTGGATGGGACCATGGTGGTCAGGACCATTGAAGTGTATGGCAACTGGTGTGGACTTTTGCTGAGCGATGTCATTTAAGTGTTGGCTGAATCTGTCCCCAAGTCGTTTGCCTGTTTGGCCAATATAGGTTTTGCAGCAACGTTTACATATGATCGTGTAAATGACATTGCGCGATTCACACGTGAAGCTACTAGTGATGGTGTACGTAGCCTTAGGAAAGGACACCTTCTGGGTTGAGATGACATACTTGCACGTGTTGCATCGTGTCCGACCACAGGGTAGTGTGCCAAAGTGAGTGGCATTCTCCTTTGGGAGACGGCTGTGAACAAGAAGATCCTTCAAGTTCTTGTCACGTCTATATGCCACCAAAGGTGCTTCACTGAATACTTCTTGGGTCACAGGCTCTGCTTGGAGGATAGGGAGGTGGCGGAAAAGGATCTGTTTGACAGTAGTACTGTGAGGGTGATGGGTCAAGATTAATTTGACTCTATCCGAAGTGGATTTATGGTGAGGTTTGAGGGCCTCCTGACGAGAGATGGGGAGCACACGTTGGAGAGCAGAGGTGAGAACATGTTCTGGATAAAGTCTGTTACGGAAGAAATCCAACATCTCATTTGCTCGTAAGTGGAAGTCATCGTCGTCTTGGCATAAACGGCGGAGGCAGAGAAGTTGTGAAAAAGGAAGGGAGTCACGACAGGCCCGAGGATGAGAAGAGGTATACAGGAGGTAGCTGTTTTTTCAAACCCATCCATTGTATTCCACGTCTTACCGCAGTTCCCCTCCACTTCCTCGATGATATTAAACTGACATTCATTCATTACTGTGATTGCAAACTGGCATTCATTCATTACTATGATTGCAAACTGGCATTCATTCATTACTGTGATAGCAAACTGGCATTCATTCATTACTGTGAAAGTAAACTGGCATTCATTCATTATTGTGAAAGTAAACTGGCATTCATTCATTACTGTGATAGCAAACTGGCATTCATTCATTACTGTGAAAGTAAACTGACATTAATTTATTAATGTGATAGTTTTCATTTGTTTCTCCTTCTTTGTTGATGTTTGTATCTCCTCTCCTCTCCCCCCAAAGTAAACTTGTGTACTTTTTCAGTGACCTGTTTTCCTATTCGAACTTATAATTTCCTTTGTTTTTGTTTACACTGACGCTTAGCCCCCTGTTTTGCCGCATCTAATGTAGTGTATTTGTTTTTCCCTGCATGTCTTACTATTTGTGTGAACGATGACACAGGATATCTGTAAAAATCAAGATTCTCTATTTGTCTGCGAAATTTCCATTGTATAGTCTTTTCTTCTCTTTTAAGGCCTTCTCATCCAGCTGTGAATGTTATCCCAGATATTTACAAGGATCACACAAATTTTAATTGGTAGAAATTGCTTTAAAGAAGTCAGTCATACCTCCATTGGTACTAGGGTGATCTGTTATATTTGGCTATGGAAGTTATTTGAGAGTTGTTGAAATGTGTTTTGAAAAACAGATATAGTATAGTATAGTAGCACCTTCAGCCATAACTGACTGAGAATGCGCCCCATAGGTGATAGCTCTCAGCCTTCATGTCTCTCTGTATGCATCTTTGAACCTGAGCTGCAGTCGCCTGGCTGTTCTTTTGCCATCTGCCAGTAGTCTGTAGAAAATATCTTTGGGGATACGACCATCTACCCTGTGGCAGACATGGCCAAGCCAATGCAGTCTGTGCTGCCTAAGCGGTGTACAAATACTTTGAAGGCCAGCATGAGACAGCACCTAGACGTCTGTCACTTTGTCCTTCCACGAAATACCAATTATATGGCATAGACATTGTAGGTGGAAGGTATTGAGCCTTCTTTCATGCTTAGCAAAGGTTGTCCATGTCTTGCTGCCATATAAAAGTGTGCTGGTGACAATAAACTCTGCTCCAGGTGCGCTGCGGCTATTATTTTTAATTATGAACTAACAGTTATACCCGCTGTTGCCCTAGTAAAACAAAGTAACTGAACTTTTAATATATCACCTGGTTGCGGTACTTCTGAGCCACCATTATTATCTGAGCAGCCAGGACCAACCCTCCATGATAATTCCGGATTAACCCAATGATAACTATACATCTCACCTCCAGCATATCTACTCCAATCATGCTCTCTATTCTATCTCGACCTCTGTCACGAGAGGGGTTAATATTGTTTGAAACAAAGATATCCTGGACACAAAGTTGTATCAGGTGATACCAGGATAGTGCCAGATAAGAGACTGGTCTTATAAGCAATAAGTAACTGCTGTTACTTGTCTCATAATTAGTTCTCTGAAAAGAGTAAGGGGTCTGGTGGTAAATATTTACAATTTATTTTATACAAGTTTTTCTTTTCTGTGTGAAAATCTTCACTGAACTCAAAATTTGATTACAACATTAAATGAATAAAATCACTTGTAAAATGTTCAAAACTATTTACAGTCTTTAAATTTGTACTGATGGTTCTCTTTCCTGGCTGGACTCAATCTGTGTGTAGACTGTCTTTATTTTAGGATCAATAAAAGTTCCTCAAAGTTTCTGAATTACTGTCAATTATTGAATATGAATTTGCCTATCTAATTGCACTGAATTATCATCATTTGCTACTGTCTTAGGTGACGTATTAATTGTGGTCTATCTGTTGTACACTGGACAGTAGCCTTGTGTGGCTACTTATCTGTAGTTCTTGGTTTTGTAGCCTGTCACACTTCTGTTCTGGAAAGAAACATCACATGACATTCTTCCAGGCAGTAGGTACTGGGTGGCTGTCCCTCTAGATATAAAGTGCTCTCGCACCACTAGCTCCTATCGTTGTGGCTGGCTCTTTAAAGTGTATGTTTAGTTACAGGATGTAACCTGAAATACAATTGTTAACCACTGTATTGTCTATCTCTCTAGCACAGATGTAGGGGATGAGAGACAGTTTCAGACAGAGTGCAAGTAGACGCACAGGGCAGAATAAATCAGTAATAACACAATCCAGTTCACTGTGAAGATAATCTTTCTCCAATTCCTTGGTCACAACTAGCTGTCCATGATTCACCTCCATACAGTTATCAGGTTTTGTTGAAAATACTATGTGATATCTTAAACAACATAGTAATGCAATTCCTTTCATCCTTTCCTTTGTTCCTGGTGTGTGTCCCATTCCATCAAGAAATAATTCTTTAAATGCTTTTCTAAAACTATGAACACTCTTTCCGCTGCCATTCTCATTTATTTGAATATACACAGGCTTGGTTTTGCCTCAAGAAATTACACAGTAGTTTTATAACACATTTTTACACACTTCCTAACGCACCATTTAATTAATTAATTAGAACTATATATATATATATATATATATATATATATATATATATATATATATATATATATATATATATATATATATATATATATATATATATATATATATATATACACACACACACACACACATTCTTTCTTACCATCAAGTACATACAGTCGAGCTGGTAATGGTCACGCAGTCTGCTCTCAGATGCAGAAGGCAAAGGAAGTCTTCACTGACAGACCTGGCGCTCTCACTGTATTTTCAAAATTGTATGGCCTGCTTTCACAAGAGGGCAAGTCCTTATATAGGTCAGGACCGAACGACACAGAACGCAGTTATGCTGCTGTGTGTTGCATACGCAAATATCGGCAAACATTTGTCTAGATTTGCAAATATGGAAAACCAGGAATTCAAATATCTTCCTTATTCCTGGAGCGATTTCCTTCATCTTAGGTTTAAAATACGCCCTGGATTAGTCTTTATCTTTCTAGATAATTGTCTTTTTCTTACATACTTCCATCTTTTCCTAGGCGTAGCCTAAACAGCAAAATTTTTGACTTGCCTAATGTCTTGATGCATTCCACTCGAGATTTCTCCATTCGTATAATACTTTTCTTGGAAGTCTTTACACCTACTTATACAGTAACATTCCTATTATTAAATTACTGACCTCTTCCAGGCAGTACTTCGCTCATAATACTGTAGTATACTTCCAATTCCGATAAGGTTACACAGATTTGGACTGGCCATGATGATTGCTACTAGTGTAAACAAACGAATAAGGAGGACATTCCATTGGTCCGTCTAGGATGCACTGTTATAAAGTATGGTGTGCCGTTGAGGTATGAATGACGTGTTGTGAATCAGACTTCACGACACTCATCTATTCAATCATGTCCCCCACCATACCTCTCACCTCCAGCACATCTACTGCAATCATGTCTTCCACCATACCTTTCACCTCCAATACATATACTCCAATCTTGTTCTCCATTGCGCATCTCACCTCCAGCACATCTACTGTAATCATGTCCTCCACGATACCTCTCCTAGCACACCCACTCCAATCATGTCCTCCATTGTACCTCCCACATCCGGCATATCTACTCCAGTCATGTCCTCCATTGTACCTCCTACATCCGGCATATCTACTCTAATCATTTCCTTCACTATATCTCCCACTCCCAGGACATCTACCCCAATCCTTATACCTCTCCGAGAATACCTATTACAATCATTTCCTCCACTATACCTTTCACCTCCAGCACATCTAATTCAAGCATTCCCTCCACCATATCTCTCACCTCAGCATATCTACTCCAGTCATGTCCTCCACCATACCTTTCACCTCTAGCACATATACTCCAATCATTTCCTCCACTGTACCTCCTTCAGTTCGGTTAGTTTGAGGGAGATCAAGAGTATGCAGTTCCCCCCTTTCCATAGAAATAACCTTATCTTTTATGACAATTAAAGCTGTATTTTAAATTTGATCACTGTAATCAATTTTCATTTCGGGGTATATTAATTGAGCCTGATGTTTAAAATCTTCTGCAAGATCATCTCTGTATTTCATCCTTAGTGCTAGTGGGTCACCAACTCCACAGGTTCTAAGTAGAATGTCATCTGTTTCTTGCTGTGCGATAATGAAGATTCTAAAAGTAGACGAACCAAAAAAATGTGACCCCTGATCTTGTTGAATCCTTTTTTTTAAAAAATAGAAAATCCATTGATATATCGACCCAAAATTAATGTTAAGGAAACAATACAACTGATATCTAACTTTCATTACCAAAAAATATATATATGTATATTACATCCCCTGTTTCTGTAGGGAACAAACCGACAGATGTTCAAAAATATAGATTAGAAGATATAAGAATGATGGAATGATTTTAGTTTGTGACATTTAAAATGTCTGAGAATTTTTGAACAAATAAAGTGTCTTTTTCAAAGTTACCATGTTGGGGATCGGAGCGGCTAAGAGGTATGGCATCCGTCTCGAATTTTAAGGGTACCGGGTTCGATTCCCAGTGGAGGGAATATTATTTATGAACAATTATTTTTTTTTCAGAACCAGCAGTCCTAATGTTATCATAATCCACCCTGGTCTCCTAAAAAGTCCTCAATACCAGGTGCATTTTTTTTTTTAAACTTTAACATTATTTTCTTTTAACTGAGGCAGAGCTGGAGTAATAGCTATCGATGCTGGTGTAGGAGGCAGGAAGGACGTACTCGACAACATGCACTGTACAGTGCTTCCTACCGTGAGGTAGGGAACACTGGACAAGTTCTTCTTCTTTCGTTCGCTTGAAATATATTGTCTATATCTGCAATGTTGTTTCTTGTATAAACTTCACTGTCTTTTGTAGTTCATACAGAGGTCCGTATAGTTTTGCTTCCAGTGTTGTTTCTCTGGGCCAGTGGGTTTGCCTCAATATATCATATTCGGGGCAATCTTGAAGTACGTGCTCCGCAGTCTGGGGTGCCTGTACACATGGCTGAATTGCCAATCTTGAATTTTGTATACATGTGGCTGCGGAGGCGGTTGTGTCCTGTTCTGAGGCGCAGAATGACAATTTGTTCTGATCTGTTCATAGCTTGGTAGTCATCCTGTGTTGGTGGCTTTCTGATTGATTTGATCATCTTTTTCTTCTGATGGTACGTAACTGGTACATCCGGTTGCTCGTCTGCAGCACCTTCTTTAGCCAGTCCGTCTGCTCTCTCGTTTCCTGGTATTCCACAATGAGACGGTATCCACTGCATGGTGACCCTGCGCTGGTTGCACAGTTCAGAAAGTAGGGCTTGTATACCTGGCAATTTTCTGGACTGAAGTGCTTGGAGTGTTGATCTTGCATCTGTCAGGAATACCACAGGCTGTGGACCGAGATTGGTGTTCAATAGTTTCTCAGTTGCCACCTTGATTGCCTGGACTTCTGCATCATAGTTGTTACAGAATTTCCCCGTTGGTACTCTGACCGTATCCCTAGTGTTGTTTGGGTATTCTATGTACACTCCTGCTCCTCCATTCTTGACTGCATTCTGTGCTGACCCATCCGTGTATACTCGGACCCAGAGGTCCTGTGGGTATTCATCATCCAGGAAACTGAGAGTGACTGTCCTATGTTGTACGCTGTTCTGTTCATCCCAGTCGAATATTCCTTTCACTTTTGTCTGGATGTGCATGGTAATCCAGGCTCCTCTCTCCAAGGGGTTTGTTCTGGCACAGACTTTAGGAGGCTGTTAACTTCAGGCAGGTCTGAGGTTTGTCTACGAAATCGTTTGGCCTGGTGGATAAAGCTGCTTCTTTTCAGTCGCCCCATTGCTAGGTTTTGGAATCTGTCCTTCATTGGATGGCTCGGCATACAGAGGAACTTTTCTGCCTGTATTAGCACTTTCGTGTCTCTGCGTTCTCTCAGTGCTTGTATCCTCCCCATTTTCTCCATCTCCACTATAGGCGTTGATTTCATTGCCCCCGTGATGACCCTAAGCGCCTGGTTTTGCACCTTATAATGTGGTGTTTGATGCTGGACACCACACAGCTGGCCCATATTCCAGGTGTGGTCGTATGCCCTGCTGGTAAACTTTACTAAGTATTTTCTCGCTGGCTCCCCATGTGGTTCCACTTAGTTTTCTCAGGATGGCTAACTTCCTCCTGGCCTTTGTTGCTGCCTTGTTGATGTGCTGCTTCCATGTCAGCCTATCATCGAATGTAACTCCGAGATAGGTGAGTTGTTTATCTTCTCTCAGGAGCTCTTCGTTTATCTTGATGACACCAGCTTTTTGTTTGGGAGAGAGGGTGAAGAGCGTAGTGCTGCACTTGTCTGTGTATTTGCCCATGAGGTTAAGGCATCTATAGCTCTTTGTAGCAGTTTGTTGGCCAGTGTTGCGTGCTCATCTGTGCACCATATTACCAGGTCATCAGCGTACATTGCCACTTTCATTCCACGTGGTAGTTCAGCAAACAGGTCGTTGATGTAGACTAGGAAAAGTGTGGGGGACAGAACCCCTCCCTGAGGGACGCCATGACGCAGTAGAATTTTCTTACTCTTGAGGCCATCTAGTTGTACTTGGGCTCTTCTGTTATGCAAGTATGCTTTCACCCATTTGTACATCCTACCATTCACTCTACAATTTCTCAGTTTCTTCAGAAGCCCTTCTTTCCAAACCTTGTCAAATGCTTTCCTTAGACCTATCCATGCTGCTAGTACCAGTTTCTTATCTTGGAACGCATCCTCAATCTCTTGGGAAAGGTAAGTTGCCTGATCTTCGGTAGAATAACACTGCCTGAAGCCCGCCTGCTGTGGTACAAGAAGGTTTTTACTTTCAAGGTACCACTGTAGCCAGAGGTTGATGATACGTTCCATTGTCTTGCAGAGGCAGCTTGTAAGGCTGATTGGTCTGTAGCTGGAGGCAGTGGAACTGTCTTTTCCTGGTTTTAGGAGTGGTATCATGATTGCTTCCCTCCAGGTCTGTGGAACTCTGCCTGAGTTCCAACAGATATTGAAGATCTGCAGCAGCTTTGTTTTTGCTGCGGTTCCCAAGTTCTTAATCATTTCATTGGACACTCCATCAACTCCTGGCGACTTTCTAATTTTCAAATTGGATATTGCAAGCTCCAGTTCCCTGAATGTGATTGGTGCCTCCATAACTTCAGGTATGGTTCCATCTCGTCCTGCGTATTGTTGTTTCTCGCGAGTCTCCTGTTGCTTCTCTGGGTTAACTTCGATGTTGTCTTTAGCAAAGGAGTCTGCAAAGTGATCAGCTGCCTGTTTTCCCATGAGGATGTTTCCATCTTTGTACAGAGCAATCCTTGAGTTTCTCCCTGTACCTTCATCGGTAAGTTGTTTTACCAGCTTCCACAGTTTCCTTGTATCTCTTTCGAAGTTCAAGGACTCTGTTTTCTCCTTCCAGCTTCTTCGCCTGGTCTGCAACTTGGCGCTTTGAAATTTGGCCTTAGCTTGCTGGTAGTTATTGTGGTGTTCTTGGCATGGACTGGTCTCTGCCTGCTTTCGAGATGTTTCCACGTCGTTGTGCAGCTGCTCTAGTTCACTATTCCAATATGGTGTGTAGTGCTTACGAGCCCCTCTAGGTATTGTTTCACGAGCAGCCTGTAATATGCCTCTGCTGAATTCATCGACTAGCTTATTGATGTCTTTGTCTACAGTCAGATCTCTAGCCAGTATACTAGTACGATGCTGGTGCATTGTCCAGTCTGCCTTCTTGTAGTTCCACCTAGCGAGAGTGCTGCTGTCCTTGACAAGTTCATTTTCTACAATTAGGAAGACTGGCCGGTGGTCGCTGCCTCCAAGTTGTTTCCCTACAACGCGTGTGGTGTTCCACTCCAGGCCGGGTGAGTGGAATGCCAGGTCTGGTGTAGAGGTGGTGTGCCATGATCTTGAGTAGAAGGTTGGTGGGTCGATTGGCTGGTTAATCAGGATAAGCCCATTGTCATCCTGCCAGTTTTCAAGCTCCTCACCTCTCCTGTCCATGTGATCATAGCCCCAGCTCTGTGAGTGGCTGTTGAAGTCTCCGCATACAATCAGTCTTTCTTTTGCTGGGATTGTATCTAGTGCCAGTGGGCGGTCGCTCGGACAGTAGTAGTTGAGCAAGTGGAATTCTGAACTTTCTGTCCTGAGATGAAGCATCTGGTATTCCGCCATCTCCATATATGTTTCAAGCTGACATGCACTGATGTTATTCCTCACGAGTGTCAGTATTCCACCCTTTCGCCTGTCTATTCGGTCAGATCGGTAGCACTGGTAGCCTCTGATTTTGAAGGCTATGTCCTTGTTGAAGTGGGTTTCTTGCAAGCAACATACACTTACTTGCTCTTCATTCAAGATATTTTCGAGCTCTAATTTTTGCTGTAGCCGTCTTTTTTTACTATTGACGCCTTCAGCATCCCAGTGCATTATTTTAAATGGTCTTTTCTTTGCTTGGCCAGTAGCTCTATTCTCATGCCTCCTGGCTCCACGGGGCAATTGAGAAGGACCCCAGTAGTAGGGGTTGGGCCCTTCCGAGGCAGAGGGCCCGGCACTGCGCCTGCCTGGGTGTCCGTCACAGGGCGAGTGCCATAACGTTTTGCAGATATAGGCATATTTCCATTGCGCGTGTGCGTTTCATCCTGATTGCTGTGGTGCGCCTCTTGGCTGGTTGCCTCCGTCTTCAGCACTTTGACTTGCTAGGGCAGACTGTGGTCTTGCTCGAGTGTAGGAGGGCCTGGCCAGTCTTGGTTTTTCAGCCGCTGATGGCTGTACTTGAGCCCCATCTCCACGTCAAGGAGCTGGCCTCGATGGGGACTGGACAAGTGATTCTTGCCTAGGTAGCAGGCACTTAACTCAGGCAGGAAGCACGTACCCGGCAACACGCACTGTACAGTAACTCTTGTCTGAAAAAAACAATTTGGTATATCGCACTGCGTTGTAGTTATTAAACTCCATTAGGCAGACATTTCCACCTTTCCTTCCTTTATAGGACAAAAGACTGGAGAGGTAAAGAGTAAAGATATTTTTATGTTTGCTTCATATGTTATTCATTTATAGTGTGTAAACAAATTTTATGAAATTTTTCTAATTTCGTCTAAAATGTATGGTAGGGAAAAAAAAAATTGGTATATCGCACTGCGGTGTAGTTATTATAGTCCATTTGGCAGATGTTTCCACCTTTCCTTCCTTTATATGGCAAAGACTGGAGAGATTAAAGATGTTTTTATGTTTGCGTCATATGTTATTCATTTATAGTGTGTAAACAAATTTTATGAAATATTTACAATTTCGTCTAAAATATAAGGTGGGAAATTATTATTTCAATATTCATTCCAAACAGGTATCGGTATGGTGCGTGTAGTACGGTATGGTGCGTGTAGTGGGATCATAATTTGGGCAGTCAATAAATAAATATAAGGTAAAGGTGGTCCCATTGCAGATACTGCCGTAGTGGAGTGAAGTGTAAGAGACTTGACTATACTGGGTCCAGCATCGAGAGGTGAGGTGACCAGTTCCCTTTCTCGCTGCCTTTTCCTTCCCTAACTCACGAGCACAGTCAGGTACCCATTAACAGCTGGGTAGACTGGACCATGTCAATACCGTGAATCGAACCAAGCACCTTTGCCGAGAGAGACCACGCTCTAACCACTCTTTCAATCGGACGCTCAATAAATATATAAATAACAAATATTGCATATAATTGTACTTCTGAATAATTTTTATTAATTATAATTGTTTAACTAAAAAATAAATATGAAAGAAAGATTTTGGTATCACAATGTGTATACAAACATACTTTCCGTTAAGGAAAAGACATGAAATAAGCCTAATTTAATTATTAACAGGCATCATACTGAGACGAAATGTCAAGAGTGTCTGAAGTTAAATCTTAGTATACGTGTTCAAAACCCACATTTTTACGAGCTAATTTTAGGGAGTACATTTGAGACATGACAACCGTTACTGGTTTTACAAGAAATAATCCCAACTAACATAATTACCGATGTATGTTACGTCGGTCGGTCTCACTCAAAATAGTAACGCGACAGAAATAAAAGTGCGCAACGCACGGTGTGCAACTTGCGCGGCGTGGGTGTTATATAAAACAAATACTTTGGTTTTTTGTTTGTTTTTTTTAAATATTCTTTCACGAAATTAGTGGCGCTTGACAAAGAAAAAGTGCGTAAAAATTGGTGTGCATGAGCCCTCACCGGATGTACAAATCATGAAAACTTGAAAGTTTTTGTTAAAACCACTTATTATCAGGGAACACTCTTTGAAAACAATCCACGCACTTTCACACGAAATGTTGTCATCAAAGAACTTTTAAATTGAATCTAAAATAACATAATTCTCGCCGTGTGTACGTTGGTCACAGCAGAGGAATGCAACCATGTTGTAAAATGGTATTGTTTCAATTATATATACTCTACCGAAAATAGTTACAATCAACAAAGAAAAGCGTTCAAATGACGGTGTTCATGAACAGTTTGTTTACTCTGTATAATGGAAAGAAACCAAAAACACTCTAAGAATGTACTTCTATCTGCTCATCCGGGAACGGAAACAGCACACTATAATTAAAAACCCGTCAAGTTTGACGGGTTATTGCTAGTTTATTTATAATGATAACATACGGTGTTATATATTAAAATGTGAAGCAATAAAAGCGCTATGACATGCACTTAGTTGAATTGGTCAGTGGTTTTAAACATGTTAATTAGGTTATACGTGATAACAAACAATTGTAGACTTCTTTGCTCAGACTTGATTGCATCATAACGGTCCATTACCGTGAACGCTTCTCGTTAAAGGTCATAAATACTTCACACCATTAGGTAAGTTGAGATAAGATTCGCGCGACTCAGAGGCACAAATAAGAGAAATAAACCCGTTTAATTATTCAGAGTTGGGGAACTGTACGAAGGATGGCCGCCGACCAAAAAAAGTGGAATCAATTTGTTGCTGCCCTACAAGACGCCACCAGGCGTGTTGGCTGCTGACTGCTTTGACGGTTGGCGGCTATGGATCAAAGAAGAGAAGAAGAAGATGAATTATTCGACACGGAAGAAACACGATCTTTTTATTGCCACTATAAATTTTCTGAAATGTGAATAGTGGATTGTTCTGAGAATATATGCAACATAAATCGATGCCCAGGTGACGAACGGCCTATTAAGAAATAAATCTGTCACTCTAACAATGCTTATTGGAGAAAGGGACTACTTTTGACTATTTTGAAATGTCAACAAAGCTATTACTTATTTTATTTTTGAAATTAATATTATTTTGTATTGTGTTGTATATTAGCATTAAGTAAACTGAACTAATTTTTTAAGTGAAAAAATAAAAAATGAAGATCACTGAAAATCAGATATGAAAACTGTCAACATTAAACGAAAAACCGCTAATACTCGAGGCGAAATCTCAGATTATTATTAATGTCTAACCTGACATTGATTTTACGTGAGTATCCCTTTTTTTCTTGTACAGAGACAGGTGTCCCTCGCCATTCAGGCAGATACTCGCCGATTTCGGAGGTACCCATTAGAGCTGGGTCGGCTCAGGAGCCGCCAATCCCTGGTCGACGACCCTCCTTCAAATGTTCTCGCCAGGTCTCGAGTTAATCCAGTCCAAATCCCGGTCGACGAAAAATTCTCAAATGCCGTCGCCCGGGTTTGATCCTGGATCACCCGGTCGTCAGAGCGGTGTGGTAACCACTACGCTAGCGCGGCTCCCTTAAAATAACTAGTTATCTACAACAACTTAACTTGATTACAATTAAACTTATTACGGACGAAAAAAATAAGCCTCGTTGCCCGCTCTGCTATAAGTATGTTCTGGCCACAGAGAAGATTTATTTCACAATGCACTGGCGCAGTCATTTCACTGCACCATTTTATGGACATGAGGTAAAGCATACATATGGGCGTGAGATGGCTGGGAAAGCAAACCCATAAAGCATATTTAAATGATCCAAAATCTACATCCAAGAAAGACGCTTTCAACAACATGCGTAGAATCGTCCAACATAAACTACGCCAGATGCGGGATTCATGGCTGAGTAATAAAGCAGATGAGCTCCAAGGCTTTGCTGACAGCCATGACTTGAAAAATTTTTACCTTGCACTCAAAGCGGTCTATGGTCCAACATCATCAGGATCATTTCCCCTCCTTAATGCAGATGGAAAAACACTAATTACAGACAAGGAAAAAATGCTCCAACGCTGGGCTGAACATTTTAATAATATTCTGAACCAGCCATCATCTATTAACGACGAAGCCATCATCCGCCTGCCCCAAATTCCTATAAATGAAGCATTAGATGATGTACCAACTCTGGGGGAAACTAAGAAAGCGATTCGTCAACTGTCTAGTGGAAAGGCCCCCGGCTCCGATTCAATTCCTGTTGAGGTTTATAAAGATGGCGGTGCAGTTCTGATAGAGAAACTTCACATGATCTTCCAGCAAATGTGGCAGAGTGAAACCATCTCACACGATCTCAAAGATGCGTCAATTATACATCTATATAAACGTAAAGGTAATCGCCAAGACTGTAACAATCATCGAGGCATCTCTCTTTTATCAATCGCTGGGAAGATATTCGCCATAATCCTTTTGAATCGCCTTACGGCTCATCTTGACAAAGGTCTTTTACCTGAAAGTCAGTGTGGATTCCGGAAAGAACGTGGAACCACAGATATGGTGTTCGCTGCAAGACAGCTACAAGAAAAATGCCAAGAACAGCACTGTGACCTGTACACAGCTTTCATCGACTTGACAAAGGCGTTCGACACGGTCAGTAGAGAGGGTCTATGGAAGATCATGGCAAAATATGGCTGCCCAAAGAAATTTATCACAATAGTGCAGCAACTGCATGATGGAATGCAGGCTAGAGTTCAGGAAAACGGTGAGCTATCAGAGCCTTTCCCCGTCTCAAATGGAGTTAAACAAGGGTGCGTACTTGCACCGACTCTGTTCAGTATCATGTTTTCTGCTATGCTGACTGATGCTTTTAGAGACGGGGACACAGGAATCGACATTAGTTATCGTATTGATGGAAAATTGTTTAACCTTAGGAGGCTTCAAGCAAAAACCAAGGTCAAATCACACACCATCAGAGATCTTCTGTTTGCTGATGATTGTGCCCTCAATGCTGGCTCAGAGGCTGATCTGCAGCATAGTGTGGATAGATTCTCCGAAGCCTGCGCCAACTTTGGGCTTACCATCAACACGAAGAAAACTGAAATCATGTACCAACCAGCTCCTGGCACAGTTTATACTGAGCCAGTCATCAATGTTAATGGTGAGAAACTGAATGTTGTGAATAGATTCACATACCTTGGTAGCACACTATCCCAGAACATTGTCATTGATGATGAGGTGAACACCAGGATCTCCAAAGCCAGCAGCACGTTTGGCAGATTATACACCAAAGTTTGGCATCGAAGTGGCATTAGTCTACAGACAAAGCTGAAGGTGTACAGAGCTGCGGTGCTTCCAGTGCTGCTATATGCAAGTGAAACATGGACTGTATACAGGCGCCACGTAAAGAAGCTAAACCACTTCCATACAGTCTGTCTCAGGAAGATAATGAACATCAAATGGCAAGACAAGATCCCGGATACCGCCGTTCTTGACATAGCTGGTATCCCTAGTATTGATACTATTCTGATGCAGTCACAGATTCGCTGGGCAGGTCATATAGTCCGCATGCCAGACAATCGACTGCCAAAGATACTCTTTTATGGTGAGATACAGAAGGGTAAACGCTCCCATGGTGGCCAAAAGAAGCGCTTCAAAGACACGTTAAAGACGTCATTGAAAACCTTTGACATAAACCCTGACACATGGGAAGCTGCTGCGCAAGACCGAACTGCTTGGCGCACATCTCTTCGTAAAGGTGCAGCGGCATGCGAATCTTCCAGAAGAGCAGCAGCGGAACAGCGGAGACAAGCTAGAAAGGACCGTGTAATAAAACCTTCACATGAAGCAAACATTCCCTGCCCACACTGTCTGAGATCTTTCCAGGCCCGCATCGGGCTCATCAGTCACCTTCGTACCCATAGACTAACCTAACATATTCCTAAATAATTGGATGAACAGAGTGGTCTTCATCACCCGTGATGGACGAACAACAACAACAACTGTCCAGCTAAACCAAAATAAACGTTCTTCAGATTGTGTCCCTCTTGCCAGGCCTTCCAATCCTTCTAGACTCAAAATCTCTATTACGAAGAGGTTTTAACTTCGATGCTCCTGTTCTCTGGAACAAATAACCTTAGTATATTAACTCTCTGGGAACCGACATTACAATTATTGAGATTTTATAAGTGGATATTTAAGTATAGAGGTACGTGATTAAAAATTTAAGCTTATGGGTTTGATCAAGACCATGTGGAGTGGACGTCCACAAGTGTGTGTGTGTGTGGGGGGGGGGGGGGGGGTCAATCAAAAGTGGACATGGGGGAGGGGAGGGTAAAAAAATGCCAGAATTTTGTGGACGTCTTTTATGGATGGTCCCTTATAATATAATCTATGTGGTTAGAAAGAGCGTCCAGCTGGCAGAATGGTTAGAGCGCTGGCCTCTCGCGGCAAATGTACCGGGTACGAAATGTTGTGACGTCACGTTTCAGCCTACCTAGCTATAAATGGGTACTCGACTTTGACCTTTAGTCAAGGAAGGAAGATACAGCAAGGATTGAAACTGGCCACCCTACCTCTCGATGCTGGGCCTATTATAATCGTCACTAACACTTCACACCCCTCCGGCAGTACCTTGACCTTTTTTATAGCTGAAAAACAAAATACACGGAGAAACCGAAAGTAAAATAACAAGAACAAATAGCCTAAACCTCGGGGTCTCACATGGAAAAGAAATCGCTGACGCGAGAAGAAGCAGAATAGAGAGAGAGAGAGAGAGAGAGAGAGAGAGAGAGAGAGAGAGAGAGAGAGAGAGAGAGAGAGAGAGAGAGAGAGAGAGAGAGAGAGAGAGAGAGAGAGAGAGAGAGAGAGAGGTGCTAATGATATGATAGAATCGATAGTTTTTACTGCCCCTGACATCACCAAGAACTAACGCTCAGTAATGGCAGATAAAAGACTGTCCCTGACATCACCAAGAACTAACGCTCAGTAATGGCAGATAAAAGACTGTCCCTGACATCACCAAGAACAAACGCTCAGTAATGGCAGATAAAAGACTGTCCCTGACAAAGAATAATGATAACCATTAACACAGTTTGGGAACCGCGCTGGTGTAATGGCTACAACGTTGTACTGGCGACCAGGTTTTCAATGTTCAAGCCCGGGCGTCAGCGTTTGAAGGAATGTTTACGACCGGGAATTTGACTGAATAACTTGAACGGCTCCTGCACATAAACCCCCCTGTGGATGGGAAGGAGCGAAGCTCCTGACCGGGTTGGAAGAAAAGTCCACTTACCCCCCAGCCTCGCAATGACATGTCATTGGGCCAAAAAGGGCTGGAAAGCTCGAGTGCCGCTGGTTAGAGAAAAAAAAAAAAAAAACACAGTAACGTGTTTCGCATTCCAACCAATAAGTATAATTAATGCCATCGTGGGGAGCCGCGCTGGTGTAATGGCTACGAAGTTATACTGGCGACCAGGTGTTCATGGTTCAAACCCGGCCGTCGCCGTTTGAAGAAATGTTTACGACCGGAAATTTGACTGAATAACCTGAACGGCTCCTGCACATAAATCCCGTGTGGATGGGAAGGAGCGAAGCTCCTGACCGGGTTGGAAGGAAAGTCCACTGACCCCCCAGCCTCGCAATGACATGTCATTGGGCCGAAAGAGCTGGAGCTCGAGTGCCGCTGGTTATAGAAAAAAAAAAATGCCATCGTGACAAGTTTCCCAAGAAGCCGGAATCCAGATGCAAATTGAAGTTGTATATTCCTAGTCACGTTACTAAGATTACTGAAAGTAAGTAGGAAGTAAACAATCCGCGTCGAGCTAGATGAACTTACTAATCTAGCGTTAAATGTAACCTTTTTTTTTTTTTCCAATTGAACATTTTGTGCAGTTACAGGTCAGTGACCCGTTCGGATGTAGGCAGTGTACGCAGAGTTGGCCCAGCTAGTAGTTCTTTTGAGGACTGATAAACACTAGTTACTAGTAGTCATTTTCAGAGCTGAGTATTTAATAAACCTTCTGCTACACAGTTCACAAAGTTCTTTTTTTTGTTTTTTTTTTTTAATTGAATGGCAATTGCGCTATAACATAACTGATGTCTAAGCTGAAAGAAATGTTCCTCGCACCACGAAGGTGAAAAGTCAAGGAAACCAAAAAAGAAAATAAAAAACTTATTTTTGATAAGAAAAATTGAACTCGTATTTCGATTTTTCTTATAATTCTTTTTTCTCTCCACAGTTACCCTCACCATGCCCTTACCTTGTGATTTCACTTAATCATGGCTTCTTAACCTGTGCTTTCTATGGGGGTCCGTGTACATAACCTAAAATTTAAAAATAATTTACCATTGTGAATGCAATCCGTGATTTAGAATTCTCTATCAGAATTACAAATGGATGTCACGCACACACATACACAAACAACAAACCTGTCGTTTAGTACCACGTATGCTGTTTATCGAAAGGCATTCCTACCATTTTTCAAGAGATTGTGGGCGAACAGGCTGTTATTGAAGACGCGGATAATTCTTATAGAACCAGCAGAAAGTGATTTTTTTTTTTTTTATCATAATGTTTTTTAGTACAAAGTGAGAGCTTGTGTATCTTTGCGTTTTGACAGAAACATGTGTAGTTTTATATTTACATAGAAGTAATCATGGATCGTAATATAAACAACAGCAACATCAAAATAGACAGTAGTAGCGTATCGCCAACAAACAATAATCAAGAAAACTCAGAGAAAAGTCAGCTTGATCCACCGGTGGGCGTCCATATTCTACAAATGGATGAAATCATTGAATCCAGCGGCATCGTCACCACGGGGGACAAGGCAAATGATAAGAAAACATGTTATTATTTCTACAACTGCAGACGAGAGTTGATACGCGTTTGCTTGAAACATAGTCGCAAGTTCAAAGTTTTCTTTTCCCTGATATTTATGTGTCTCTATATAGTGTATTTTTCATATGCGATGTACCTACATCATGCTGATAGTAAGGTGACAGGTCTAATTTTCATCACTGTAATTCTAACCCTGGTTATTTTGGTCAAATGTTTGCCTTACAATCGATCGTTAAAGAGATTTCGAAAACTACTGAAGAGTCATCCAGGAGCAGCAAAGAATGTCGGCAAGTAAGTTGTGTCCACCTTTTTCCTTTTATTTTATAACTGTATGGTACATAAAAAAAATTTTAAAGCAATCGTAAACGACGTCTTGCTGAAGAAAATCTTAAAAGAACCAATCGCTCTTCGCCTTTACAAACGTGCTTGTAAAACATAATTGTGAATATTTCCATGCTGTGAAGATGTAAGAAATGGGAGGCAAAGTACAGAAATATGACTTTCTGCGTGCATATTGTGCAATTTACATAAAAAAGACTACGTGCATTCTGTGCGAATTACAGAAATATAAGACAGATTGCAAATTACGTTTGTGCAAATTACAAAAAAATAATAAGCAGACTACGTGCGTTCTGAGCAAGTTACAGAAATATATGAGTACAGAATATATGCATTCTACACACCTTCAAGAAATATAAAACAGGTTGCATGTTTTATGTGCCCACCAGCTGGCATCTTCGCATCTAACGTCGGATGCAATAGATCCCCAACGTCTTCTGTCTCTGGCCCTAATGGTACACTCTGATAGGCTGTTTGCGGTCTATCTCTTGACGTTATCTTCCCACTTATAGTGTGTTGTTGTTGATTTTAGGGCCTTGCACAAACCACTGGATTTTGTTTTGTGCATGGGATACTCGGTTCAACCCTATATGGGTTATAATTTGGGTATATGTACATTAAATTTTTTTTTTCCCAAACTGCAAATTCTCTGGCGTTTGGTGTGGCGTTTTCTCAGATCTGGTTGTGTAACTCTTCTCTGTTTTATAGCGTTAGCTTTCTCTTGCTCGTTGGCCTTTAACTGTTCTTTCTATTATGGATTTAAACTAGGCGTTATGGCTCTCTTTATATATTCAAATACTGTATCTGTTTCATTTTGATCTCATTCAGGAATGATCTTTTCCATGACTCTGTTTGCTTGTTTTCTTCCTTTTCCACTCTTCTGTATATCTACGTTTCAAGGACATCAATTTCTACTACTAAATGTTTGTCGGTTGTCCATGTTTATATGCAATGCGACAATAAAAAGTATATATAAAACTTGGTGACTCTCATTTGTAGGTTTCTGCTATTTAGTCGGATGCTAATACTCTGCCTCGTGTTGTGGAATGTAGGCTTTGGTTGAAAATGGCAAAGGGAGAAGTGGAAAAAGCAAGTGATCTGGAATAGGACTAATTAATTAACAACTGTTTTGTCACAACATGTTTTGTAAATGTACAGACATCTTTTAAAGTCTTGCCTTGGTACTTATTTTTTTGTTTTAAGCACCAAACAAAAAAATTCAAAATAAAATTTACTACTTCTCCGTCTCTGAATTATTTCTTAAAGGAGTATGGACTTGAGCGACTACATCGGCCAAGCTATTGCAAATGTAACAGCTCCCTTCATTATCTACTGCTAAATATAAATATCAAATTAAGTACTTATTCATGCTCATCAGAAACGCAAATGGGGAAAATTCAAGAAATTGTGTCCAGAATCAAACATCCGACATAATTAAGGATAGAAATAAAATGCGCGTTGTTTCAGTTCCCCGCCCAAAAAATGAGCCATGAAAAAAGATTGCAACTTTTGTGAGAAAAGATGTAACATAATAACGTCAAGGAAGGAGGGATAAGACACAATTTTTAAATAAGGGAATGATAATCAAACGACACTTAGATAAACAACCCCTGAAAGTGTGACTATATATATATATATATATATATATATATATATATATATATATATATATATATATATATATATATATATATATATATATATATATATATATATATATATATATATATATATATATATATATATATATATATATATATATATATATATATATATATATATATATATATATATATATATATATATATATATATATATATATATATATATATATATATATATATATATATATATATATATATATATATATATATATATATATATATATATATATATATAATATATATATATATATATATATATATATATATATATATATATATATATATATATATATATATATATATATATATATATATATATATATATATATATATATATATATATATATATATATATATATATATATATATATATATATATATATATATATATATATATATATATATATATATATATATATATATATATATATATATTGGCTGCAATACAGACAAAGTTGGAGGACGGACTATGGTTTTACAAAGAGAACGCAGGAGGCAAGATGAGCTTTTACTGCAACAAGAAAAACGTTGAAATCAAAGCAAATTAGTGCATTTGAGAAATGATTTAAAGCGCGTACAGCTGAAATGTCGACAAGGTTGTCCCTTTTATCTGACAGGTGACTGGCACCTTCCTATCTACAAACATGTAAAGGAAAAATGCATCTTAAGCTACACACTTTTACTAAAAATAGAACAATTATAAACTACTGGACAAAAGTTAAGGGCCGCCATTCAGTTTAGACAAGGTTTATACAATTGATTGGCAAACTGTAAAGACAAGTGAAAATGTCATTAAAACTGAGCTCGGAGAAATGTGTATACATTTCTGTGTGAACTAGGTTAATTTTTTTTAAATGTCTAAAAACTGGGTCACTTTAACCAGCACGTGAAAATTGCCATTGTTGCTGCAAAAACTCGTGGTTTTTGCAACACGACCCACTAGTTCAAAATGTGAAAAAGTGAGTTGAATTTGAATGCACGTGGAAAATGATCATCGGTAAAGAGTGATCACCGTTGGTATGCAATAAATCAGTATGACAAGTGGTCGAAATGATCACTACATTAGCCATGCCACCAAGGAGAAGTCTCAGCACTGTAGACCGTGGTCGAGCCATGGCATGGATTCAGGATGGTCAATCTGTTCGTCATGTTGCAAGACGTTTAGCAGTGTCCCACTCTACCATTCAGAGACTTCTTGAGAGATTTCAAGCTACCGGACATTTGGAAAATCGACCCTGCTCACGAAGAATTATATAAACTTGTCTAAACTGAATGGCGGCCCTTAACTTTTGTCCAGTAGTATATTATCCTGTTCACAATTTTGTGCCCGTCACCAAGTTATGTGCCCTTGCTGACATTTTGTGTACAACGTCACCAAGTTATGCGATCCTTTCACTTGTAAAAATTATGTGACTTTTTCGGCTTGAAGGTTTTGTATGGTGGGCCACGGACAGATCTCTTGAGGTTCCTTCAAATTTTGATTGTTTAAAATGTACAACGATCGAGGGTCGTGTGCAACATTTAAGTTTCCTAGGTCATCTAAAACCACCTGCTGCAGTAATGCCCAACCTACAGTAATGAACGGAGTAGCATATGGCAACAACCCACTTCTGTCAACGAAAAAGTGTTTGGAAATGTCGGGAACCTTGAGTTGACTACTGCCTTTATTAGAGTCATAAATGTGGAAGTCTGAAGGTGAAAGAGGAAGAAGAAGAAGATCTAAACCCTGGTGAACCAAGGGCTCAAAGATTTGAAACATCAAAAAACGCTCAAATAAATATTACACACATAAAATTACGGTATGTTTCAGGCACTCGTGAGAAATAAAAAAGTAGAAAACTAGACAAAAGAAAAACAACAGAAGTGAGTGGCTTACCGGAGAATCGAACCCAGGACCTTCCGAAAGGCACCACCGCCTAGCTACGGAAGCGAATCACACTAGGAAGGATCATTACCTATACATATACAATATAATAAACAGTAGTAGTCAACATAAAGAAAAAATTCCAACATGGGAATTAAAAGTAACAAAAAGTGACTCCCACCTCTGAGAGATCATAAACAAATATAAAGACCCTAGCTTAATAAAAGAGAACTCTCTAGAGCACAGCAAACGATACACAGAAAACAGCTTTAACTAAAGATATAAATGGATCCAAAGATGCCCTAGGGGCAGGAACAGTGATACCAAAATGGAGAATTTAAAAAAAAGACACAAAGTAACAAGAAACGTATCTATCTTCACCCAAGGCTTTAGAAGAAGTTACAGAGAACCCACCACAGACAGTAACAATTTTCACGGACTCACTCTCATCCATACAAGCAGTCAATAACAGAAATGAGAGTAGCAGGCCCGATATAGTAGAGGAAATACTACAGATAAATACATACCTAAATACTGCTGGATGCATAGCCACGTTAGCTTGGATTTCATCTCATGTTGGTATAACAGGAAGCGAACTGGCTGACCGTGAAGCCAAGCGAGGAGGAAAAGGAAGAATAGCAATAAAAAATTGAAACAGGGTTATCGAGATTCGAAATAAAAAGTCTAATAGCAGGAATAATATCCAAAGAAGGAAGAAAAGCGTTGGATCAGAGCACAAAAGGTAGTCATGTATACCAGCTTTTTTTAAAAACCGAATTTAAAAATGCAAAATACAAGACGAACTAAAATACGGTACCATTAAATAAAAAAACCACTACGGCTCAGATTTGGAACCGGCAACTTTAGAATAAAGAAACCCATCTATGAAGAATGTTTTGAATCTAATACCATTAAACACCTCTAGCCTGAATGCAAGAAATACGACCAACACAGACAAAACATAAAAGATGACTGCACAAACTGCAAAAAAGAACTAAATGTAGAAAATTTAATGGGCACCTAGTCCCCACATGCACTACACAAATTAGTAAAACAATATATCCCAAAACAAAAGCAACAGGTTAAAAGATGACAGGATGAATGAAAAAAAAAATGTAATCTGAAATTAAACTCGTAATTATCTTACGCCAACAGTAGTAACAAAGCAACGTCATGAGAAAGGATTAGCACAACACAGCAAAGAAAGTACGAGTACATAAATAAACCCAACCAATATTTAATTAACGCCGGTATAGACACAAGTTTGCTTACACAACAAACTGAACTATTAACCAAAAAGTAAAAACCCCATCGTGAGGAATAATACAGTACAGAACGCATAATAAACGCAGTCAAGAAAATAGCACACTAAATGAAAAGACTAAGGTGACCAGACGTCCCGGTTTTTCCGGGACAGTCCCGGTTTTCGACCATTTTTGATAATTTGTCCCGACTTTTTTTCGATGCAATCCGGGACGCCAATTTGTCCCGGTTTTGCAAGAATTTGCCAATTTGACATAAATCTCACAGATTAAAAAAAAAAAAAATTATTATTCTGTGGCTGACTTGAGGGAATTTTTAATTATTAGTGAACTGGCGCCGAAACAGCACAAGAGGTTGTCAGGACCGTGAATTAGTTTTGTAGTTCCAATGTGATATTCGCAGTTATTTGAAATTTTAGGTAGTGATAAAGTACCAAGATTTTGCGTACGGTATACGTTTATTTAATTTAAACGGTGAACTATTTGTGCATATTTTGTTATTTTTGTAAGAAAATGGTACCAAAGCGTAAATGCAGTTTCAATGAAGATTTACAAAAGGAATATCCGTTTATTAAAAAGAGCACATCAAACTTCAATGTACGATGCAATATATGTGCATCCGGGTTTTCGATAAGCCATAGTGGACGTGGTGATATTAAGAACCACATAAGCGGTGAGAAACGTAAGAGAGCCGTCGTTACAGCTGCATCAAGCTCGTCGTTAACCACTTTCTTCAGAGCTTATAAAATTGGTGACCAAGAAGAGCAATTAGCTGCTATAGAAGGCGAGTTGGCATACCATACAGTGCTACACAATAATACTTTCAGGTCTATGGATTGCCCATCAAAACTACTTCAGGTTACTTTAGAGCCAAAACTTGCATGTGCACGTACGAAAACAGAAGCCATTATTCGAAATGTCTTGGCACCCCATATTCTAAATGAGTTAAGGTGTGACCTAGAAAAGTCTACATTTATTTCTGTACTGACAGATGCATCCAACCACAAAGAATTCAAGATGTTTCCTTTGCTTGTCAGATACTTTGATCACAGAAATGGAGTGAAAATTAAAATATTAGAGTTAAAGTCATTGCCAGGTGAAACATCTGATATTGTAAGTAGTTTTCTTAATGACTGCATAACTGAAAATGGTTTAGACAGGAAAGTAGTTGGATTATGCGCAGACAACACAAATTCCAATTTTGGAGGTGCTGAAAGGAAAGGACAGAACAATGTTTTCAAAAAACTGCAAGAAAACCTTGGACATGGTCTTATAAGTGTTGGGTGTGCAGGTCATATTTTCCACAACACTGTTCGAACAGCTGCAGATGTACTGCCTGTTGATGTCGAGCTGATTACTGCTAAAATTTATCTACTCTTCAAATCATACACAGTACGAGTTGAAAGACTCAAGGAGTTTTGCCAGTTTGTGGAAACAGACTTCCAGATGATCTTAGGTTATGCTCAGACTATGTGGCTTGCTCTGCTGCCTGCTGTTGAAAGGGTTCTTCAGATGTTCCTGCCTTTAAAATCATATTTTCAATCTCAAGGCAGATGCCCAGTTTTTATACAAACATTCTTTGAAAATCCACTATCTTATGCATGGCTTGTTTTTGTTCACAATCAGGCCTCTCCATTCCACGAAGCAGTGCAAAAAATAGAGGGACAGACGGTCACTGTGTTTGAAGTCATTGACAGCATCAACAGGTTGAGAATTATTTTGAAGTCCAAACTGGAAGACTGTTTCTTGCCATAAAGAGTTAAGCTAATCCTTGAAAAGCTGGAAATGGAAGGACTTCCAAAGGAGGATGTGAAAAAAGTTTCATGCTAGCGTTTCTTCGTTCTATGAAACAGCTTTCAATTATTTGAATAAATGGGCTGCAAAAAATTGTCAAGACCTAGAATCCCACAGCTGGGTAACGCTGAACAGAATACCAATTTGGGCAGATATTGAGATATCATCATCACTAGTGATTTAAACATTACCTTCAGCCCACTTTACAGAAACTGAAATTTATGAAGAATATGTCTATATGAAGCAGTTTGTTACTTCTCAGAAAATTAGTGAATGGAGTGCCAAAAAAAACATTGCCACCACAACATTGGATTAGTAACTCAGCTTCACCTTAAGTAAGGATTATTGATGTTTTTCTCTTTTATTAGTTTAAGTAGTTAAACTTATACAGTAAAATGTATGTTATTCAATGTTATTCAAATGTATACATAAAATGTACATTATTTTAAATTGACATCAACTTGATTTTTCCGGGACATGTCCCGACTTTTGACCTTTTCTTTACCCTTTTGTCCCGATTTTTTGCATTGAAATAGGTCAAATCTACTATTTTGTCCCGGATTAGGGTTTTGAAAATATGGTCACCTTAGAAAAGACGTCCTGATATAACCAACAGTTCCATATATGTGGTAAATGGTTGAAAGATACGTGCTACACAAAAGAAAGTAGCAAACTTTTTTTTTAAATGTATGAACATATAAGTACTAACTAGTAGAAGTAGCAATACGATATGATACCCATGCAGACGCATGTTACCAACGAACAAATTAACAAGTACTAACTACTGAGTGAGGAAATTAACGAATTAGGCTTCGTAACTATGTTACCGTACTGACAATTGGTAGTTAGTATTGAGCCTTCTTTCTTGCTTAGCATAGGTGTCCATTAACTCTTACTATACGGCTCGCCAGGTCAAGTGGCGCAATAGTGGTTCTCAACGTGGGCCATGCCATATTTCTAGGGGGCCACAGTAAGATGGTAAAGTACCTTTTTCCCAGCTAAAAGTGATTATGAGGGGGCCACAAAGGTAAACGAGGCTCAAAAGGGGGTCTTGGGCAATAAAAGGTTGAGAACCTTTGGTTTAGGACATATACATACAAAGCGTGTGAGTGGATTGATGTCTTTGGGGTTGAGAAAATCTGAAGCCAGAGTATTACGTAAGTCATTCAGCACCAGTGCAATCATAGGATCGCACGAGGATATGCAAGGTTCGATGTAAAAAAAAACGTCCATATTGAACTACTTGAGACGTCTTTCACACTGCTGTAAGTTCTAATAATTCGCCTTTAATGGTATGTTGTATTTTATTATACTATAATTTTTTAGTAGTATTTTACTATAAACTATTATATTAGTATAAGTCGAAGTATTTTATGGAGAATAAAGATTATGTTACGTTAGTGTGTATATGCACGAACACACCCACACACCACATATATATTTGGAAGATATATATATATATATGATCATCGTTTAACAGATCGATTGCTGCCATCTGTCTGCTGATCACCTGTGTCACTCTTGTCACAGAGGTTATCTTGGTCCGTCCATCAAATCTTGTTTCCCTTACTGGTATCATCGGCATTGTGGCTGTATTTTTTATTACATCAACACATCCGCACAAGGTAAAGATTTGGTTGTTGATTCAACCACCAAAATAAATAAATTGGTAGCAAGTAAAACATAATTATAGCTAAATGACGGTCACTCGTCCTACAGATCAAGAAAGTATTACTTTATCGTGATAAAAACGTCACAATAATGATGATAGTGAATGTCTTGATTATCACAAAAGTGATGGTGACTGTGATGACAGTGATGGTGACAGCAATTTATGTGGCAGTACTGATGGTGACTGTGATGGTGTTGACAGTAATGCTGGTAACAGAGATGATGATGATGACAATAGTGACTGTATTGATGGTAATGATAGTGATTGTGATGGTGGTGATAGTGATAGTCAACTATTGTTACAAAAGTGACTGTGATGATGCTGATGATGACTGTAATTATGAATGATGGTGACTGTGATGATGGTGATGGTGACTGTGATGATGGTGATGGTGACTGTAATGATGGTGACTGTGATGATGGTGATGGTGACTGCGATGACGGTGATGGTGACTGTGATGATGGTGGCTGTGATAATGATGATGGTGACTGTGATGATGGTGACTGTGATAATGATGATGGTGACTGTGATGATGGTGACTGTGATAATGATGATGGTGACTGTGATGATGGTGACTGTGATAATGATGATTGTGACTGTGATGATGGTGGCTGTGATAATGATGATGGTGACTGTGATGATGGTGACTGTGATAATGATGATTGTGACTGTGATGATGGTGCTGGTGACTGTGATGATGGTGACTGTGATAATGGTAATGGTGACTGTGATGGTGGGACTGTGATAATGGTGGTGGTGACTGTGATGATGGTGACTGTGATGATGGTGATGGTGGCTGTAATGGTGGTGACTGGGGTGGAGGTGATGGTGACTGTGATGATGGTGGCTGTGATGATGGTGATGGTGGCTGTAGTGATGGTGACTGTAATGATGGTGATGGTGACTGTGATGATGGTGACGGTGATGATGGTGACTGTCACGGGATTGCCTCCCCTTGCTTTGCAGTAGTGGTCCACTAATGGTCACAGCGCAAGCGTATCTAAAAGTAGGTCATCCAAAGTATCTTTCTTCGCTCAAGATTACGCTTGGCAAAGATGTAGATAGAAGATGAAGGGCGTTTCTACCTTAGGGGAGCCTTCACAAGATATTCCCAGAAGTCAAGATATATATGTGTGTGTGTATTTATCAAGAAAAACTGGCTCATACGTTTGCTTTCGTACATATAAACTGAATCAACTATTATTATTTAGTTTAAAATAACATACAACAAATTTAATAGTCAATTAGTCTTTAACATGGGAAAATAAATATGGAAAATTGGGTGAACATTGAAATTAAGGTTTCCTCACTGAGGTTTAGGGAGGGCGTTAATAATGTCCGTATTTTTGCTGTAGCCTGTTACACACAACTTAGCTTCAGATAAGTCCTGCAGCTGTGGTTTCCGTCACTTCAAGGTGATGAGGGCACTTCTTCACTCAATGTGTCCTATTTCGGTGGTTGGTGTTGATGCTCTTCTCTCACACTAGCGGCGTTATTACCCCAGTCGTCTGGTGGCTTGTAACCACAAACTGTGACAAATAGACAGAAACAAATGCCTTCTGCTGAGTACATTTGTTCTCCGCAAACTAACAGGCCCATTGTCATGCGCTCCACCCACCAATGTTAACCTCTCAGAAGAATTAAATTCCCGAGCACACAATGTAACTCAGGAAATATGATGAAAATTCACCAATATCCTTCTGGGTGTCAACTAGGAAATTGCGTCTAGAGAGCATGAATAATTATTTGCCTGAATTACAATTAAAAAGGTATATAAATCTCACAAAATGATTCTATACACTTTAGGCACATGTGATGTAATTATCATTCATTACTCGTCGCTACTCCCATCGGGGTCTGGGGTCGCTCTGCTGTCTGGTTTCATGCACGATAAGTCAGAAACAATCACCAGCTCTTGCAGTAGTGGTTCATGCATATACTTTTTTCATATGTTAAGGTTGCCAGCCTCATATATAACCACTTAGCAAGAAACCTGTAGAATTTACATTAGTAAATAAATTGTTTACACTTACCCCAAAATTTTGGGAATACACACTCCTCCTGGCACAGATTTAGAATGGACACAGCTCTGTATTATAAGCTTCAAGCTCACTTAGGTCTGGATATATGAGTTAATTTCTCTGACGGCTGGTGTTCTGCAAATTCCTGGCCTGGAAAAACTGTTTGTATAATTCCTCTTATGCCTTGGTCTGGGAAATATGAGTTAATTCCTCTGACGGCTGGCATTCTGCGAATTCCTGGCCTAGGAAAACTGTGGTTAGAATTCCTCTCTGACTTGTGATAAAATTCCCAAGTTTCCAGTCTTATATTAAAATTGAAGGTTTACTTGTAAATTCCAAAGTTGCCCAAAACTCAATCTGGTACTGATAGTTGTGGAATAATAAGTCCTATCCTCTTTCCTCTTGCTTGTAGGAGGTGTTTAGTTGACGCTGCGATGCATTCTGTGCTGTTCTGTGTCTGATTCCCACAGTATATCTCACAATCCGGAGTTTCAAATCCCAGCTGTGTTTCCTGCTGAAAGTTCCAATCAATTTATTGTAGCTTCTGGCGAACCAATCAGATATATCTAGCACTGTTTGGGTGGGGAAGTTTATCATTACTCATCCCAAGCGCATTTGAAAATATTAAATTTAATATACACGCGTGGCCTCTTACAACAGTGATGTCAAATCGTTACATAAGACTTCCGGCGCACCTTTGTCTATCACAATATTGTGACCGTGTGTTTTCTGACGTAATGACTTCCGCCCAGATGTCTAGCCCGACAGATTATCTAATTATCCCCTTCATCTGCGTGCCTCCGCCATACAGATGTCTGGTCAGACAGTGTTGTATTCTTTCATCGTACGCACAACACAAGCTTGTGTCAACACGATCAACAGCTTTCCAATGGGGTCAAATGTTCGACGGACACGTTTCCACAGGTGGTCAGACGGATTCAACGAGATAAGCGGGTGACCGGTCTGACGACTGGGTATTGTTACGATAATACGTCTGAGAAGTGGTAAACAATAAGATACGCATTACTCTCGTAGAAAATACTGCCATAGGGGAGTGGCGTGTTAGAGAATTCACCATGCTATGTCCAGCATAGAGCAAAATAGTGAAAATAACGAATGAAAAGGCATGATTTATGCCAAATAAAAGCGATGAGTGAGAAAAAATGAAGAAAAATAAAGGATACTGCCGGAGGGCTGAATGTGTGAGAGATCACACGAAAGAGCATGTTCAGACGTTTTGTCACATTGACTGTGATAATGAAAATGGTGACTGTGTTGATGGTGATGGTGATAATAATAGTGATGAGTGTTATTTGGCTTAATTGATACTTATAGTGGTGAGTATCAAAGCAAGAAATATATGATACTGATGATGTGGTAACTATTATGATTGACAGTTAACGAAGTGATGGTGGCGCATTCCGTTAATCATGACATTACATTAATGCTGTTGAAATCATCTCACATCAGCTACTTTAAAGTGTGTAGCAGCAAATCTTTGATGCCCTCAGATTAAATGGCGACCAGTGATAAGTGGACTTGTTCTTCAGTACCTGTTCGCTCTCATCATCCTCAAAGTGCCTGTCGTGTATGGTGCGTTCAAGTGGTGTGGCGCAATGATCAGCACTATACTCTCATTCTCCAGTGATGGAGCAATTTTTTTGTATGGACCGAGCTTCACGTATACTGGCTTTATTTTCCAGGTGACTACTGCATTTATTTGAATGTTCTTTAATTTTATTTCACTATAATACAGTGCGATCGCGATTTATGGGCCCGCAATTTAAACACGCACGCACGCGCGCACGCACACACACACATTCATATGTGTGTGTGTGTGTGTGTATATATATATATATATATATATATATCAAGGCCTAAAATCCCACCCCCTGCAGACCCAAGTAGAACAGTTCCAACTAAGATGGTTTGGCCATGTCTGCAGAATGGGAGAAGATCGGCTACCACGACAAGCATGGGAAACAAAGAGCCAGGGATCCAGACCCAAAGGACGACCCAGAATCCGCTGGGAGGACAACATTAGACAATCTTTGAAGGACCGAGGACTAGAATGGAACCAGGCCAGGAGGAAGACAGCCGATAGGATAGTCTGACGCTCTTTCTTCCAAACAAACCTCTACACCTCACGGTAGAATGGGAACGACTAAGTAAGTAAGTAAGTAAGTAAGTATATATATATATATATATATATATATATATATATATATATATATATATATATATATATATATATATATATATATATATATATATATATATATATATATACAATCCCTTGTGGTTTCCGATGGTCTCTGATGAGACAAATAAAGAATAGAACTACTGAGCCCTCTGGCATGTCGAACTCTGTTAACTGTATCTATTTGTTGATAGACTCTAAGCCCTGACAAGAACTAATAGCTTCTATCAGCTAGCATGAAGAAGTCCTGAAAAGGACTAAATAAATAAACAAATAAATAAATGAAAAGGACTGCTAGCCCGGTCATATAGATACTAAGTCCTGAAAAGGACTAACATTATCCATCTGCTAGCCTGAAGCCGTGAAAAGGAATAGCCCTAAAAAGGACTAGCCAGCTACACCAACGCTGGGCCTAGGGGAAAAAAAAAGAAAACAGTTAGGTCGTAGATTAAGTGTATATAAAGTCAGAACGTTGTAATTATGGTTTTGGAAAAATTTGCATACGCTATTCTAAATGACTTAAAGGGAGAAGAATAGATGGATTATAGATTTATTTAGCGAAGGGAGGTTAATTATTATTATGTCCCTTAGGTATTTTGGGGTGAGTTGTTTTGGTGAATACGGAGTAAAGTGCACGGCCGTCTGGGTGAACGATTTGTAACAAAGTATGAGTTAGTGAGATTTTAAAATCGTAGTGGTAAATCGGGGAAAATAAGTTGGGCAGTTGAGATTCAGACGAGATAGGCGTTAGCAGTTCAGATTTAGACGCGATAGGCGTTAGATGGGAATTTGTTTTCTCTCCTATGTGTTAAAGAGTTGAATGTAAGCCAGCATGATAGCTAGAGATGCGGTTGTAGCAAACAAATATAGAACAGTTCAAGAAGAGCACCAGTCACAAGTTTTTTCTCAAGTTGCCAGACCATCAGGTATAAGTAAACCGTAGTAGCTGTTAGACGTGTGAGGCATAGCCCAGTTGGTAGAAATAGTTAACTCTGGCGGTGTAGGCCAGTCTTAGTAAAGATACCCAAAACGATTACACAGTCTGTTGAAGATAGAACTCTGACCTAAAGTGAAAAATAACTTATCAAGTAGAGTGAGCTAACTCAGAGACAGTAACGTTTAAAAGAGACAATCAGCGGTTCTCAAGCCAGTTCTAGATAGATGTAAGAGTCAGTTACAGTAGAAGAGAATAGCGGCTTAGACAGAGACAAGAAGGGAATGACAGAGGGATGCAAGGACGATATTTTGAATTTGATCATACAATAAAGCTGCTTTACAAAAGTTGTATTCTACGGTGGAAGGTTGGGCAGAAGAATCCCCTTCCACCTGATTGCGGAAATTTGAATAGCTGTAAATAAACATTGCACGTTTTCGTTCATCGTTGTTAGAGTGCAATCTGTTCCATCTTGTTGAATCACCCATCATCTGTGCTCAGCTATTTGTATTCGTTTAGAGAAAATTACCATCATCATCAACCACCCACTGACAGGGCAGTGATCAAACATCCACTGTACATCTACACCAGTGTTTCTCAACCCTGATAGTAGCAACGCCCCCTTTTGACAACTAATATTTTAAAACGCCCCCCCCCCCACCCTTTTAACACCACCTTGCTCTTTATCGTGTATACACAAACACACACACATATACATATATTCGACCATACTTTAAAAAAAAGCAATGCAGTAAATGAGTTATCTTTTCTTATAATATAAAGAAGAAGAGAAAGCACATTTTAAAAGCAAAGTTACGATATATTAAAATATATGTTTAAGTACGGAATTATATACACTACAAGTTCATTATCCTTGCATTACAAATTGGCGGAGCAAATGATATAAAATTCGTTCTTACAACTTTATGACTATCATAATCATATCATTTTAATAGCGCCTAAATGACTGCATATATATCTTCAAATCTGAATATTTAAGCCTCTCCTTATGTAAGGTTAGCTTGGTTGTGTCAAGAGGCTAACGAATGTTTCGAGTGTTGAAGAGACATAAATCTCCGCCTACTGTCTCCTGACAATGGTAACATCCCAGGTATTAAAATTTTGCGTTTGGAATCCTTGAAACACTCCATGGGACGCAGGGCAAATTAAAAACTATCGTGTTACAAGCTATGCGAAGGGGAATATCTTTGAAATAGTTTCATACTGATTCTTGTAAAAATGTACACAACGCCCCCCTGAATGGAAGTAGCGACCCCCAATCGTTGCGACCCATCAGAACGCCCCCAGACATCTTGAAAACGCCCCCGTTGAGAAACACTGATCTACACAATCAACACACACGGTCACAACATATATGTGTGTGTGTGTGCGTATATATATATATATATGTATATATATATATATATATATATATATATATATATATATATATATATATATATATATATATATATATATATATATATATATATATATATATATATATATATATATAGATAGACAGACAGACAGATAGACAGACAGGTAGATAGACAGATAGATAGATAGATAGATAGATAGATAGATAGATAGATAGATAGATAGATAGATAGATAGATAGATAGATAGATAGATAGATAGATAGATAGATAGATAGACAGACAGACAGATAGATAGATAGATAAATAGATAGATAGATAGATAGATAGATAGATAGATAGACAGATAGATAGATAGATAGATAGATAGATAGATAGATAGATAGATAGATAGATAGATAGATAGATAGATAGATAGATAGATAGATAGATAGATAGATAGATAGATAGATAGATAGATAGATAGATATATAGGATAGATAGATAGAACACTATCTGTGCAGTAGATGGGTTTGAAAAAGTGCAGTAAAGAGCTGTATAGATCATTGATAAGTTTCTGATATCTCTCATCTCAGCTTGTTCCGCTGATCGCCTTTGTAATGTGTGTGCTCACAGTGCTGGAACACCTGAAGGTTCTACACGCTGTTCTGCGAGTGCTTGGCAAATTCTTGGCTATGTGTATTGGAGCATCACCCGCGGAGGCCCTTAATGCTTCAGCCAACATTTTCCTCGGTCCTGTAAGAGTTTTTTCTTTAATCTGATGAATCTTGGAACTATTTAAAGAGTATCATAGTTAATCGGGACAGCGAAACAGTTACATGTACAGTAGATTTTATCATCATCAGGTGTCATGCCTAGTTACGTTGACGATCAATTTGCCTTCTAAGCATTCCCACACTTCCTGTTTTTCTATTGATCTGAGCATGCTATCCCATAATACCTGTCCTAATTTTTTCTGCTACTTTTGCCGTCGACTTTTCCTCTATCATCAGGTTTTTCACAACCTTCACACTAAGTATGTGACTCATTATTTTATCAGTCTTATTTTCACGTGTAAGCAGTTGTTTTTTAATTGGAAATTGGCCTCGTTTGGTCGTACAACCTAGACACAACGTCTGTCGGTTATATTAGGGCGCATGTCCAAATATAAAAGACCTTGAGGTCGGAAAAATAACTTTAGATTTGTGTTATATCATTTCCCTCTAATATTTTCTCTGATAATTTCTTACCCGTCCTTGGCATGCGGGGCATTCTCCAGATGAACTCATTTCTGTAGCTGCAATAATTACCGATCTGGAAAGACCTTGACCTAATCGCACGAAACAGGAAGACTTTATCGTATAAAAATGTTTGATAATTACTCACACTTTGAAAGTTTTTGAAAACGTCACTTGCCCGAAATATGTGAAAGTATAAATCTCACATGATACCTTTATGTGTGTATAATATTTATTTACCGTAAGTAGGAACACTAGATCCACCGGTTAGTAATACATTGTAATATAACAAAAAATATAACAAGCTGAACAAAAAAAGTAAATTGCTCAAGTTAAAAGCAGGCTTTTAGAAAATACAACCTCATACTAAGACCAAAGAAAAATAGAGCAGAAATATAATACGTGTCTTGAATAAAAATATTGCAGAAATATAACACATGTCGTCCATGAAAATATTGCAGGAATTCAACACATACTTGAATGTCTTCCATAAAAATATTGTAGAAATATACTGAAGCACATTAAAAACGCACCACCTGTATAATCCAGGAACAGAGTGTGAAATGTAAATATAAGTGTTTACAAGTTTACATATTTGGAATCTTTATTCATTTTCCTATGAATCCATGCTTGTCATTAATTTGTATATTTGATTGTTATGAAATTCATTGCATTCTGTGCAGTCAAGGGAGAAAACCAAAAATGCAACCAATAAAAAAATTCATTCACACTATCCTCAGTATCTGGTATGTCCACCGTGTGCTTGCAAACAAGCTTGGCAGCGGCTCCGCATGGAACGCACAAGTCTCTGAAGGAAATTCCGGGGAATCAAGTCCCATTCACGTGTAAGAGCAGCTTCGAACTGTTGCAGATTAGCTGGAGAACCTTGCCTGTAGACTCTGCGTCCAAGCTCGTCCCACAGATGTTCTATAGGGGACATGTCTGGTGATAGGGCAGGCCAATCAATCGTCACAATGTTCTGCTGCTGTAAATATTGCTGCGTAATGCATGCGGTGTGCGCACGTGCGTTATCCTGCTGGAGAAGCTGCAAGTCTGGATAATTTGTGAACGCAGGAGCAGCCAATGCATCCAGAACCTCATCTCGATATGTCACAGCATTAACATTTCCACGGAAGACGTGAAGAGGCAAGCGATGGTGAAAAGTGAATCCTCCCCAAATGTGAATACTGCCACCTCCAAATCGGTTGTGCTGACGAAAACAGCAATCTGCAAAGCGCTCTCCACACCGTCGCCAAATCCGCATACGTCTATCAGCAAAGGATATGTTGAATCTGCTCTCGTCTGTGAATAGGACAGCATTCCACTGCAGTCTAGTCCATCTGACATGTTGCTCTGCCCATTGCAGGCGCTGCTGACGATGTCTGTGAGTCAAGTTTGGCCCAACATAAGTCGTCTTGCAGTAAGGCCAGTATCTCTGAGTCGTCGTATGACTGTCATTCGAGAGACTTGCCCACGTCTACCCACTATTGCTCTTGCTGTTTGACTTACCGGGAGAGAACGATTCCTTAGGTGACTCAGCACAATATGACGATCTTGCGCAGGGGTAGTAACTCGTAGTTGGCCACTCCGAAGTCTATCCCGGGCACTGCCAGTGGTTCCGTAACGTTCATTGAGACGTACAATAGTGCTGTGGTGGCAATTCATCCTTCTGGCAATGGCCCGCGAGCTCATTCCGGTCTCCAACATACAAATGGCTCGTTGGCGGTCGTTTTCAGATAGTCATGGCATTTCAAGCACATGTACTGGGTAATTTGTCTCAACGGCCTTTTTATACCTAGTATACTGCCACAACGAGTACACATTTTCAGGGTCATAGCTGTTGGGAATCGTGTTGCACGTGTAACTTTCATTGTTTTCATGTAGTCTGTACACAAACCCGTGGGTTGAATCATGCACTTTCCATTCCAGCAGCCATTCGCTCTCTACCTCATGACAAACACGGGGAAAATCCATTCCCACACTTTTTTTCCCAGCTTCTCGGCATCAGTATATACAATAGTAGTGCGTTTTTAATGTGCTTCAGTATATAGCACGCATTTGAATGTATTCTATGAAAATATTGTAGAAAACAATATATCTTCCATGAAAATTTGCCGAAACGTAATATGTATCTTCCATTCTTGACAGATCGACAGTCTAATGGTCGTTCGCCCATTTCTTGAAGACGTTACGCCATCTGAGTTGGCCTGTCTCATGGCCAATGGGATGTCCACTGTGACGGGCAGTATAATGGGATTATATGTCCTCTTAGGGGTAAACGTGACACAAACGTAGCTATATGTGTTAGTGTAAGTGTTTTACGGTGCGTGTCACTACATAAATTTGACGGAACCATAGTTAACTGTGCTGCTATGCAAACATGACAAAAGCAGACCTATGTGTACCATCACAATCAGTTAGGGTCTGATGAGAAAGTGGGGACTCTGGAGGGGGTCTTATCATGCTTATTAATGATGGCAGATAACTGGTTGATTATGTGTCATCACTGAAACACCAGCTTTGGTTTTTTTTTTTTTCGTTTTTGTGTGTGTGTATTTTTGTTTTGTTTGTTTGTTTGTTTGTTTGTTTGTTTTATGGAAAGAGGAGGGCATACACTCGTTCATCCACAAAATTTTAAATTTTTGAGTTGCTCTATTTGGGTTGAGTGGAGTGGGCAGATGATGCCATATTTTGATATCAGAATTATTATCTTGAATTAATCACACTTTATATCCTAATTATGATAGGAAACTCTATACAGAGCGATACAACAGCAGACAATCTGATCATCAGAAGTAATCCCCCAAATTATAACTCATCAAGGGTTGAACGAAGTATTTTTTTATTAAAAGAAAAAGAAAATGTGCCACAATACACACTTGACAATCTTAGTTAACTGTGTAACAACGTAAACCTGTGTCACTTTGTTAGTGTTCCTCTTGATGTCACTTTGTTAGTGTTCCTAGTGATGTCACTTTGTACATCTGACAAAATCATTGCTTTGTGTGGCACCGTGACAAAATCAGTCGTGCTTTTTATAACTCATTCACTCCTGCAGTATCGCTTCATTTCTTCATTTCTCTTTTTTATCGTCCTTTTATTTGGCATAATTTTTGCCTTTCATTCATTATTTTACTCTCTATGCTGAATCTAGTAGGGAGATGTCTCTAACACTCCACTCCTCTACGGAAGTATCTGCTATGGGACTATCTTTATCTCTTACATTTTTGCTTTACCACTCCTCAGACTTATTTACGTTCCGCCAGGTAACCTGTGGTGTTATCGTAACAATACCCGGTCATTATCACCGGTCAGCGGTAATACGTTTATCTTATTCTCTCGGTCTGACCACCTGTGGTAGGAGACGATCCTCGTTTGACAATATGGTCTAGTACGAGGATCAATGAGATAATAGTATCACGGGCCCATCCCTGTGTGTGATTAGCGCAGATAATCTGTCTGGGTAGACATCTTGGCGGAAGACATTACGCCACGTAATCAGTTCACACATTTGTTTGTGAGAGTGCACAAGATGTCACCGGAAGATATTACGTTTTATTATAAAGAGGTGTGACGGGTCGGTGGTGGTGGTGTGGTTGGTGTTGCGATTCCTTGGTTATGGCATTATTTATTGAATAGTAAAGTCACTCTTTAGACGTATCAATGTTGGTTATAAATGGTTAGCTCTGGGCATCAGAACATCCCTTCGACGTTCTGATTTGCATAGTATATAGTATTTGATTTCCCTTGTGGGAGAGTTATCGTGCTGACAAAGGTAAACACCAACAGCTGTAGAACCGAACCCGAAACGTAAATAAAGGGTCAAGCCTTCTGCTTTGAGTCCACATGTATTGAGATTCATTCAAAAACGATAATCGACATTCACAAAGGTTTCATGTACAATTCAGCGTAACAATTGAATTCCAAATAATATCAGTAAGTATCCGTCCGTGTCAAAATAATATGTCAGATGAACATCGTGGCTATATACGTGCGCTGTTGTAGTCAACAGCCAGAAATGAGCACATGAGTTCTTGACATCTACAATTTGAATCATAATACGATTCTCCTTCCATTATTAGTTTAATTTAATTAATCTCATGCTTAGATTAATTTCCGAACTGACCCTGAAGTCTACATCGATTCATCTATATAATATAGGCTATATACTCAGCCTTATTTCCTTGGAAGAAATACAAGACACGACCTTCTTGCTTGACGGATAGCGTAACAAAGGCCCTGTAACCAAGTCACCCGGCGTGACCTTCCCAACGCGAATGCGTCATAATCTCCGCATATATTTCGCGTTCACTATACCGTAAAATATCGACATATTCTATAAATATTAATGACCCCTAAACGTTGCGCATGGGTAAACCCCAGCAGACGCCGTCATTTAAAATAACACCGTAACAGATTTCCTGTCAGACGGGGGCAAAAAAAATCTATCAAATAGATTTTTTTTTAACAATATTAATCAAATTATCAAAAATTTAACAAAACCCGACGTATGACCTACGATGTTCTATCTAGAACAGTGTCGCGGTCATGTCAGTAATATATTATAATAAAATCAACGTAATATCATACATATACCTTATATTAAACAAGGAAATGTCACTGTCACTAACTAATTAACTAATTAATTTGTTGTATGTATAGACTAACTAATAATGTGAGGTGTTATTAAAATTATTCTAACTAACTAAAATTAAAATAATTAATTATAGTATGTACGTATGGTACTAGCTAATTAATATCTAATAGAGGAAAATGAGAAATAGTATAAGAGAGTAAAAGAAATAAAAATTGAGAAGTACGGACAATTAAAACCAAATATTAAAGTATACATTAAATTAGCATGCGTGTGAAAATGAAGTGTAAGGATAGATACCTAATTAAATTAACGCAATCAGAAGAAAAGAACAGAAAAAATTCATACATTTTAACTATATATATGAAATGTCATAATGTAATATCCATTACCTTAATAATTACACTAATTAAAAGGTTTAATTGGTGTGATATTCTTTTGTTTCATCTTTTCTTAGTATATTTTATTTTTTTATTTCATCACACATTGACTTTATTATCTATTATATACTAATTTAATAACTAGAAAATTTAATAATATTGGACATGAAGATCCAATCGTAGTTACTTCCTGTTGAATTGTATGAAAGTGCATTAAGACACAAGGTTCATATTATCAAATTATGATTTGATTATCCATTAATCGTTAGTTCCTTTATTAAACTTTTGAAAGTAAATTGACTAAGTCATTAACGTATCTGTCCTTTCTACATCAGAGATTGTTCCTTTTTAACCGTTTTTAATCGAAATGAGTGATACTCAAAGTGGAATTGAAGTTCAAATTTTCAAACGATCCGTAAAACTTGATATTTTGATCACAATAGTTTATTTCGAAATGTCCTTATTTAGGTAGGAAGTCCAACTGAATTGTTGTATATTCTGACTTGATATCAATACCGTTCATTGCAAATGTAATGCTTGACTAGTCAGAAAATTTTCTTGAAATTGTAATATTCATTCAGAATCCGTAGGATGTCTGGACAACGTGTCGGCTATGACGTTTTCAGTTCCAGGTATCGACTGTATCTCGAACTCGTAGGGTTGCAACGTAATAGCAAATCGTGCAAGTTTAGCACTTTTATGGTTTGAGCGACGTAATGCTGCCACTGATTTCTGATCAGTCTGGATCAGGAATAGAGATCCCAGCAAAAACTTTTCCAACTTGGTAATTGCCCAGATTACGGAGAGCAATTCTCGGTCCACAGTGGAATATTTCATCTCCGGAGGTTTCAGTTTGCGTGAGATATACATTACGGGGTGAAGGACATCATCATGATATTGCAGTAGACATGCCCCGAGTCCGTAATTACTCGCATCTGTACGTAGAACAAACTTTTTAGAAGCATCTGGTAATCTTAAAACAGGTGGGCATGAAAATATTTTTTAAGATAGTGCGAAAAGTTTTGTCACATTCGTCGGTCCAATTTATCCTTAAAGGCATGTTCTTCTTTAGTAACGAAGACAGGACAGCCGTGATGGATGATAGGTGAGGTACAAATCTGCTATAGTATTGGATTAAACCTAACAGACTCCTAACTTGTTTCTTCGTTTGAGGAACAGATAAATTTAATATTTTAGAAACCGTACTGGGAATTGTTTGGATACGTCCCGATCCAATAATGTGCCCCAGGAATGTTATCTCATTACACGCTATTTGAATTTTAGTTGGTTTAGCGGTTAAATGGTTATCCCGCAATATTTCCAAAACTGATTTAAGACCCAAAAAATGTTCCTCAAATGATGAACTAAACAAACATATGTCGTCAATATAGGTAATTATATCTGATCTACCTGCTAAAATTTTTCGCATCATGCGAATAAAGGTAGCTGGAGCATTCATTAGCCTAAAAGGCATCACGTTCCACTGGTAAAGACCTTGTGGAGTTGAGAATGCTGTGTAGTATTTGGCTCTTTCGGTTAGTGGAATCTGCCAATAACCTTTAGTTAAGTCAATTTTAGTGAAAAGTGTAGCATTGGATAGACGAGGAAGTAAATCGTCAAGGATAGGATGTGGTTCGCTATCCGGTACTGTCTGCGCATTAAGTTTCCTATAGTCAACACATAAACGTATGTTGTTGTCCTTTTTCCGGACAATGACTAAAGGGGAAGAAAATGGAGATGTACTAGTCTCAATAATACCTAATGATATCATCTGTTCGAGTTCCTGAGATGTCTTACTCAGAAAATGTAGAGGTACAGAATAAGGATGAACACGAATTGGTGTATCATCGTTAAGAATAATATCGTGACTAATTACAGATGTGCAACCCGGTACATCAGTTAACACATCTGGGAAAGATTGTAGAAGATCAGCAACGCGTTGATGCTGTTGCGGTGTAACCGTAGAAGAAATGGTCACATCACGCCAAGATTCAGTAGATTGGACAGTAAGTACAGGTAAAGGCATCTGCACTTCAGGAAAAGAAGATTCTTCCTCCTGTATAACAGATAGATTAGAATAATGACAAGTAGATACAGTATTGTCATCTAATTCATGAAAAATTGACTGTAAGTGTATAGAACGTGTATGAAATTGCTTGAGCATATTAATATGGAATATCTTTCTGTGTCCCTTGATATCTAAGACGTAATCAACGTCTGAAATTTTATCAGTAACCTTATAAGGACCAGTCCATGAGATCAATAACTTATTGTTATTGTGAGGGAGTAATACATAAGCCTCATCGCCTGGGAATAATTGACGTAATCGTCTAGATCGATTTTGTATAGATCGAGCCTTAGCTTTTGCAGCCTCAGAAGAAGCTGTTGCCAATTGGCAAGACTCAATAATATTATTTCGAAGATTAATTACATACTCATAAGATGACTGAGTGTCCTGAGTCATCTCTGCATCAATTAATAAATCTTTTATCAGTCCCATAGGACCTCTCGGAGGGGCACCAAAAACTAACTCAAAGGGAGAGAAGCCAGTTTGTTCATGTGGCACCTCTCGGTAAGCAAATAGGACAGCTGGGAGTGCTCTGTCCCAGTCCTGAGGGTGTTTAACAGTAACCTTATGTAAAAGTTGCTTAAGCGTACGGTTAAGTCTTTCAACTGCACCGTTACTCATGGGATGATAAATACTACTCAAATTCCTATCAATGTTCCAGGTTTTCATTACCTCCTTCATGGTATCGGATATAAACTGCGACCCATGATCAGATAATAATTTTCTAGGAAACCCTATTCTAGAGAAAATTAGATGTAATGCATCAGCTACATCTGTGGTAGTGGTTGTCTTCAATGGAATGGCTTCTGGCCATCGTGTGCATAAATCAATGCACGTGAGAACAAATCTATGTCCTCTCGCAGATGGTAGAAGTGGACCAATTATATCTATGGCCATCTTGTCAAAAGGTCGTACTGAGATATCGCAAGCCTGAATAAGCGCCATGTGAAAAGCTCCACGTGCTTTCACTTCCTGGCATGTAGTACAAGAACGTACATACTGCGAAATATCCCGTGATACTCCTGGCCAAAAGAATGAAGACAATACTCGAGATCTTGTTCGAGTATATCCCATATGTCCTGCACACTGCGAGTCATGCGCGTGTTGAAGAATGTACCGTCTAAAAGCAGCCGGTACCATCACTTGTTGTTTTACCTGTGATTTATCACTAAGGCATCTAATCAGTATATCATTTTTAACAATAAACCAATGTTTGTTATTATTCCCTGATGTTAAATTATCAACATTATTAACTAGGTTAAAAAATTTATTTAGAGATTTGTCATTTTTTTGTTTGTTAGCAAATGATTCCCTGTCAATAGGTGAATTGACCTCAATATCCTCCTGTTTTTCTGCATCCATCTTATTATCATTGACACTCTCCATGAGCATAGTCTGAGCTCTAGTTGTCACGGCGTTTCCAGTGCATAGATTGTGTCTCTCCCATTCAATAATATCTTCTGGTGAACAATCCTTGCTGCCGTGTATGCGACCCACCATAAGGTCTGCTATTGGCTTTTTCAGCATGCATACCTTCACGTTACCTGTGAAAAAAGGCGTGTTAACATGGATAATAGCTGTGTGGTAAAACTCAATAGTTCCCCCAAAAGTCATGCAACGGACATATTCCCCCGTTGCACAGCTAGGATGTACTAGCGACTGTCGCACTCCAATGGTTGTGGACCCCGAGTCTCTCAATACAGAAACTACAGAACGGTTTACTATCCCTCTGTTAAAAATCAGAGAGCCTGTTCCATCATTGGCTGCAAGACCTACTTCTGGTGTAATGTGTCCGCAGTTTAGCACTGTCTCCTTTGCCTTCTGAAAAATAAGATTGCATTGTGGGCAACTATTTGCCACGTTATAATTTATAGCAAAGCATGCAGCAGAAGAATTCATTGTATTATCGTTAGGTGGAACCTGAACCTTAGGGGTGATATCATTTGTAACTGCTGCCCCGGTATTATGGTTATAATGTGAAGATCCACGAGAATGAGAACGATTACGAGAATAATTAGTTGAATTATCTCGTTGTCGTCTATTATAATTGTTATCTCGATGTCTCGAGTTATAATTATCGCTATTCTTCCAATTGTTACCATTATTATATTGATATGACCGATTATAACTTGAGTTACGTGGATTACTGTTGTATCTTGACTGGGGTGAATAATTTCTGGTTTGTTGTCTTCCTCTATTAAAGTTATTGTTAAAGTTATTCTGTCCCTTATAATTAATGTCATAGTTTCCTTTGAACCTACCTCTGTCCACACTGTGTGTTCTAGGTTTGTTATGATTATGATATGCCATATTGGAGGCTACAGGAAGTGGTTCTCTTATCAACGAGCCAGAAATATTAGCATTCGGATGAGCTGTGCAGTAATTTAAAGAAATTTTTTCTAACTCATCAATAGATTCTGGTTTTCTTTCTTGTAGATAAGCAAAGAATGGTGGGCTGACAGAAGATAATACTTTATCCCTCAATAATAAATCAACTAATTTGTCGTAAGATTTGTTGACACCTGCCAGTTCAACCCATCTGTTAAAAGTATTGCGTATGTTAGCAATAAAACCTGTGAAATCTTTATTGTTATCTGGCAACAAACTTTTGAAACGTAATCTACATGCCTCTTCGTTCAAGTGGAAACGACGTAATAACAACGTCTTAATGGCTTCATAATCTGTGGCTAATGTAGGATCAATGTTTTGTGCTGCACTTGCAGGTTTGCCATCCAGAAATTCCTTAAGTTTAAGTGCCCATGCAGTTTTGTCAAGGTTATTGACCTTACATATATCCTCAAAGCGCGCCAGCCACGATGAAAGGTCGTCCACGTGTAATTTGAATGGTGGTAATTTAAAGTAATAATTGCCCTTAAGTCGGGTGGATGAAGATCCAGATTGAGCATTATCATTTTGGCTTGCTGCAGCACTCTGCGAATTAAGTTTTGCTGTTTCCAATTTAAGCCGTTGCAATTCCATTTCTTGCTGCAATATGATTTCTTGTCGTTTCAATTTATTCTCTTCTTCAATCCGTAGGATTTCATCTCTTGCTATCTTTCTTTCTTCTTCTTGTCTTAATTCTTCTCTCTCTGCTTTAGCAATAGTTTTCTTTTCAGCCTCTTTTCTTTCAAGTTCTTCCATCTCTGCCTTATATCTTGCCAGTTGTTGTTCAGCAAATTCAAGGAGTGCCTCTCCCTTTTTATTACAATCTTTTCCAATTTTAATGAAATGGTCCAAGGTCAGCATTCTTGGAGTTTAATTATTTAAGTATTCAATTACTTATGTATTGTAATCACCACTAGAATCTATGTTGATAATTATAATTACTCAACAAATGAATAATTATTATAAGAAATTGTAATATTACTGTATTGTTATGTATAATTTCCACAATCTATAATATTTTGTAAAAATATTATATATATACTCACTGATATCTATCATAAATAGTTATTATAGTTAGTTATATAAGCTGCTGAAATTATATCAAGCGCTTAATATTAATATTTAATAATTATGTGTATTATCCCCAAATAATTAGTCTTAATTGTCACTAAGTTCACAATATAGTACTGAGAAAGTGTACTAATTTATATTAAATATGTATTAATATGTTATAAAGTTTTAATAATTAATCATTATATATTATGCCATAATCATGAGGCATAAAGTGCATTGCCTATTTCTAGGACCACTACTGCAAATATGTGCAAAGTCCCTAATTCCTCATCAAAGCTGATAAAAATTTAATCATATTCATCTACACTATTATTAATGAAGAAATTATAGCATTAATATTAAATTATAGAAGGATGAAATGAATACAAACAATACAATGGGTTAACCAAGGAGTACAGAACAGTAGCACAATACCAAAGTGACATTTTCACCATAAAACTGCATTAATAACTAAGTGGTATAAAACGGAAGTGAGAGATTAAGAATGAACTGAATAGAAAGTTAAGCTGTGTACGTAACAAATAGTGACGTCACAGGACTCATTTGACGTTAATACAATACATTTAATTAAAATTAAAGATAGCTAGATCAGAATAAACAAGATAGATTACGAACATAAGACTGTAAATGAATAAAAATAAGAACCAAATACACCAGAAAACACCAGTTATAACATGACTATACACCTAACATGCAAAGTGAATTAATGCAAGTCCGAACGAACCGATCACCGATAATGATAATTCGACGCTTTCTTCGCGAGGTGCTATTAATTCACAGCCTTAGGAACATTCAGAATGAATATCGGCATCCTGAGAGCCATTTTATTCATTCCGAACCGCCGCCCAACCATACCCGCTACATGAAAAGGACAGGAACAATATTTAACATGGATACAACGAAAAAAGAACATGGCATTATTTGGACAAACAGGACGAAATATTTTAACCTTTAAAATTAGTGACTTATCTTGTTTTGGCGGTAATATCGTACATTATATGCTTCGACGACAGACTCGAAAGCTTGTTTGTATCATTGAGAAAGTCAGCAATAGGTTTCATTTGATGTTTGAAAGCTGCAAATAAATTTGTTTGAAGGACATTGTCACCTGCTGGCTTTTCCAACCGTTCATACTGTCGTCAAGGGCATGACGTCACCGGTGTTTTTGCAAATAATGTCCATTTCGGCTCGACAGGAAAAATGTCTTATTTTTTTGTGGTTCGTTCTTTTGAAAAATTTAAAATCCCCACACTGGCCACCAGTTGTGACGGGTCGGTGGTGGTGGTGGGGTTGGTGTTGCGATTCCTTGGTTATGGTATTATTTATTGAATAGTAAAGTCACTCTTTAGACGTATCAATGTTGGTTATAAATGGTTAGCTCTGGGCATCAGAACATCCCTTCGACGTTCTGATTTGCATAGTATATAGTATTTGATTTCCCTTGTGGGAGAGTTATCGTGCTGACAAAGGTAAACACCAACAGCTGTAGAACCGAACCCGAAACGTAAATAAAGGGTCAAGCCTTCTGCTTTGAGTCCACATGTATTGAGATTCATTCAAAAACGATAATCGACATTCACAAAGGTTTCATGTACAATTCAGCGTAACAATTGAATTCCAAATAATATCAGTAAGTATCCGTCCGTGTCAAAATAATATGTCAGATGAACATCGTGGCTATATACGTGCGCTGTTGTAGTCAACAGCCAGAAATGAGCACATGAGTTCTTGACATCTACAATTTGAATCATAATACGATTATCCTTCCATTATTAGTTTAATTTAATTAATCTCATGCTTAGATTAATTTCCGAACTGACCCTGAAGTCTACATCGATTCATCTATATAATATAGGCTATATACTCAGCCTTATTTCCTTGGAAGAAATACAAGACACGACCTTCTTGCTTGACGGATAGCGTAACAAAGGCCCTGTAACCAAGTCACCCGGCGTGACCTTCCCAACGCGAATGCGTCATAATCTCCGCATATATTTCGCGTTCACTATACCGTAAAATATCGACATATTCTATAAATATTAATGACCCCTAAACGTTGCGCATGGGTAAACCCCAGCAGACGCCGTCATTTAAAATAACACCGTAACAAGAGGTCACGCGTGGGATTATTAAATTTAATGTTTTAAACCACGTGGGGGATATTTTGAATTAAAACACCCCAACCCAGTGCTAGAGAGATTTGATTTGTTTGATTTGAGGTGTCGGAATAAACAATGAATTCCATTGGAAAATTCGGCGGAAGTAAAACCTTTGATTGAACTGAGAAGTGGGAAATATAATCTAGCGAACTCAGAGACCTGCCATCAATGGTACTTATACCTTGTAGCGGTATGGCAGCTTGTGTACCCTGACAATCCCCAGAGCTATGCCAGTGGGAGTTTTACTCCTAGTAGGTTCAACCAAGCTGGACTGGTCTGCGTGGGTAGGGGTCAGACAAAAGCTGGTACGCTGGTCCTCAGGTTGGGGGTTTTAGCACAGGGCCAACACCCCTGTCTATGTAAAAAATCGCACATGTTATGGAAACGGCAACAAATGAAAAAACTTTGATGCGGGACGGACATCCGGAGTCTCAGGCTCGTATGACTGACAGTGGTGAAAGCCGAAAAAAAGCCATTGGCATGAAAACGGATGCCCAGACCGCAAAACACGAAACCAAAATTGGTTTTTGGAATGTCAGAACTATGAATGAGGCAGGAAAGCAGAGACAGATCACAGCAGAGATGAGGAATTACAAACTACATATCCTGGGAATAAGCGAGAGCAGATGGACGGGGATGGAGAGAATAAAAAAAGCTACAGGGGAAACAGTACTTTATTCTGGTAGAGTAGATGGTCAGCACAACGAAGGTGTAGCCATTATCCGGAAGAAAGGAATGGAAAGGTCTTTACTGGAATGGAAACACATTAACAACTGACTAATAAGAGCAAGACTGAGAGGGAGATTCACCAGCTACTTTCGTACGCATGATGCGTCGAATTCTCTCATATCGCTCAGATGTCATTGCATATTTGGACAATATTTGTCTTTTCAGTGATTCTTGGGAAGATCCCTATTTGGGTTTATGTGAATTACTGTCTACTCTACGCGAGCATAATTTGACTGCAAAACCCTCTAAAGCCTATGTGGGGTTTAGTGAGATTTCTTTCCTGGGTCACGTGTTGGTCATGGTCTCTTGAAGACAGAGGACCACAACACTTCTAAGATACTAAACATTTCTATTCCTAAGACGAAGAAGGAAGTACGTAGTCTATTAGGTTTAATACAATTTTACGGGAGATTCATTCCGAATCTATCTTCGATTATGGCACCTCTTTCAACCCTATTAAAGAAAGGGTCTCCTAATATGGTGCACTGGTCCCATGAATGCCAATCTTCATTGGATCAGATTAAAACTTTATTCTCATCTCCTCCTATCTTAAGGCTACCTACTACTGATAAGACTTTTGTTTTTCGTAGTGACGCCTCATCCACTGGGATCGGGGCGGCACTAATGCAGGGGTATTCAGAAACTCTGCATCCTGTAATGTATATCTCTAGGAAACTGAATGCGGCAGAAAGGAATTACTCGGTTCTAGACCGTGAATTGTTGGCTATGGTTTGGGAAATTCTTAAGCTACAAAGATTCCTTCTTGGCGCGCATTTCATTGTGGAAACCGACCAAACAGCTCTTACAGAGTAAAAACTTGAAGAGCTCGAGATCCACTCGATATGCCATTGCTCTTCAACCTTTTCGTTTCACGGTACGAGCTATCCGTGGTTCGGATAATGTCATGGCGGATATACTGTCTAGATGCCCACATGACTCCACTTAACTCTTGTGTAATAAATTTCCTGATATACGTCTAGACTTATGACATTTCTGTACTATAACAATACATGTTACCACATTTGTGTTCACCTTAGAGTTGTAAATTAGGTGATTTCTTTCTCTGTTACCATCTTTGGTACAACGGAGGAAGGTTTAGTTAGCACAATATAAGGGACGAAAGTTCGCAAAGCCACAGTTTATAGTTAAGAATGAATGTTTGATTACTGTATATTAGAAAATCTAACGGTTATCATATAGAATTGTGTTATTTGTATTTTCTCAGCAGAATCATTACTGTTGCTGGGAGAATCTTTACATGTTGTCAACCATGATGTATTACGATGTCCATCCTTACCAGTCAGACGACACTATAGATGCGCCCACTTAGACTATGATCTGGGACATCATTTATCAGCTACATATTTAATATTGTATATAATATTGTATTAAAGCAGATATTGCATGTTAGAATGATGTACCTTTAGTTGTTAAGGTGATTGTATCACTATACTGCGGTACACTAAGATATTTACACCGCTATTTTTTGATGATTTTTACTTTGCTAAACATGGAAATAAGGTACATGATGTGATGTATAACATTATTTATTTGTAACTTTGCCAGCATTGTAGTGTACGTTGGTGACACCTCCCTGGATATGTGTATACTTAGAGAAATGCTTTCTCTAATGGGCTGAGATATATTCTCACCTGACACTCCATGCGGATTCACACCAACACATTCGGGACAAAACCGATGGACTGAATAAGTATGGCCAGCAGGTTGGCCTGAACATCAACTTGAGGAAGACAGAGGTCATGACACTAAATGTGGGCAATCCTGAGCCAATAACAGTAAGGAACCAAAAGTTAGAACAGACAGACACATTTACTTACCTGGGAAGCATAGTAACACCTGATGGCGGAACAGGCAAGGACGTTGACAACAGAATGAATAAAGCGAGAACAGCCTTTGCTGTTCTCAACAACATTTGGAAGTCTTCCTAGTACAGCACAAACACCAAATTGGGACTGTATGAGAGCTGTGTACTTTCTGAGCTTCTCTATGGTGCGGAATGTTGGAGAGTAACAGAGAAGGAAATGTCGAAACTGTCCTCCTTCCACACAATCTGTCTAAGGAAAATTCTCCGAATCTTTTGGCCAAACACCATCAGCAACCAAGAAATACTTATTCGGAGTAACCAGGAGGACATGCACACCATCATAGCTGGCAGGCGCTGGAGTTGGGTTGGCCATGTCCTCAGAAGGGACCCTGATACCATCACACGAACAGCTATGCTATGGACCCCCGAGGGAAAGCGAAAGAGAGGCCGACCAAAAACAACTTGCCGGAGAACTGTGGAAGCTGAGATGCAAAGAATGAACCACAGTTGGGGCACTGTACGAAGGATGGCCGCCGACTGAGCAGGGTGGAATCAATTTGTTGCTGCCCTACAAGACGCCACAAGGCGTGATGGCCGCTGACTGCTTTGACGGTTGGCGGTCATGGATCAAAGAAGAAGAGAAGACGCTCCATGCGTCGAGTTAGCCTCATAGTAGGTATTATATATATTTGTGATACTTCTCATCTGCGCATTATTCGTGCGTTATGAGCTTGTTGTATCTTGCTCTTGGGTGTATTTCAAAAAAAACGTTTCATTTTTTTTCCCGGGGGGTGCGGTAAACTGTTGCGGTCAGTTTGCTGAGTCTATAGTATGTTAAAATGTACCTGTTTAATTTTGGAGACATTATTTAATAGATTCGTGATCAAAGGGGAGGTACTCATGTTTTACTGAGATTGTAGTTAACAGTGGTGGTTGTCCCACTTGTCTGTTAACCCAGCGTCTAATTTTAGAACCGATGTCAGCTTTTCCTGATATGTTCACCCACCTGAGTTTAGCTCAAGGGTCTAGCGCCTCGACGCATGCGCGAAGTTTCTGGCGCGATTGAAGAAAGACTGTGTTGGGAGAGTCGAGCGAGAGTTTTCAAAGGGTCAAGACGGTTTTGGGGAAGTCCTCTGTGTGATCGTCCAAGATGGCTAAAGATTGTTCCCCCATGTTATATTCTGATGCACCTAGGAGTCTAGTGAGTTTTGTGATGTTTATTCTGAAGGGACATTAAGGTAATTTACCCTTAAAACAGTTTCCCTCTTTTGCCAGAATTATATATGATTTTTTGTAGCCAGCTAGTGACTTTTCCCTGGGAGGGAAAGAGTCCATCTAAAAATACTAGTAATGGAGCTCACGAAGTATTCTAACGTTATATGTACTGGGTTTGTGTATGCCCGAAGAACTTTATGTAATGACTGTTTCCCGCTATTTCCGGCGATACCATTTGCACAAGGCGTGACTCACCTTGTATGCTGAAGAAATACCACAGAGGCCATTATATCTAGGGGCCCGCCATATTGTGCGGCCTGCTGAAGACCCGAGAACATACCTGACTTGCTGGTGTCAGAAGCGAGTTTGTTTAAACTCCCATAATCAAGACCCGTTCCCAATACGGGGTATTTTGCTGTAGCTGAAAAAAGGGGAATTGAACCAGGTCAGCTTTATTTATATATATATGCACAGCTGATCGATGATCTATTGTGTATGCTATGTCCTGAGTTGTCAAGTGACTATTTATATTGATGTCGGCGTACCTGTCGTTGTGGTGTATTAAAGTCTATCAAACGTCAGAGGTGTTTCCACTCTCTATGAATTACTACATGTATTTCTACGTCAATTCCTTAAATCCTACCCCCTGCAGACCAAAGTAGAACAGTCCCAATAATGATGGTTTGGCCATGTCTGCAGAATGGGAGAAGATCGGATACCACGACAAGCATGGGAAACAAAGAGCCAAGGATCCAGACCCCGAGGACGACCCAGAGTCCGCTGGGAGGACAACATTAGACAATCTTTGAAGGACCGAGGACTAGAATGGAACCAGGCCAGGAGGAAGACAGCCGATAGGATAGTCTGGCGCTCTCTCTTTCAAACCTCTACACCTTACGGTAGAAGGGGAACGACCAAGTAAGTTAGTAAGTAAGTATTTCTACCAAAGTGTGATGTCAGTTAGATGCCTGTCTTCCACGAACCATCATACACCCGTTCGTACTCATTGATGCCTACACACACTTTATTACTGCACCACCTCAACACTTTCAAGTCAACTAAACGTATGCCAGCATCGTTACGGCCAACCAGGGTCTATATGGTTATGATAGACTGTGTGGCGTCGAATCACAGTTAACATTGATACTGGACATTCCTCATCCCACAACATTAAACTACTACATTTACGGTGGCTAAACTGAGCCCGTTACATTCATGCCACGGACACCTACTACGCTTCAACGAACACTGACCATTTCTGACCGTTACATGTCGAAACAGCCTTTTACATTTAGGGCGCTCAAATAGCCCTTTACACAAACTTTGATATTAGTATGATCTTTCCTAATGAAAATATTGTTAGCAACAAAACTTGCATAAAGAAATTACAAAGTGGGTGCATATATAAAAAAAAAACATCACTCAGTCTACTCTCACTCTGTTCTTTCAGCAGGGATCCCTGTCTCACTTTCTTACCTAATGTCTGGACGGTGTTCGCCGTCTGGCGCACTTTATGACACACCCAACGTAAATCTGCCTTTCGTTTGATGAAGCGGATACCCAGCTCTGCAGATCTTGGTTTCATCCAATGGGTCCGAGGAGCGTCCTCTTCATGCAATATTTTGTTCAGATTTAGTTATTGTCACTTTACTCAGTTCAGGTAAGAATTAGTTTTAGCGGGCCCACAATGTCAGAATCACGAGGTTTCCCGTATTTAGGAAAATGACCGGTTGGTAACTTCTCTCAAAAAAATTATTATTGTTCACACCACCCTTTTGGAAAATCGTCGGAAAGTTAATGCTGGTAATATTTTTCGCCACAGAGGCTGCATGTACTTGATGTTTTATCAGGAAGAATTTAGTCTGGCTCGGTAGGCGCAGTTATTCAATTTATCTTAAAGTTTGTGAAAATGGGTACTCTGTCGTTCTGGATGCAAACACAATGCCAGACAGGTTTTACTTTGTACACCCACACGTCTTTAATTAAAAGAATGTTTAGTTCTTCACAGATATTTCTCATCAGTACTTAAACGCTGGTAGAGTTGGGTCACCCCAGTTTTCACTCCAAACAGAACTACAGATTAATACCACGAACTAGAATCCTTCAATATAATGGTAGTCTAGAACTCAGCAAAATGTTGCCAAGAAACTCAGAACTTTGCAATATACAAGATATTTTCTAGCACGAGTGATCTGTCTACTGCAGATTTAGGGGGACTGAATGAAGTCAAGTTTCAGCTACTGGGTAGATATATGAAACAGACAAAGGATCCCACGTTATTATGAAAATCCGAAATAGCCTCCCCTTCTCGTCTAACACTTAGCAAAAACTCAGACGCCTGCCATAACCTGTAAATACGCGTCTTTACACCTCACGCTGAGAACTAGCCGTAGAAGCGTGAGTGTCATGGAAAAACGAGACGAATGTCTGCCATTCGGTCTCTCGAGAACGAATTTCTCACACTATTCGCTCACATCCCCGGGACTGACATCTACGTAATAAACTGCGTTACTAGTATGAGAAAAGAAACGGCAAAGTCAGAATGGGAAAATATATTTAGTCGCAAACGAACGAATGCGAAAAACAGAAAAAGGATAAAAGAGCGATAATAAAGTAGAGGACACGGGTAGAAAAGGAAAGAATATAGAAAATTTATTGATCATAAATCTCTTTGCGACTATATATATATATATATATATATATATATATATATATATATATATATATATATATATATATATATATATATATATATATATATATATATATATATATATATATATATATATATATATACACGCACTCACACACGTGATGATTGAGCAGTCAGTCTCTATTTTTAGATTTTTACATCCTCACGTGTATCTATGGGATATATATATATAACATATGTCAAAATAATGAGCAATAACTGCTGAACATACAGTATCTGACACTGAGGTGTAATGTTATGTGACACAGCATTTTATGTTATTAAATGGCAGTTAATTGTCTTTATTTTTACGCTTGTTTCATATAAATTATTTGGACAGGAGTGAAGAAATAACAATTTAGAAATAGGAAGTGATTTGTCAACCACCCTTTATATATAGGCTATTATTGGAAGTCTCGTGTATGACATAGATATGAAAGCAACTGAGCATACATATTTCTTGGCACACAATCATCTCATGTATTTAATATTAATATTAATCTCTTCGACGAGGCAAAGAGTTTTATCAGAATCAAATATCGAAAGAAACAGTTTGCAGAGCATCCAGGACACACCCAAAATAACGCCTATTACCATCTCAGAGAAGAGAACAAGTGATAGTCTTCAGACTTCGTACGGGTCTGGGATATCATCTATTCAAAAAGCTAAAGATAGGAACTGCCGATGAGTGTAAATGTAGCAATGATAAAATGTCTGCTGAACGTCTGCTTCAAAGATGACCAACACATGAGGAACATATAAAACACATTTGGCCATCATCAGTTCCAGTACTACTTTCGAAAAGAAAAAAAAATAACTCTATGGATATGCAAATAGCCTGAGGCTGATCGCTGCTTTCTTTGAAAATATTCAAGTAGACGTCTGCGAGTGTACGAAATAGAAGAATCACTTCTTTCCTAAATAAATTGACTTCTCTTACGTTTTGGTCTTTCTTTTTATAATTAATTCAACTCAGCGATTATGCTACATAATAATATGAAAGTTAGATTATACTTTTCATGTGTAGATCTCCGCCGACCACCTCCTGGCTGCTTCTGTAATGTCTGCCCCCGCAGCTTTATCTCTGTCGAAGTTGGCGGTTCCAGAGACACAAAAACGCAAAATGCTGGAAGTGAAGGAGGTTCAGTTCGTCAGCAAGTAAGATATAACTGTATTAGTTACTCTACAAATCATATTTTGCAATATGACACAGTAGCATTTGTTAATGTTTACACCACGTTTTGCAATGTTATCAGCTCCTTTTTTCGCTTCTAATGGAACATATATAGATACACCACTGCAGATGTTCACTTGAGGAAATTTGTCACAGGACATACTCTTGAAGCGGTTGTTTCTGTAACGGATCTTTTACAAGATGATATTTATAGTCCTATGTACTACCTCGTATTAGTTGACTCTTATGACGTGCCTGAAGGGGCAACTGTTTGTCCATTGGTCTGCTCAGAAATTCTTGGGACATACGCGGGACATATTTTGCAGTATCGCATATTATGTCATTTGTTGCTGCAGTAATCTTACCTCGCGGAAGGACATAATAATATTTGTTAGCCTGCCGAATAACCTTATCGTTGAGATAAAAAGAGAGAGAGAGAGAAAAGGGGATACACCATATGTACTACAGACATTAGGCAAAGCCACAACAAACGCCGAAGAAAATTTCAGCCTGGAAGAACGAACACAAGAAAAACAACAAATGAAATTTACTACATAGAATAAGGAATATTATATACCCAAATTAGGGACCTCAGACGTGTCAACAGTGAGAAATGCAGTTAGCGACCCATAGCTAGACTGCTTGCGTCAGGGTCAGCGAACCAGAGTGAGTAGGGATCGAAGAGGGAAGGCTAACCCGGTCCCAAAAATGCCGTGTTAAAGTCGGATGTGTCGACCGAAAGGCGCAAATATCGCAGCTTCGCTGTAAACGGACACAACGCAACCAACGTCCTTTTCAGGACGAACGAAGAAGAAGAAGATACCCAAATTATAACATACGTGGGGCTGAACCAGGTGTTCCATGCATAAGCTAAACACCAGTTTTCTTGTTGCAAAAAAGCAAACCAAACCATGCTGCCCAAATTCGTTTTTGGAGAGGTATTCGTGTCCGTGTCTTCGGGTTACAAGTACCCAGAGGCGTCCCTAAAGTACTTGGCACCCGGGGCGGATCTTACCTTTGACACCCCCTCCCCCAGTAAAGAAACAATAGTAAGTAGCATTTTAACTGTTACTATATTAATAGTCTCCGATGGCACCCCCTTCCTGGCTGTCACCCTGGGCGGACCGCCCCCCTCGCACCCCGCGTAGTACGCCACTGCTGAAGTACCTGCTGAATAACACTATTTATGGTCACGTGTAAGACTAAATTCTTTCACTAAATCAGATTAACCCGTTGTTGGGTGTACTTGACACGACTTAGAAAACCATCGGTAAAGCAATCTACTTCCAAAACATGCACGATTTTCCCTGTAAATTGTCCCACCCCGTGTCGTGCCAGGGGGGGAGGGACTCTGATAAGACAAAGAGAGAACAGTACAACTGCTTGCTCGTGAATGGTGACTAATATGAAGTTATACGTGAGGCTGGCGACATCATCAGGTCAGTCACAATGTTACATAACCTACCACTGCAAGGGCACATAAATGCATTAGTGTAGGCTTCCTGGTGTTAGCAGCAGTGGTGACTCCAAGATCTATACGGAGCAGAAATGGAAATAATACTTGCCTTCTATCTCATAGTAGAAATCTATTCATTCACCAATGAAACTGCATTCCAATGGCACGTAGGTTATTCCGGAAAGGCCTTGTCACGGGTTGCCTCCCCTGCTTTGCAGTAGTGGTTCAACAGTGGCCTAAACTCAAGAGTATCTCATATGGGCCTTCAAAGGTGTCTACCTTCGCACAAGATTACTCTTGGCAGAGTGGTAGATAGAAGGATAATGATGCTTCTATCTCAAGGTAGTTTCCACAAAATATTCAGAAAAGCAAGAACAATGCTGCATTGGCTGAGCATGTTAACTCTATGATCTGCAGACAACTTTTGTGAATGACTAAGCAGTTATTAATTTTAGCTCGTTCAAGCCCCCACCCTGATTTACTCAGTGGAATTCTTATTATTATGGTATAGCTCTGTTTAGAGTGTATTTAGTACATTGACTGAGACAAACATGCAGTACATTTAAAATGATTAAATCGAAGTTAAATTTGTAAAATTACAAATAACAAATTTAATAATCATTTAGTTTTAACAAGGGTTTAACAGAATGAATAATGTTTTTTTTTCCAGAAAGGTATCATCACTGTTGTGATGGGATAAAAGTTTATACAGGAGTTCACGTGGCAGCGTATATGTTTCACTTATCTGCCACTGGTAGGTTCTGCTCCCGCTGATGGGTTGGTTCTCGGTAGATTGATTACTGATAACGCTCGTCGCTGGTCAAGGATGTAGGGCGTAGCACGTTCCCAGAGGTGTCAGGGAGTGTCTACAAAGTTGGCCCCTCGTCTTAAAGCTCAGGCCACTGTTCCCTTCTTGTTCCAGAGATAGTACCCTCAAATGGGACCAACAACTATGGTAAAAGAATAGAAATGAACGCTCTCCTGAGTATTGCGTTTCCCGACACATACTTATGTGTTTCCTTTCTCCTATTCCACCATCCCATCTATTTCAGAATGTACCCTCGATGAGAATTAAACTTAATCCCTCGCTAGAAAACTTTCTTTTATTTTACATTTTAATGAAAAGGTTAATAGTACAGATAGAATATGTTTGCATTTACATCTCCACTGACTGAAAAGTGTTCACAATGCAAACTGAATATGTTTTCATGTATATCTACACTTGTTGAAAAGTTTGAAACTTTAATTATTTTAAAGTGAATAGGTTTACATAGACATTTACACTGGTTTGAAAATGTAAATATTATACTTAGAATGTACATCATTTCTTTCATCTTTCCTTCCCTGCTCGATATGGAACTTGGGACTACCTAGGCTTTTAGTTCTCTAATAAATTAGCGATAAGCAGTCACCAGCCCTTGCAGTTGTGGTTCACAAAATCATCATTCTATACGCTGAGGTTGCCAGCCTCAAATGACTTGGACATCCACTAGCGATTTTCACATATTAATATTCACATGACAATATATACATATTAATTCACATGTTAGTAATGAAAAAATATAAAATGCACAACTTACGCCAACCTGGCTCACAAACTTTTTGCTCAGATGAATAAAGTTATGGCACTTGAATCGGCCTCTCACACGTGTTCTTGGGGGTCGTTACTTTAAAAAGATATTTCCTCAATGACTCCGTGTGTTCTCAGTTTCCACAGTCCTGGTTTTCTTGTTAAATTGATAGAGTTTTCCTGGGCTGTTTTGTTAAGTCCTTTTAAATACTGTGTGACGTACGTCTAGTTCGACAAATGAATTTTCCCTGATTTGATGGATGATTAAAGGGACTTTTAGCTTTTCATAACATTAGAACCCCTGAACATTTGTTGTAACTTTGTTGTTTCGCCAGAGCGAACCGATTCCACCGGGGCTCATTAAGTATGCGGCATGAGATCTAAAGACACTGAGATGATCCCCATAACAGAGAAGCTAGTTTCTCGCAGGAATTTCTCATCTCCGTGCGAACACTGAACCGCTCGCAAGATGGACCAGAGCGGTCAGAAGAAAGCGGAGGCAGCGAACAGAGCAACGTCTCGCAGGAAGATGACACGGCAGTGCGAACCAGAGTAGACAAAGAAAGCTTCTTGCAGACCTCGCACTTCTGTGGCAACCGGCAGACTTGCCCGAAAGACTGAGAAACAGGAGAGACGGAGATCGGAAGCCGAGGGCAATCGCGGTTAACACGACGGCTAGAAACCTCGACTTTTCCTGGGGTCTAAAGAGGCGCTAGAATCTAACAGGTCCCACTCATCTTGAATTCCATTTAGATATATACAGACCCTGAAGAATGCAACTTTATCACTCGTTTCGCCAGACCTTGACAGAAGCACTAGCATAGTGAAATCCTGTTTGATTCACTCTGGATACTCAACTTATTTGCAGTGAATTCTATTCTGTGCTAAACGGTATAATATATTTGTTTTTAAAGTGATCAGTGGTCTAGTTCATTCATTCATTTTATTTCACTGGATTTTGTGATTAACTTAAAGCTATTAAATTAAACTTATCTCAAATAGTTCCAGTGGAATAGGTAATGAAATATCTATTATATTATTTCCCCAAAATGATAGATACTTAAATGCTTAAAGTAACATTTAAAGACGCGAGGGAATTTATAACTAAATTTAATTGAGTTTAGTTCTAGTTTTTACGTATGTTTTAACTATTAAATTCGCGTGGAGTTCTTCCTGAATTTTATAAAAATTATAGACGCGAGTGTATAAATAGTTAACTGTAAATTTATCGCACTTTGGAAATGATACTTGATTTTCGGTATGAATTACATGTTTTCTATCTTTTATCTAGAGTGATCGTTACCTTAGCGATCCCAGCAAGAAGAAGTACAACCTGGTAAAGAGTCCCCAGACTCAGTTCTTAAACCCCCTTCCAGAATCTGATGAGACTGTGTATTAAATTTTAAATCTTTGAGGCGATCCTATGTTTGGGATCCAGCTATCTAAATTAATAGAAAGAAAGCACCCCCATTGACAAATTTAAACACCTCACCAAGTATATTCAGTTGTAACTGGAAGAGGAACAATCGCCAGAGTTTTTTATTAAAATTACTGCTACAGAGAGAGAGAGAGAGAGAGAGAGAGAGAGAGAGAGGGGGAGAGAGAGAGAGAGAGGGAGAGAGAGAGAGAGTACATATTTACCTGAACTGTGACGGTACCTAGTTTTTCCTCACCGGATTTAAAACCTACCTCACTGGACAGTTGTAGTCACTTCGGTTTTTTTAAAGCAGAAGGTTCACCACCAGCGGTGAAATCTAAGAAGGCACACCCCATTCTCACCAGTATCTAACTGCGACGGTGCCATCCCATAGACTTTTTTATATCAGAAAAATAAACCACAAGAACATTTAGTCTTCACAACCGGCGATAAGCGGGAATATTTGCTACCAGCCAAACCTTGCTAAAGCTGGGGCCGGACATTGAAGTAACAGACACTCTCAATATGTCAAGTGTTAATTGATGAGTTTCTTTGTATAATTCTATGGATTGCCTGCTTCTAAGATCGGTAAGTCTGTGTGTGAGTTTGTGTGTTGGCCAGCACGTGCGTGCATGACTAAAAGGAGATTTATGTGCAACTATTTTAATTGCTGTACCTGGTAGACACTTTGTTAGTTATTCCTTACATGGTTCACTTTATAAGTGGGATTTCTTAACCTCTGTTATTTCCCCTTCCTAGTCTGCTTAGTAGAAGGGAAAACAGTTAAAGATAATATGACTAGTTTCCTAATCCCTCTTTTCAGGATAGATTAATTGACTGTTGGGTTAACTTATCTACTTCTGTTAACTACCTGTCATTTGGACCGGGTTCCTTTTTCCATTTTTCTGTAAAAGAGGGAAGGGCATATTGAACACTACTCTTCAACAACCCCCCACCCTCCTTGTTTTTGTTTTTTTTTTTTGTATTTTGAAACTTCGATTTCTGCATGTAAATTGATAATTGTTTGTGACTTGATTTTTTTTAATGCTAAATAAAAGGAATAAAACTTTTAGCATTTGTGTTGGCAGGCCCAAACCCAAACTTTCCCATATTCGTTATCGTAGTTTGTATTCACGTGCGTCTGTGTGTCTGAAGCACCAAATCGGAGTGAGCGCAGTTGTGAGTCTTGTAGTGGTGTTTTATTTTGGTCAGAACATATGAAAGGTTTTGCAATTAGGAAAGAAATGCATGAATATGACATAATAAATGAAAGGTGTGTACATATGTATGTTACTAGACTAGTTAATATTACTACTGTTTATAGTTGTGATCTATTTGGGAGAACACTTAATGGATGTGCTGTTGGGGTGGCCTCATCACTCCCTGTCTATGGCGACTACACATTGTCCAGTTATTTGATGGAAATTTTATGGGTGTGTTAGAAAATAAGTTGAGTTGGTGAATTCTCAGCAGACCAGACGCTCACGTAGCTTGAATGTGCAGCTCTGGTGCTGAGATCTTGTGGCCCCACCTCTCCGTGCTTGGGGGCAATATCAGGCTGCTCTGCCAAAATATAAACTGCACGGGTCCACTCTTGTATGATTCAACTCATCATTTGACACCACATTGGTGCCAAATAAAAACTCACAGCTCTGCAATAAAGTATTGGTCATGTGTCAGAATTCCATCCTCTAAACCATTTCTGGACACAACACGACACACAACAACACCACATAGACGGGTCAGATCTTTTTTGACCAAACAACACATCTTACCAATTTGGTTTCACATAGGATAAGTTCTCCCAGACTACATATTCTGAAATATGTTCATTAGCTTTCTGCCATAGAATAGGATAGGTGATATGTTTCACTGATCTCAACACTTGATCTGTCCTTCATAATCCTTACTGGAGTTTATGTATTTTATTTGTCTCTAGACCCTGAACTGGGGCGGGGGGTCTAGAGCGAATCCTTACTTGTTGTAAGGGATAGATTTTGATATGGCAGTATCAAATCACTCGAAACATTAAACACATATTAAAATATACAAAGAAATACTTTCAGTCTTACCAGAATTATGAATATAGAACACAGTTAATTGCTAGCAAAACTCAGCTGAGCTGCTGGCTTTAGTATGGCGTCCCTCTAAAGATATCAATTTGCTTCTGGGAATACACCACTATATTATTTACTGTGTCTACTAGGACAACTTATAACGAATGGCAAAAATGCGCGTCTGAGCGCCGATAATATATTCATCTATGGCCAATCACCGCCTTTTTTCCTTTCAAATTCAAACCTACTACCAAAAAGTCATTTCAGTCATACCTCAGTCAAGTATGCCTTATTGTCTGTTGGTCCGTCCGTCTCTACTTGCGTTTCACAAAAAAAACACACTTGTTTTTTGAACCAACTCTGCCTTCCCCTACACAATTTTGCCTTTATAGTTATTTTTAGCCACAATTCTCCAGCCCATCCCCTCTCTTTCATACCAACTAGATTTTAGCGCTTTGAGTCTCAAGTCTGCAGTTTTTGAAAATTTGGGACATTTTTGTTTCAATGCAGACGCTCGCTGATATGAACAACACAGTCTTTTGTCAATATCTTTCTTATTATCTGTCCGCCTGTATAAATGAAAGCATATTATTTCACTGCTCAAGATGGGCCATCCGGCCAGCTAGGTTTTATATTCCTAACATTATTATTAAGAAAAAGTTACTTTTCAAGGTTAGTTGGTTTTGTAATGCGTTCGTCACTGCATTCAAATAAACGGACTAAGTTATCGCAAAAGCGTCCAAGAAATGACTGTGGCGTATAATAGCTAAGGTCCCTTTTGTCGATGTCTTTACCTTGTGTCAACTTGGGGACGTGATTTTTTTTTTCCTTGCCCCACCAATTTGCGTCCTTTTAGCCTTGCTAGTTTCAAGCACGTTTCAGTCATATTTTTTCCTCTGATCTCCGTTCTCATCCCGCTCCAAGGGTAAACGTTTTGCCTCCACGTCTAACAATTTAAATTCCATGGCGGGTGGTGACCCGCGGCGTGGGCGATCATGTATTCTAATAGCTTACGCATTAGTTTTTATCCCTACGTTGTATCATTGGAGATATTTTAACGTTGTATCACGGTTAATTTTATGACACATCTCCCCACTTGAAAACATGCCTACGGCAAGTTCCAAAACCAGTGATACACATAGATAAAATCTCTCCTCATGCCTACCATTACTCTAATTTTGATCACAGGGGTGCCGACTGAGGAAATCTGCACCGACATTCAATTTGCCTGGGATATATTGGATACTAAACTGATAAGGTTGAAGCAATAAAGACCACCTCAGCAATCTTGCGTTTTCATGCTTAGCCTGAGATAAGAATACGAGAGGCTGATGGTCCGTCTCGACCACAAAAGTCCTACCATACAGATAGATTTGAAACTTCTTTATTGCCCAGATTAACGCTAAACATTCTTTTTCGCTTGTGGAGTATCCTTGTTCCGCCTTATTCAATTTGCGGCTTGCATAAGCGACTGGTTTCAGTTCCCCATCAGGTGAAGATGATCTTTGCAACAAAGCCGCTCCGAGTCCTACATTACTGGCATCGGTTCTTAAGACAAAGTCCTGTGTCAAATCCGGCAGTTTGAGAATAGGTTTGCTAGTGAGTTTTTCCTTTAAGTCTTGGAACGCTAGTTCACACTGTGCAGTCCAAATAATTTTATCTGGAAGTCCCTTGCGAGTCAGATCAGTCAGAGGAGAACAAATAGAGTTAAAATCTTTGATATATTTTTGATAAAATCCGCATAACGACACGAATGATCGCACGTCCTTTTTTGTTTGTGGTCTAGGTGCTCTCTGCAGTTTTTCCAAGTTCTTGGGATCAGGGGTCATGTTACCCTGATATACAGTGTGTCCCAAGAATTCCAACTCTTTGCATCCAATACAACATTTTGTTGACCTAGCAGTTAAGTTCGCCTCCCTATGCCTATTAAATAACATTTCTAGAGCTTCAATGTGTTCTTCAAATGTCTCTGTGGCGACGAGAATATCATCCATGAAATTCGTGATACATGGGTTATTCAGGGGATCCAACAATTTGCGCATCATCCTTGAAAATACACTCGGAGCATTTTTCAGTCCGAATGGTAGCATATTGAATTCATAATGTCCATCCGAAGTGCTAAAAGCCAAATAAGGTCTCACTTCAGGCTTCACTGGGATCTGGTAATAGCCTTTACTAAGATCCACCTTTGAAAAGTATTTTGCCTTGTTCAGTCTGGCAAATAACTGTTTTGTGTCTGGTAATGGATCCACTTGTCCTTCTGTGACAGCATTCAGTTTCCTGTAATCTATGCACAGTCTGTGTTCCCCAGACGGTTTTCTCAACAAAACGACACTAGAGCTAAAAGATGATTCACTGTGTGAAATAATCCCCTCCTTCAACAAATAATCTATTTCTTCCTTCAATGCCTTCTTCGCGAACGGAATAGAATAGGCTCTCATACAGATTGGGTTTGAGTCTACCAGTTTCATGTCATACTGTAGCAAATTTGTATGGCCTGGTTTATCTGTTAATACATCTGTATGTTCCTCCAGAACCTGTTGAACTCTCTCCCTCTGGTTTTTAGTCAGGTGCTTACTGACTTTTACCTGTGCTGCTGTTTCACAAGGATGTAATGGGTATTCATGTGAGGTGAGTGGTTCCTTTTGCATTTGAGTTGCGATAGCTAAGGTCAGTAAGGGGGTGCTTTCCTGGAGTGGTCTGTCCAGATACTTCTTTAACAGGTTTACATGATAAACTTTCTCCTTCCCTTTTTGTCAATTTTATAGTTTGTTCTAGACACCTTCTCTAGAACCGTATATGGACCTTGCCATCCAATTTGTAATTTATTCTGGCTACCGGGTAGTAGAAGCAGCACCTTCTCTCCCACAGCTAGTTCTCTGTCCTTTGCCTTCCTATTAAAATATGCTGCATGTTTCTTCCTGGCTTGTTTCAAATTATCATTTGCCAGTTTCCATCCAGCTTTCAAACGAGTGGTCAGTTCGTTCACGTATTGATAAGATGAGGTAACAGTCTCTTCCGCCTTCTCATCTGTCCAGGTCCTTAATAGTGCTTCTAATGGACCTTTTATTGGCCTCCCAAATAGCAGAGTTGCGGGAGCCATCCCGGTTGAACTATGTGGTACCTCCCGATACGCAAACAATGCGGCGGGCAGGAATTGGTCCCACAGATCCGGTTTTTCGTGTGCCAGCTTTCTCAGGATAGAAATGAGAGTCCCGTTGAACCTCTCTACCTGGCCGTTCCCTTGCGGATGGTACGGACTACAATGAAAGTGTCTGGCTTGAAATAGCTTAAAAACTTCTTCCGTTAGTTTCCCCTTGAACTGAGAGCCATTATCCGTCAAGTTTTGATGCGGGAATCCTAATCGGGTAAATATTGTAAGTAGTGCCTCTGCTACATGTTTTGAATCAATTGATGGCAGGGCTACCGCCTCTCCCCACATAGAACAAGTGTCCACCAGAGTAAGGATGTAACTGTTCCTCCTCTTGGTCCGAGTGAGAGGTCCCACAATATCCACTGCAACCCTCTCAAAAGGTGTTCCCACTATGGGCATTTCCCCTAGACTTGCAGGAGCAGTCCAGTGCTTTGGAGCTACCCTTTGACATTCTGGGCAGGATTTGACATATCTTTTTATATCCTCCGTTATCCCTGGCCAGAAGTAATGACAAGCTATACGCTGTCCTGTGGCGCTGATCCCCATGTGACCACTGAAGGGAATCGCATGCCCGAGTTCCATCACTTTATCCCTATATGAAGTGGGAAGAACCAGCTGGTTGTGACCATTTGTTCCAGCTCCGGCCTTCCTGTATAAGAGTTTGTTCTTCATAAAATATTCCCCCTTGCTCGGAGGTGTGTGGCATTTGGGCAATTTTTTAAAACATGGCTTGAGTGTCCTATCCTCAGCCTGCGCCTTCCTCATCTCCTCTGGATGAGCATTTATAGGTTCACCTTCTTCCTCCTTCTTCTGTGACCTGGTCTGCACTGTCGCCATGATCACAGGTCTCTCGGGATTTACCAAGAAGACGTATCTACACCCCAATATCAGAGGGTAGATTGGTTCATCTATCACTGCTGCTCTGATTTCTCCTTCCACATAGCGAGTTTTCACCGTTATCCTTGCGATGGGAAGTGTCATGAGTGGTATGTCCTTAGTTGCCCCTTGTATTTCCACTGTTTCTGTGGTATACTGACTTGGGTCCACTAGGCTAGACTTCACAACTGAATCATAATCCAAACCTGTATCATAAAGGCACCTTATGGTGACCCCATTACAAATAACATCTTCACAAACTGGGGGGTGATAAGGTTCCTGCTGTCCATTAGGATTAACCTTTAATCTTTGAGTCCCCGACTTCATTGCAGCAATGTTTGAAGGTTTCCTTCTACAAAATTCGGTGTTATGGTTATCTTTCTTGCACCATTTACACCATCTTTTTCCTTGGTTAAACGGTTTTCTTTCATTGGATTTTTTGGTCATTGAACTGTGAGTTTCTGTCTCGGTAGTCATTTCTTGGCCGTTCAAAGTTTGTCCTACCTTTATTTCCCTGCTCTCTATTATCAAATTTATTAAATTGCTGTGGAGCTTTAAAATTGTCTATGTGCTTCTTTTTAGCACCACTTACCTCTGCCTGGGCTGCCTGATACCTTTCAGCGACATTTAAAACCTCCCCAGACTTCTCTGCACCTTGTTCCATGAGAAATTTTCTCATGTCTGGAGCCATGGACTCTCTCAATTGCTCAATCATGATCATCTCTTTAAGATCTTGGGTCTTCCCCAGAGCAGTCCATTTCTCCAAATAGGTTTCCAGTCTGGCAGAGAATTGGTGGTATGTCTCCCCAGACAACAGTTTGGCATTTCTAAATTTCTTACGATAAAATTCACCATTTTTTTCGTACCTCAATAACAAAGCCTGCTTTAACATGTCATAATTGTCTTGGTCTTCTCTGTTCATTTTTGCGAAGACTTCATAAGAAGTGCCTCTCAGTCCCTGTGATAACTTTAAACTCCACCTCTCTCTCTCTAACCCATATGTAGTAGCTAATAACTCAAAACGTCCTAGGTACCCCTCTATGTCATCGTCTTTTTCAACAAAATGGTCTAAGTGAAACCCCATAGCTGATGTTGAGGCTCCCAGACTAGCTGCAGCATCTGAGGCAAAAGGGCTGGCACCATTTTCCGGAGCCTGGCCTTGTAGCTCCAGCTCCCTTAGTCGTAATTCGTGCTCCCTTTGCAACCTTCTATCTTCTGCCTCCCTTTCGGCAGTCAATCTTTTATCTTCTGCTTCCCTTTCGGCCTTTTTATCTTCTGCCTCCCTTTCGGCCTTTTTATCTTCTGCCTCCCTTTGCTGTCGTTTTTCTTCTGCCTCTAATGCTTTAGCCTCCTTGTCAGCCTCAATCTGCAGCCTCTTAAGTTCTCTATCAGCCTCAATTTGTAACCTCTTCTCTTCAGCCAACCTTTCAGACTCTAATTTTCTTTCAGCCTCTTTTTCTAATCTTCTTTCTTCTCTTTCAATATATTTATCACATTCAGCCGTTACATATTGAATTAAAATCTGACCATCCATTCCCATCTCCTTTGCCGTCAGCACAGCAGCTGATCTGAATTTGGCTAGCTCCGCCATACTTTTTAAACAACTCTAGCAATGAGCAAAATAAAATTTCCAACTACTAAAGTAATTCTAATTACTCTAGTCTAAAATAATTCTAATTAATTAATTAATCAATTAACTACCACTGGCTGTGAAGATTCACCAACTTTTATTTTCAGGGACACTTTTAATTTTTAAAATGTGTTCCCCTAATTTCTTTCTCCCCCCAGGAGATCCTAATATTATTGATAGGCTAATTATCCCGGGACAAGAGACCCCAATATATGTAGTGGTTTTGATGGTATTGTCTGATTGTGATATTACTAAGTGTGATGCATGAGGTCAGCTGTGAAGGCTCCTGAGATAAAATGTAGCTGTGAATTGTCAGAAGGCCCTTCTTGCTACCACTAAGACCTCACACCTATCTTTTTTTTTTTATGAATGTGGCTACGTAAAAATTCTAGGGTATTGATATGTAATGTGTTGTGGGGGTTTGCATACACACACACAGATATTTAACAAGTCTAATAATAGTAATAAAATGTTATAACACACTGAACTAACTCGAGATGTGTAAAATTTGGATAGTAATTTTCTTTAAATTTATTTGTTCTGAACCAAGGTTTTATTTTGGTCAGAACATATGAAAGGTTTTGCAATTAGGAAAGAAATGCATGAATATGACATAATAAATGAAAGGTGTGTACATATGTATGTTACTAGACTAGTTAATATTACTACTGTTTATAGTTGTGATCTATTTGGGAGAACACTTAATGGATGTGCTGTTGGGGTGGCCTCATCACTCCCTGTCTATGGCGACTACACATTGTCCAGTTATTTGATGGAAATTTTATGGGTGTGTTAGAAAATAAGTTGAGTTGGTGAATTCTCAGCAGACCAGACGCTCACGTAGCTTGAATGTGCAGCTCTGGTGCTGAGATCTTGTGGCCCCACCTCTCCGTGCTTGGGGGCAATATCAGGCTGCTCTGCCAAAATATAAACTGCACGGGTCCACTCTTGTATGATTCAACTCATCATTTGACACCACATTGGTGCCAAATAAAAAACTCACAGCTCTGCAATAAAGTATTGGTCATGTGTCAGAATTCCATCCTCTAAACCATTTCTGGACACAACACGACACACAACAACACCACATAGACGGGTCAGATCTTTTTTGACCAAACAACACATCTTACCAATTTGGTTTCACATAGGATAAGTTCTCCCAGACTACATATTCTGAAATATGTTCATTAGCTTTCTGCCATAGAATAGGATAGGTGATATGTTTCACTGATCTCAACACTTGATCTGTCCTTCATAATCCTTACTGGAGTTTATGTATTTTATTTGTCTCTAGACCCTGAACTGGGGCGGGGGGTCTAGAGCGAATCCTTACTTGTTGTAAGGGATAGATTTTGATATGGCAGTATCAAATCACTCGAAACATTAAACACATATTAAAATATACAAAGAAATACTTTCAGTCTTACCAGAATTATGAATATAGAACACAGTTAATTGCTAGCAAAACTCAGCTGAGCTGCTGGCTTTAGTATGGCGTCCCTCTAAAGATATCAATTTGCTTCTGGGAATACACCACTATATTATTTACTGTGTCTACTAGGACAACTTATAACGAATGGCAAAAATGCGCGTCTGAGCGCCGATAATATATTCATCTATGGCCAATCACCGCCTTTTTTCCTTTCAAATTCAAACCTACTACCAAAAAGTCATTTCAGTCATACCTCAGTCAAGTATGCCTTATTGTCTGTTGGTCCGTCCGTCTCTACTTGCGTTTCACAAAAAAACACACTTGTTTTTTGAACCAACTCTGCCTTCCCCTACACAATTTTGCCTTTACAGTTATTTTTAGCCACAATTCTCCAGCCCATCCCCTCTCTTTCATACCAACTAGATTTTAGCGCTTTGAGTCTCAAGTCTGCAGTTTTTGAAAATTTGGGACATTTTTGTTTCAATGCAGACGCTCGCTGATATGAACAACACAGTCTTTTGTCAATATCTTTCTTATTATCTGTCCGCCTGTATAAATGAAAGCATATTATTTCACTGCTCAAGATGGGCCATCCGGCCAGCTAGGTTTTATATTCCTAACATTATTATTAAGAAAAAGTTACTTTTCAAGGTTAGTTGGTTTTGTAATGCGTTCGTCACTGCATTCAAATAAACGGACTAAGTTATCGCAAAAGCGTCCAAGAAATGACTGTGGCGTATAATAGCTAAGGTCCCTTTTGTCGATTTCTTTACCTTGTGTCAACTTGGGGACGTGAATTTTTTTTTCCGTGCCCCACCAATTTGCGTCCTTTTAGCCTTGCTAGTTTCAAGCACGTTTCAGTCATATTTTTTCCTCTGATCTCCGTTCTCATCCCGCTCCAAGGGTAAACGTTTTGCCTCCACGTCTAACAATTTAAATTCCATGGCGGGTGGTGACCCGCGGCGTGGGCGATCATGTATTCTAGTAGCTTACGCATTAGTTTTTATCCCTACGTTGTATCATTGGAGATATTTTAACGTTGTATCATGGTTAATTTTATGACAAGTCTGGAAACTGGCAAATAATTGTTTGTCCAGAAGAGTTTTTTTGTAGTAGAATTGAGAGGTAAATTGTCGTAAAACAATCTGTCCTTACTCTTCCCAGCACTCTGTGAATCAACTATTTACTTCTAAAACCCTTACTATCACATAGCCTTTTCCATCATTCTCCACTCTAAACAGGACCACTATTTCCAAGACTCTTCCTCTCAAATAAATTTACGACATACAGCAATAAAAGGTTTTCAGTCTGATAAATGGAATTCTGAACTCTAACTTCTGGCAGTCTGGTTGTGTCGTCTTGGCAAGCGATTTCTCAGTGTCTTAACACTGAAACGTGTCAGGTTATATTGCCTGTCCTACCCCCGCATCTGTTTGTTATGAACCTACTCAGGGCTCCAATCATTTCAAACAAAAATGTTGGTGGAGTAATTTCAAAATATTCCGACATGAAATAATTTTGCGCGTGCTGCAAAGGTCACTGTGGCGTTCTCCAACTTGCTCTTAGGTTTAATGATTTAATTCATGGCAGAGTAAAACATATTTGCAGTAGCCAAGTGATCATACAAGAGTTCTTAATTACTTGCTACATAAACATCCGCACAAGAATTGAAGAAACGTCCAGCTTATTCACAACACGAACATGTTTATTATGAATAAAACGTATGCTCCAATGAAGTATTACTTGTAAGACCTTTTTCACTACACATAGGGAAAATGCAGATACTGGCATATAACAGTCTGTCCGTAAATGTCGAGATCCAGTCCTGTAATCAGCTGTATCTATGAACATACGAATATATAAGAACAGGAACATCGCCCGTCTTCCGTCTTTAAACATCACTATATCATTTCTATTCACTCCTCTACCTATCCTGTGAATGAATCAGGCACTCTGTCATTCCAGGATGAACAGACTTACTTCAAAACATGTCTATCAAACACACCGACATCTGAAATATCTCGGAGCAATTCACACATGCATCCTCCCTGTTCAACAACACATCCACCTAATGCCCACTGAACCCTTCGCTATCATTCGCCCACCTTTTGACCTCTCTTGCATACTGATTAGTGACGTCGTCTCTGCCGCAATGCGACGGACGGTAATAAAAACTTGTGGACGAAGCTATTTAATAGCTAGATATAAGAACATAAGTAACAGCATATAAAATGTACGTCACATCTTCCCCCCTCCCCTGTCTGAGGAGAAAAATGAAATTTTTCTTCCTCAGAGGTAGGTAAACAAAATATAAAGTGAGATTCCAGTGCCCCCAAGTAGAGAGCTCAAATATAATACGAGCGGAGACCAGGAAGTACTTCAACCCCTGTGTCTGTCATGAGAAAGCCAAATTTAACACAACGTGAGGACATTGATATGAAAATATCAAAGCCTAAGTCTTACTCAAGTCGGGACAATATGACACATAAGAAGTAGATGACCTGCCTTCCAGTAACTAAGACTACGTGTTATATGAACTCATCCATACCTGTCAATCATTCTCACTCTAATGTCGCATAATTTCGGTCTAAGTCCAGTCAGGTTATAGACTTAGTGAATATTGTCACTTAATACAATTGCAAAGTAATTATGCTATAGATGACCATTAAGTAATTATAATATATATGAAAGTTGTAAGACACATGCAATGAAGTACATGATGTAATACCTTCATGATAAGAGAATAATGTTTTCTGTTTTTCTACTTTTTTTCTCATTCATATTATGTTTTGTTTTCTTCTCTCACATGAGTCTTTATTCAGAATCTCAATGGATGATATACCATGATGATTAAGACAAGCATAATAAGTCTCCACGACCCTGTGTAGTTTGGTAAAAGTAGTTAATGTCAATGCAAACAAGACATGCTCAGTTGGTATAAGACTTCAGTAGATGCAAGAAGTTTAGAAAAGCAGAAGACAGGGACAGTGCATATAGATACTCCTAATTAAACAATGTGTGTCCATTAATCAAAGTCTAAGCACAAAGGTAGTAATAAAAATTAATGTGTCCAAAAAAGAAGAATATTAGGTAAATATCCCTATTAAGTTTGTTGAGCACAAAAATTGTGAGTATTCATAAATCCATGAAGATAATTCAAGTTCACGATTCATGTCCATGGGTTATCAAATAAAAGGTAATAAATTATCCCGGAATAGTTTCTTTGGTTCACAATGTGTACTGAGATGTACCTGAATCCTGAGTATGATTGATGTCTCTTGGAGAAAAAGTTATACACTAGGTAGTTTTCCCTGAATTTCCATCACCGATAAAGTTTCCTACCAACACATAATGCAAGTATCCATGCATACTAGTTGCTGTAAACAAAGACCTTGAACTATGCGAATAACAGTCTCATGAAATGAACATAAAGATAGTCAAATGTGGCAAATATAAGTGTACCTGTAGATTGTCGAAGACAACTAACTTGAATATGACAGATTCTCAGATTTTCTCCATCTGGGGTAATTCCGTGATGTATCAAACCAGTACTAGACTAGATGGTTGTACAGCGTGACAGGACGTCTGCAAGATTGTTCTCAGAGCCCTTGATCGCCCGGATGGTGTAAGAGTATGGCTGTATACTTAGGGCATATCTAGCTGTTCTTTGATTTGAAAAATTAGCATTTTGTAGATATGCTAGAGCCCTCTGGTCTGTTTCGATGACAAATGGAGCCCCAATCAAGTATTTTTGTAGTTTGGAAACACTCCATGATATTGCTAGGAGCTCTCTTTCCAGAATGGGATATTTCGCTTCTGTTGAAGATAACTTGCGGCTCACGTACAACACTGGATGCAAAACATTGTTGTGGAGTTGCCTCAAAGACGCTCCTATCGCATATTGAGATGCATCACACCTGAGAGTAAAGGAGATAAATGGATTAGGCAGTTTCAATATTGGTGCCTTTGAAAATGAAAATTTAATACGGTTTAATACATCTTGGCATGGCTGGGTCCAGACTATTTTGTTAGGACATCCCTTTTTCAGCAAAGATGACAAAATGGAAGTTATTTCCGAGAAACGAGGAATGAATTTCCTGTAAAAGTTGATTAGACCTAACAAACTCATGACTTGTTTTTTTTGTTTTAGGAACCTCAAGATTAAGAATTTTTGAGACAGTGTCATCATCTGTTTTCAAGAATCCTTGAGAAATTCTATGTCCCAGAAAAGAAATTTCTTTATAGCCGATTTGGACTTTTGAAGGTCTAGCTGTGAGGTGGTGACTGCGTAGAATGTCCAATAATGATTGAAGACCTAAGAAATGGTCCTGCCAAGAATTGTGGAAGAGACAGATATCGTCGATATATGTTATGATATCAGGCCGACCAGCAAATAGTAATCTCATCATCCGGACAAACGTTGCCGGTGCGTTCACTAGCCCAAAACACATATGAGTCCACTGATATAATCCATTAGGAGTGGCAAAGGCAGTGTAAGGCTTAGATCTATCTGTTAAGGGAATATGCCAGTAGCCTTTTGAAAGATCAAGTTTACTGAAATATGTGGCATCAGACATCTTTTCCAGTAAGGAATCAAGAACAGGCATAGGTTCTGCATCAGTAGAAGTTATACCGTTAAGACGACGGAAGTCTATACAGATTCTAATGGACTTATCTTTTTTCCTAACAATCACTAGAGGAAATGAGTAAGGTGATTGAGATGGTTCTATAATACCCATTTTAAGCATGTTATCAATTTCCTTATCCACTTGAGCCTGAAAATGAATTGGTATGGGATATGGCTTTATCCGGATAGGTGTTTGATCTTGAAGTAGAATGTCATGAGCGATGACATCAGTACTACCTGGGATATCAGTCAACACATCCTGATAGGATTGTAACAGAGTATAAATTTGAGTGTGTTGGTCGACTGATAGATCTGGAGATATAGAAACGTCCCTCCAAGACTCTGATGCTTGAAGCGGAACAAAAGATAATGGCAGAGAGACATCTTCGAATGAAGACTACTCATCATGAATTACAGCAAGTGAGGAATAGTTTGAGTCAGACGCATCAATGGCCTCGAAAATTGGTTGAAGATTACCAGGTCGAGAATGGAATTTTTGGAGCATGTTGATGTGAAATGTTCTATGTTGACCCTTTATATCCACAATATAATCAACATCAGTTAACTGTGAAACCACTTTATACGGTCCTCTCCATGCAATTAATAGTTTATTCTCTTTTGTAGGGAGAAGCACATATGCTTCATCACCAGGTCACAATAAGCGTAATTTTCTCTTCTCATTAATGAATAGTCTGGTTTTTCCTTTTGCTCTCTCAGAAGCATCCACTGCTATCAGGCATGCTTCCACAATCTTTTTTTCGTAGATTTACAACATATTCATAAGAGGATTGAACCTCCTCTGACAACTCGGAGCCCACGAGAAGCTGTTTTAAGATCGACATGGGACCTCTAGGCTTTGCCCCAAAAATTAATTCAAATGGCGAAAACCCAGTTTGTTCGTTTTGGATTTCCCGATAGGCGAACAAAACAGCTGGTAAAATTCTGTCCCAGTCCTGTGGACATTGTGAGGTAACCTTACCCAACATCTGTTTGAGTGTCTTATTGAATCGTTCTACTGTGCCGTTACCTTCTGGGTGATAGGCACTGCTTAGAGACCTCTCAATTTGAAAATCCTTCATAACCTGTGCCATAACTTCTGATGTAAATTGTCTACCTATGTCTGATAGTATTTCCTCCGGAAACCCCAATCTACTGAAAATGATCATGAGTGCATCAGCAACATCTCTAGTTGTGATGTTCTTAAGTGGTATCGCTTCAGGCCACCGTGTGCACATGTCAATGCACGTAAGAATGAATCTGTGGCCTCTTGCTGATACTACTGGTAATGGTCCTATGATGTCAATTGCCATCTGAGCACTCCTTCAGCCCAGGGAGGTTACCCAGAATCAACTCGCTGACTGGATTTTCCAACATACAAGCAAGAACATTCCCTGTGAAGTAAGGTGTGTTTATGTAAACAAAGGCAGTTTGATAATATTCAACTGTGCCCCCGAAGGTAACACATTTCACCTGTTTACCTGTGTAACATGAGTTATCAACTAGAGATTGTCGCACCCCTACGGTAGTGCATCCCGTATCCCTGAGGACGGAAACAAGTCTATGATTAACAAATCCCCTGCAAAATTTAAGTGAACCTTTTTCATCATGAGAAGCAAGTACTGGTAGAGGGTGACCACAAATTAATCTGGGTACTTCATCTGTCTGAAAAAGAGTGTTGCAAGCAGAGCAATTTGCTTTATTAGAAAGATCAACACTGCATGCATTGGCATGAGACGTAGTCTCAAACCCTTGATTCCGAGCACCTGACTGGTTGTTTTGTTCAACAGCAGCATTAGCCCTATGTGGGGGTCGAGAGCCTCTGTAGTGCTGATTATTCCAGTTGTTCTGGTAATTACAATCATTATTATAATTTGATCTTCCTCTGTTAGAATAGGAATTCTGAGTTCTGGTCCAGCCTCTGTTTGGTCCATTAAATTGTTGTTGAGGCATATTTTCCTGGCTATATGGTCGAAATGGTCTGTATGCAAAGTTATACCGACCCCTGAAGGTTCCGGCATTCCGGCTAAAATTTCGTCCCCAGCCTGAAGCATTATCAGGTGGTCCCTGTTTTTGATTTCTTGTATATATAGCCTTTGCTGAGGCAACTGGTAATGCCTCCTTGATGTTTGAGTTGCTTATATTCCTCCCAGGATGTGCGGTCATGAAACGTCGCCCCAAAATTTCCATTTCAGCAATGGTTTGCGGGTCCCTCTCTTGGAGATAGGTCAAAAATTCTGGACTGACTGAAGAGAGAACCTTATCTCTTAGCATGAGATCCATAAGCGACTCAAAAGTATGATCGATTCGTGAAAGTTCAATCCATCTATGAAAAGTAAGCTTGATAGATGCAATGTATTCTGCGAAGTCCTTGGACGAGTCAGGCAATAAAGTTTTGAATTTTAATCTATAACCGTGAGTATCCAACTGGAATTTTTTCAATAATAATGCCTTTATAGAATCATAGTCACTTCTAGAGGCATCATCCAAAGTGCAGATAGCTGTAAGAGCTTCACCTGAAAATAATGACATTAATTTACTAGGCCATTCAGATTTGTCCAGTTTATGTTCCTGACAAATTGTCTGAAACCTATTCAAGTAGCACGATATGTCATCGGATGGATGAAATTTAGGTAAATGAACCTTAAAAGGACACCCATGATCCCTTTTTGTTGTGCCCCGATTAGTGCTCTCCACCGGTTTGTTCTCATTCTCAAGTTTAAGCTTTTGAAGCTGAATTTCAGCCATTTTTTGCTCATGCTCAAACTGTGCTAGCTTTTGTTCTTTTTCATCTTGCCTCCTCTTCTCCGCTAATTCTTGCTCTAATTTTTTCTCAGCTGCTTCTCTGTCTTCTCGCCTTCTCATCTCAGCTAATTCTTGTTCTAATTTTTTCTCTTTCTTAGCCACCTGCTCTAACGCAAACTCTTTCAAGGCCTTCGCTTGAATCCCAAGTCTTTCACCCACGGTGACAAAATGTTCTAGGCGAGACATGTTGAGATACCCTGATATAATCAATCCGGTACACAAATAACAACTCTTAAATAAAATTATATGACTTTTCAACAAATTGCCTTATACTCAATATCAGAACTGAACAATTTTGCACTATTTTCAAAGGATACAGTAATATATTTCCAAAGGAGCAACCAAGACAATACAATTTTATATATATATATATAGACAACAGATCAAGCATAACAAGGGCAATACTAAGGTATAAGAAAGATAAAGTATACAAGTTTTAACAGGTAATGAAAAAAAATGTAATCAGTAGAAGATCCACCATTTAATACATGAATCAACTGAATTGATAGTCAGATTCGATAAACAGAGCACGACCACTAAAGACGAAAAATTACAATAATCAACAGAATATGACAAAGACCAACATTAAACAAGTCCGAAAATAATAAAGAAGAAAAAAAAATTAATAATAATTGTAATGATCTAACAGATTATGATCACCACACAGTACCTATAGACAATTTGTGTGTGCCCGCTTTACGGCGTGATGTATCACACAACAAGACAGCCGAGCCAACCTTGCCCGCTTATACAAGAATTCCATATATTAATACATTAAAAAAGGAAAACAAACATCAGAGCTGATGGAGATCCAACCAAAATATTCATGAACACAGACCGAAAGATGTAAAAAATCGCACTTATCTTGTATGAAAATAAAATAGTCTCCTTCCTGGCCTGAGATATGGTGCTACAAAAATGGATGTGCCGCTCTGAAGCACTCCACAACAATGTAAAACGATTCGTCACTAGCCCTTCCCTAAACTCCGGTCTGACAGGACTCCATTTTGAATTTTATTGTAGACTCGCAGAAGTCGATCACTTAAAATAGTGACTGCTGGTAAATTGATATTTTCCTCCAATGAATAAAATTCTTCGATAATGCTGGCCTTCTTAATTTTTCCACTGCCGACACCTTGATAATAATGAACAGTTAATTCATAATATATTTCGAAAGTTACTTCACAAATTTCCTCTCCTCCATTCCAACACCGCTCTGAGCAGATGTGACCTTCACCTTGTCCGTAAGTGGGACGAGCTTACGGTAAACATTTGCTTGTAGGCCTGGTTTTAAAATAATGTACTTTACGAGTTCAAAATCCACGGTACTTGGCCCCCAAAAAGCTGTGGCGTTCTCCAACTTGCTCTTAGGTTTAATGATTTAATTCATGGCAGAGTAAAACATATTTGCAGTAGCCAAGTGATCATACAAGAGTTCTTAATTACTTGCTACATAAACATCCGCACAAGAATTGAAGAAACGTCCAGCTTATTCACAACACGAACATGTTTATTATGGATAAAACGTATGCTCCAATGAAGTATTACTTGTAAGACCTTTTTCACTACACATCGCTAACTCCCCTGGCATAGGGAAAATGCAGATACTGGCATATAACAGTCTGTCCGTAAATGTCGAGATCCAGTCCTGTAATCAGCTGTATCTATGAACATACGAATATATAAGAACAGGAACATCGCCCGTCTTCCGTCTTTAAACATCACTATATCATTTCTATTCACTCCTCTACCTATCCTGTGAATGAATCAGGCACTCTGTCATTCCAGGATGAACAGACTTACTTCAGAACATATCTATCAAACACACCGACATCTGAAATATCTCGGAGCAATTCACACATGCATCCTCCCTGTTCAACAACACATCCACCTAATGCCCACTGAACCCTTCGCTATCATTCGCCCACCTTTTGACCTCTCTTGCATACTGATTAGTGACGTCGTCTCTGCCGCAATGCGACGGACGGTAATAAAAACATGTGGACGAAGCTATTTAATAGCTAGATATAAGAACATAAGTAACAGCATATAAAATGTACGTCACAGTCACGTCTCCCATATATGGCAATACAACATCCGATGCCTGGTGTACAAACTCACCAACACATCTGTAAACTCATACAACAATGTGTTTCAGATGTAACAACATATTACTTTCAGATAAAGTAATGTCTTTGTGAGAGTCGGACAGGAAACGATTATGTTATTTATGACTGAGTAATCTCGTTATCTGTTGCTTGAGCACACAGCTCTAGGGAAAACGAAGCAGACCAATAGGGGTTTTACCTACGATAATCTCAGCAAAGTTGTGTCGCGCCTAGCAAATGTGATGCCTTTTCACCAACAAGGAGTGTCAAATGTTTTGACAATATCAAATATCTGCTACATAACAGAGAAAGAAAAAAGTGCTGACCATGGAAAAGCACGTAAATAATCAGTACAACAAATGTAACTGATTACTGCCGTAGTGAAAGAGAGATCGAGAAGGGGTCGCCCCAAATCCATATCGTCACAGACCTTCTATAGACATTGGTCTGCTGCTTTCTGTTCAGCTATTTCCAGGGGCAGTCTTCGACTTCCTGTTTTTCTGCTGTGCGTTTTCATGTCCCTTTGGACTTTCCTCTGTTGTGTTTGCTCCGTGGTGTCCACTAAGATTCTTGTTTATCCTGGCATTCATACATCACGTTTGACGTACGATTATGATCTTCTTTACGGTGCTTTGATAATAGCTTTATTTGTGTTTCTGCAAACAGCATTTAATTAGCATTATTATTTGGTCCAAAGATTTGCTTAACTTGCATAAATATTTGGTTACAAATGGAGCTGATTTTTCTGTTTTTGTTACTATTTCATTATGATTTTCCAGCGGGACCCAAAGACGCAGCAATAGAGAACGCAGTCAGCGACTCATAGCTTGACTGCCTGCGTCAGGACCAGCGAACCACGTGGTGGTCCTGGAAACAGTCTGCAGCAGTGCAGTCTGGCTGAGCGAGTGGGGATCGAAATGGGAAGGCAAACCCGGTCCTAAAAAATGCCGTGCAGAAGTCGGATGTGTCGACCGAAAGGTGCAGATATCACAGCTTATGCGTAAACAGACACAACGCAACCACCGTCCTTTTCAGGACGAACGAAGAAGAAGAAGAAGAAGAAGAAGAAGAAGAATTTTCCAGCAAACTCTTCCAAATCACATTACACTTTGGACATTGATTGTATTATATTCCCAAGTTTAGTTTTCAGGCTCAATTTACTTGATTTCCAGACTGCGTGTTATCTTACACAAGTTTATTTTGCAGGTAACGAACAGAGAGCGACAAATATTGCAGGACTTGAAAGTACTGATAATTTACTTGACTATGTCGTGTTACTGGTCGTTTGATTGTCACTTTGGGTTTCACAATTGTTATCACATTTCGCACTGCTTCAGATACCAGAGTGTAATGGACGCGGCGTCCAGCGGAGCAATAGCAGCAATGACACTGGCTGCAGCCATAATCTCTAATGTGACAGCCATAGTTAGCGTCATGAAGATGGTCAACTATGCTCTGACCTGGCTTGGAGAACTTGTCGACTTCAAAGGGTTGACTCTGCAGGTAAACTCGTTTGCAGCTGCCTCTATCACTGACTCCTGTTGATTGCATGCTTCCTTTCATTTCTATCAGCTACTTCAAAAATCTTTCTCCAGGTATATTCTCAGTATTTCACGCCTATCACTATGTCTCTTTTACGTGCGATCTTCTATCTTCCGTTTCTCATCTTTCCATGTAGGTTCACGTCAGTACCTAATGGGTTATGCTTATGCTTGAATGAGGTCGCTTTTCTTTCGTATATGCCTAGTTTATCGGCACTTGTCTCTGATCTGTTTGTTGGGGCTGGGTGAGGGGTGGGGGGAGCCTTCTAATTCTGTTCCTAAATATTCCATTCTGACTTCATTTTCAGGATCATTCTTAACCACTTTTTTAAAAATATCTGCGAGTTATTTTGTACATTCACACAACCACCCAACTACATTTATATCCGTAAAAAAAAATTTTAAAGTAGCTACGAGTATTACTCTCTGGATTTCCAAAAGTTTCTACGTGCCAAAATCAGCGGTTTCTAAAGCGGTAGTGTAATTATCAAAAATGGACAAACTAAGTGTGGAGAGAACCTGTGGCAGATATTCATCATAATCATTTTCTTTTTCGCTCCTTATGGAGCATAGAGCTACCACTGCTGCTGCACCCTTTGAAGGAAACCTGCTTCAAGCATTCACATGCTCTTTAAGCTGCGGTTTCTGTTTTATTTTTTTCTTCATGACGAGATAACCAGCCCACGGGGCAGATATTACAATATTAAATTCACGTGCATTATGTGTTGTGAAATGAGGGCTACGAATCATCATTACCCGTAACTTTCCTAGGGAGATAGGCTTTAACAAATTCAAGCCAAGCTTACCCATCTTGTGTCATTCGTCATGTTCTTTCAATAACTCATTTATACCTTTCATGTCTATCTTCAGTTACCTTCTTTTTTTTCCGTCTCCATATTTTCGCTTACCCTGGAGATTCAAGAACACAGATTGTCTTGTAACGCTATCAGCTGGTTTCCTCAACGTGTGTTCAATCTAATGAAAGCGCCTTTTTTTCACTTTTTGTTCCACTGCCGCGGCTCTTTCACATTAATTGCCCACAGTGATCTGCACAGATCTCAAGCGTCCATTTACGAAAGTCTGAAACTTCTTGTTGTTACTGTTGCTGTACTCCATGTTTCAGAGCCATACAATAGGACTACCTTGATATTTTAGATGAAGATTCTTATCGTTACAGTGCTACGTGTAATAAACCTAAATACTTTGTTGTAATAATGCTCTTTCACTCTTTTACGTCATTTTTAGTGGATCTGCTCCTACATATTCTATCCCCTTGCCCTGGCCCTAGGGGTCGACTTGCAGGACGGACGACGAGTTGCAGAACTAATCGGCGTGAAGGCCTTCATCAACGAAATTGTGGCGTACACTACACTAGGCCAGTACCGAAGGAACAGGGCGCAGTTTGAGGAATATATTTCTCTTAACTATACACACTGGTCTATCGACAGTGACAATAATGACGTCACACTTCATGGATGGAATATAACGCTGGCCGGCGGATTCTTAACAGTAAGTTCGTGAGGTTACTTTCTTCTTCCCCCCCCCCCCCCTTTTTCCTCCTAGTAAAACATAAATTTTCCCGTGTGGGGGAAAAAATTTCTATATCTAATACGGAATTCGATTTTTAAACGGTTCTTTTTAGTATTTCTGTCATTTCATTCTTTCTGTCTACATGTTCCGTTACGTGGCGTGGGTAGAATCCGTTTTCATTCCTGTGCTAGGTGTTTTTAGACAGTTTAACGTCATGTTCCTTCAGGATTTATTTTCTTTCCTGAGCTTTCTATAGAGACCATGATTGATACTGACACTAAGAGTTTATATGAATACGCTATGTATTAAATGTCGATTTGTTGCCTTGGAGACAAATGAATGGATAACGAAGCAGTAGAATCAGTTGATTAACCTGCTCTGTGCTAGCCTTTTGGCATCTTATTTTATATTTCTCTTTCCTTTACTCCAGTCTCCGTGCACATGCTTCATAGGTAAGAGTGTTCGTGTCGTTGTTTTGTGTGTGTGTGTGTGTGTGTTTTAGCGGTTGGGTGGAGGAATACACTGACTCATACAATAGTGGCTTCAACACGCCACGCAGTTGGTATAGTAGTTAATATTGTAATGATGAAACATGATATTCACAATGAACACTGGTACATAAATATAATTATGTAATAGCTGTCTATCAACATAATAGGTATCGTCTCTGTAGTAAGATCCCTGATACCCCGATTAAATAGATAAAATATTACTGCTTATAAATTCAAAAACTATAGAGATAAAATAGGGAGTGTGTTCAACATCGTCACCATAGCCCGCCGTCATGTTGGTTCTAACAAGCAGTACGCCATAGTAAACGATTCATAAAAACTGTTAGCTTTTCCCCTCTCCGCAATACCCATTTCCTCTGCAATAAAAGCCTTCTGACAGACCGAAATGCATAGTTAGTTTCAAACGGAGTGATAGAATAAAAGAAACGGAGGAATGAAATGAGAGAAGGAAAAATGCAGCCTTGACAAGCGTTGGTTTTTTTAATTTCAAACTAGGACGACAGGCGGCAGCTGACGTCACAGACTTGCTTAGTCTAACACTACACGCGAATGAATGGTTGGGAGTTTGAAATAAAAACTACTTGGCCATAGTTACGCTGTTGCTAGGGGCATATTTTTTCCCAAAAAGTTAAAGTTAAATAAAGCAGTAGTGTCTGCTATTGAATGAGAGGAAGGGACCCAAAGATGCAGCAATAGAGAATGCAGTCAGCGACCCATAGCTTGACTGCTTGCGTCAGGGTCAGCGAACCAGAGCTGACCAAGACCCTACTCCACCTCCACGTGGTGGTCCTGGAAACAGGCTGCATCACTGCAGTCTGGCTGAGAGAGTAGGGATCGAAGAGGGAAGGCAAACCCGGTCCCAAAAATGCCGTGCAGAAGTCGGATGTGTCGGCCGAAAGGCGCAGATATCGCAGCTCCGGTGTAAACAGACACAACGCAACCAACGTCCTTTTCAGGACGAACGAGGAGGAAGAAGAAGAAGAATGAGAGGAAACCCCACCGCTTGCCCCACCCCGTTCATTAGTGGCGCAGTTTGAATGTATAACCACTTAGATAGGGAGACGATTAGTATAAACACACAGACAGGCTCGCATTTCCTGTATACAGTGATAATATTTTCTGATGAAATCCTAACGCGTTGCTTCGTTTTGAAAACGAACGAGCGAGAGAGAGAAAAATGTAAGTGGGGGATTTGCATGGAGGCATAATTGAAAAGATAGCTTATGCAGTGTGATACTAAAAGGGGAGAGAAAGGGTGGCCCAATGAAACCTAGATGAATAATAAAATAAAAGCAAGGACAGTTGACAAATAAAATGCTAATACTTGTTTATTAGAAGATAATACTACCCATAATGTTATAATATCTTACAGTAAAAACGCTTAGATAATAACAGAATATTGTAAAGAGAAGACACAGAGACATACGCATTGTAGTCCTCACTCAACTTTGCCCGTAGGGAAAAAGGGGGTGGAACGGTACATTTTTTAAAGTGTAATTTATTTTTGAAAAAAAGAGGCTAGTGGGCATAACATAATTCGATTGGCTGTGGTAAAATAGACTAAGAGGAGTGATAAAAACGATTTGAAACCAGCATTAGTTGCCATTCGAAAATTAAAATCTCACAAGTAGTGTTAGCTTCAGACGCAAGGAATACATGACCAGTGCCTTCGCTGTTCTGCATCAGTGGCGATCTGAATGTGCCCATTGATCGCCGGTTAGCCTACAAATTGTGTATTATTTCATTGATGCGGTAAGATAAACATTTATATAAATCTTGTTATTGATATGTATCTGTATTATTGCATGTGTATGCCTTATTGATGCGTAGAGGCACCACCTGAAAGGCGCCAAACTAAACCTTTGTGTCATGCCACAAATGTTATTAGGAAAGATTATCACCTTGTATTAAAGCCAGACAGGCTTGCTAAAACTGTGGGAGTGAATGAAAAGACATAGTTGAAAATAAGATATGACCTTATTATGATGTAAGACCAGCAAACCACTGGCCGTCTTCAGCAAGTCACAGTGTTTGCATAAGACTTTATATAATTAACTATAATTTCTTCTATGACAAGGAATGTATCAAACGAATGTTTGAAGATTACCTGATGATGAATAGGGCACCAAATCAGATAGGAACGATAGCTATTTATTTAGCAACTTCACTGATCTTGAAAATGTTGATAATGTTTAATTGTTTAGAGATGGAGATAGGTGTATGATGTACTGAGGAGGCATTAATCCTCTGATTTCAGGGTTCTATCTTGAGACAATCACTGAGCCACATACCAAAATATACGTACTCCTGAAACTGCAAGCTCGGGGCAAAAACTACCTGTTTGCCTTTATTCTAAAGAGTCGGAAGCAGTATTCAGACGTTGCAGTCGGGAAGAAGGTGGTTGTGAGAAGAACATCACAAGTTCTACGACACAAAGTTAAGCCCAATTGTCCACGGGAGTGTTTTAGTTCATTTAACCATACTCTCCATCATTAATATATCAATCAGTTTTCTTGACATGATGATACAAGTCGTTCCTCCGAAGCGTATCCATTCATAGGAGTTATTGCTTCATCAGAACACTTCCAGTCAGGAACAGTTTATATTAATCATAACAGACACAGTTGTTGTTTTAAATTACTTTGATGTAAATAAATTGCATTATCTTTTGAGTTTTCAACAGTCCTGTATCCCAGCCATTGAGATACAGGTAAATAAATTGTAAAAAAGATTTTCATTCAAAATTTACTCAGCGACTTGTTTAATTACTTGTTCATTAAGTTATAGGTGTAGTTGTTGTCATTTTATTAACATTACATTCCATTATACCCTAGACACGTAGCCAGATAACATCCAGACACCATAACATATAATTAGGTTCAAAATATATAACAGATTGAGGTCGTAGGGCGGTAGCAGACAGGTACCCTAAGAACAACTTCATCAACAATTAGACTCAGGGACTTGCATAGCTGACCTCACATCTGTAGACAATTAATACTTAACCTTTTAACATCAAAACCCACCACAGTCTCGTCTGTTTATGACTCCATATACAGTTGTCAATAAAGCAGCGCCCGATGTTGGTTGCATAAGATGACAGTCAATACCTGACAAGATGTAGTTATCTCTGGTATCTTTACCATAAATGGGCTTGGCGTATAACGTTACAGCTGGGTCCCTTATCTATTGTAACCATTGAGTCAGGTGCCATGAAAAGTAAACATAACATTTTACCTTTACCACTGGTAGGATTGTATGTAGCGCACATTCTGACTGGCTTGAACCGTTGTATGAGGATAAACTAGTGACCACAAGCCAACCAGCTGGTTCATTCAAGTTAAAAGATTGCCACAGCTTCTTCTGTGAACACCTTACATCAGTACTCGTGAGACAACAGCTCCGATTTCTTCTTTATGCCAATTGTATACTTAACTGACTTCTTCTGTTCTCTCTGAAAACTGGATCACAACTCCAGCGCACATACTGAAAGCTGCGTTGCCTGTCTCTTTGAAGGCTCGCGCACAACTCAACACATACCAAAACCTGACCAATGAATCCTAGTTTCGATAAATTATCATTTCCACCTTCGCTTCTCTCTTATAATCATCAGGCGCCACGCAGTCACCATAGAAAATTCTGCTCATTCTCCACGGAATTCATCTTTTTACAGACTAACATTCGTCCAACTTTTTTCCATGAGAAGTTTGAAATACCTCTTTGCACACGCAAGCTGACCCGCAAAACTATCATACCAAATGTATAAATAAAACAAAACAAATATTACATTCCTTTTATTTCAAATATCATTCACAACCCCCCCCCCCCCCCCCCCCCCAGCAGGGCATGATGGTATAACACAAGAAATGGTTAAGTTCATGGGAGCATCAGGCGACCTATTACTCTTAAGGGTTTTACAGGCAGCGTGGTACAACAAGACCATACCAAAGGATTGGGAGATTGCCATCATAACACCAATTTTCAAAAAGGGTGACAATCGACAGTGTGGAAACCATAGAGGCATATCCCTTCTCAGTGTTCCTGGTAAAATCTACTCTAGAATCCTAGGGCAGAGACCCCGACGCCTAGCTGAGCCACAATTGGATGAGGTCCAGTGCGGATTCCGAGCAAACCGAAGTACTCAAGACCTAATCTTCACACTCAGACAGCTGAGTGAAAAGGCCCTTGAGTATAAGAGTGAGATGCATCTTTGTTTCATAGATCTGGAAAAGGTGTTTGACAGGGTCCCCTGGAGCAAACTTTGGGACTGTTTGGCAAGGAAGAATATTCAGCACCTCTGATTCATGCTATACAGAGCTTCTACAAGTCTTGCAGAAATTATGTGAGGACAGCAAACCATAAGTCAGAAGAGTTCAGGACCACCACTGGTGTAAGACAAGGTGATATCCTATCACCTTACCTCTTCATACTCCTTATGGACGATGTCATCAAGGCATGTAAAGAGAGAACAAGAAAGTATTCGGTGGGGTACTGGAAGATGAGACAGGTCTATATTTCGGAGCTGGCATTTGCTGATGATGTTGCCCTGATTGCTAAATCAGAGGCACATCTCCAATCCAACCTGCAAGTCTGGAAGGAAGAGCTGGAGAAGAGAGGGATGGTCATAAGCAGCTCTAAAACAAAAACCATGGTGATATCACGAGAAGAAAGAAGACATCAGATTAAGCTGGGAGAACAGGTCCTGGAGCAGGTCCACCACTTTAAATACCTCGGAGCTATTATAGACCGAAAGGGAGGCATCAAAGAAGAGTTGGCCACTCGAAAAGCAGCAGCTGGGAGACTTTTTCAGGCCATAAATCGAGGATTCCTCAGCAAGAGAGAGGTTGGTAAGAAAACGAAGATGGCTGTATACCGCTCCACCTATGTCCCAGTCTTGACATATGGATGCGAGTCATGGGCAATGACTACAACCCATAAAAGCCAGATCCAAACCTCAGAAATGAGGTATCTGAGGAAGGTGGTTGAAGTAACAAGAAGAGACATGATACGCAACCAGACGATACATCAAGGCCTTAAATCCTACCCCCCTGCAGACCCAAGTAGAACAGTCCCAATTAAGATGGTTTGGCCATGTCTGCAGAATGGGAGAAGATCGGATACCACGACAAGCATGGAAAACAAAGAGCCAAGGATCCAGACCCCGAGGACGACCCAGAGTCCGCTGGGAGGACAACATTAGACATTCTTTGAAGGACCGAGGACTAGAATGGAACCAGGCCAGGAGGAAGACAGCCGATAGGATAGTCTGGCGCTCTCTCTTCCAAACCTCTACACCTCACGGTAGAAGGGGAACGACTAAGTAAGTAAGTAAGTAAGTAAGAGAACTCTCATCAAATTTGGTGTCTTTTGATACCTTTTAACTATTTTCCAATGTTTTATTGATTTAATGTTGTAATTGCATTTGATTTCCTATAAAGCTCTTCAAAAAGAAAAGAGAAACTGTTTAAATAAATTGTAAATATTTACCAGCAGACTTATTTAATTATTTAAGTTGAGTTCAAGTTCTTGTTGGTAGATAATTTAGTTAATCCCCTAGCAGAGTCAACAACAATAATAATAATATAATCATAGGAGGATTTTGAGAGGGAGCCCATAGGAATCTAGGAACATATAATATCATCTTACCTAGAAACTTATACAGCTTAATCCTACCTTTGATGTCGATACACCCTTATTCTTTTCAGAAAAGGGGGTTTTTCTTATAAGACCAGTCTCTTATCTGGCACTATCCTGGTATCACCTGATACAACTGTGTGTCCAGGATAACTTTATAATTTCAATAATAATCAACCCTCTCGCGAAATGGCATCAGTGTCTCTTCTGACGACATGGCCAACCCAGCTCCAGCGTCTGCCAGCTATGATGGTGTGCATGTCCTCTTGCTTGCTCCGAGTGAGCAGATCTTGGTTGGTGATGGTATTCGGTCAAAAGATTCGGTGAATTTTTCTTAGGCATGTTGTGTGAAAAGAGGACAATTTCGACATTTCCTTCTCTGTAACTCTCCCGCATTCCGCACCATAGAGAAGCACAGAAAGCACACAGCTCTGATATAATCTTAATTTTGTGCTTGTTGCTGTACTGAGAAGACTTTCAGATGTTGTTTAGACTGAAACAGGCTGTTCTTGCTTTGTTCATTCTGATGTTGATGTCTTTGCTTGCTCCGCCGTCTGGTGTTACTATGTATCCTAGGTATGTGAAGGTGTCTGTCTGTTCCAGTTGCTGATTCCTTACTGATATGGGCTCAGGGTAGCTCACATTGAGCGTCATGACCTCTGACTTCTTTAGATTGATGTTCAAGCCCACCTGCTGGCTATACTTACTAAGTCTATCCGTTTTTTTCCTGGATATGTTGATGTGAATGTGCTAGTAGTGCAAAGTCATCTGCATATTCCAGATCTTCCAATGTAGAAAATGTAGTCCATCTTATTCCTCTTGGACTGCCCTCTGTTGTCTGGCGCATCACCCTGTCGTACTCCTGTCTTCACCTCAAAGGTTAGGTTGCTCTGCCCAAAGCTACGTAAAGTTGGCATAGAGGCTTTTTATGATTGACACTATGCAGCTTGGAATTCCATAAGCCCTCAGTATTTTCCATAAACTGTCCCTATGTATACTGTCAAAAGGCTTTTCAAAATCAACGAAATTAATGTACAGCTGTCTTCGCCACTCTGAGCATTGCTCAATAATATTCCTAAGGGTAAATACATGATCTTCACATCTTCTGTTCTTTCTAAATCCTGCTTGTTCTTTCCTCAGTTTGTGGTCTACTGCTTTTGAAATTCTTTGTCTAATTATCCTGCCTAGTATTTTGCTGGGAACTGAGAGAAGAGTGATTCCTCTCCAATTATTGCAGTCTGCAAGATCTCCCTTCTTAGGCAATTTGACAATTATTCCTTTGTTCCACTCTGTTGGTGTTGTCCATGTTTTCCAGACTTGTGCAAATAGTGGTTCTAATAGTCCTGCTGCTAGCTAAGGGTCTGTCTTAAATAGCTCTGCATTTAAGTTATCATGGCCAGGAGCTTTTCCATTCTTTAACCTTTTGATTGCTGTGATGATTTCTTCTTTTCATGGAATGTCTGTATTAACATCTAGATCATTTTCAGCCCCAGGAACATTCAATTGTGTCTCTGGTGGTTCCTTGTTCAGAGTTTCTCTGAAATGCTCTGCCCATCTTGTTTCCTGTCCCTCTGCTGTCGTGATGAGATTTCCTTACTTATCTCTTACTAATGTAATATTGTTTGCACCTCGTTTTCCGCTGATGAATTTAGTTATTTTGTATACTGTGCTTTGTTCATTTCTCAGTGCTGCCTCTTCTGCCTGTCTTGCAAGATCGTCTAGGAAATTCCTTTTGTTGGCTCGGGTTAGGCGTTTAACTTCTTTGTCCAGCTGACTGTACTGTTCGCTATATAGTTGCTTTAACCTGGGGGACTTCGCTTCAGTTTTCTTTCTTTTCATTTCCTTTCTGATCTTTATGGTGTTTAATGTTTCTGGTGTTATCCAGTCTTGCTTCTTCCTTTCCTGGGAATCCCTAGCATGATTTGCTGATTTCCTTATATATTGTTGAAATGGTGTTGAATTTCTGGTCTATATCATTAGTCAATGTCTTTTCCTGACTTTTGGCAAATTGATATCGCTTCTTTATATCAGCCGCAAAAGCTTTTCGTAAGGGGGTCCTTCAATTTGCTGATGTCAAACCTTTTCTGTGTAGTTACAGTTGGTCCAGCCGTTCTTAGTTTCACTTTCAGTTTTGCTACTACTAAATGGTGATCACTTCCCACATCTGCACCTCTTCTTACCCTCACATCTTGCAATGCATGTCTCCATCTACCATTAATCATGATGTGGTCTATCTGGTTTCTGTCCCGACCATTTGGTGATTCCCATGTTAACTTGTGAATTTCCCTGTGTGGGAAAAGTGTTCCTCCAATGACCGGGTTGTTAATGCTACAGAAACTTTTAAATGTATCCCCATTTTCGTGTTTCGTTTGCTGTTCCGCTGCCGCATTTCCCCATTACTCTTTCATGATATGTATTGTGTGTTCCAACTTTCGCATTGAGGTCTCCCATTACTATGATAAGATCATATCTAGGTGTGTCTTGCATTTCTTTCTGCAGTTGTTGATATAATTCATCCTTGACCTCTTCATCACTGTCATTTGTTGGTGCGTAGCATTGTATTATTGTAGTGTTGGTGAATCTCCCTCTCAATCTTATTATTAGTCTGTTGTTGATGGGTTTCCATTCCAGTAATGTCCTTTCTGTAGAATAATGGCTACACCTTCATTGTGCTGTCCATCCTCTCTTCCAGAGTAAAGTACTGTTTCTCCTGTTGCTGTTTTTACTTTTCCTGCCCCTGTCCATCTGCTCTCGCTTATCCCTAGAATGTGTAATCTATAGTTCCTCATTTCTGCTGTGACCTGATTGTGTGTTTGCATAGAGGGATTGAAGTGGTAAGAGAAGATCATTAATGTCGAACTGATGATAAGAACTAGACAAATGCGAATGGAACAAGAGATGAAAAGATGTGTGGCCGTGATAGTTGTTTCATCTGTCTGTTCGTTAGTGTTTGTTGAATGTTCGTTTTAGTAGAATGGAAGATTAGTCCATCCGGTGTGTTTGTTCGTCTGTCAGGTATTATTCTTTCTGTTGACGACGTATTTTCTCATCAATGAAAAAATAGAGAATTTCTGTTGTCGATGGTTCTCAAAATGTATCAATGTTAGATTATATCAGGTTATGTGTCTTTACTTGAAGAGTCGTATAGTGGTGAGGTTTTAACACGGTGTTGTCAACTTGAGTTATTTGTCTTGAGAGATTGAGGCCGATGGAAACCTCATTTCCCAGGTTCTCCTGAGTAGCCTGCTGATGACCTTGATAATTTGTCGTTTAATATAACTATCTGGTCATTGTGATCTGTTCTAAATTTCAGTTACTTTCCTGACACTTTTATTAACTTAATCTAACTAATGCTACTTATTTTGTCGTTTTATGTTTTCTTTATATTCGTCATCTACAAAATCGCCTGTGCTTCGCTCGCGGATACAGATGCTGGAGATAGATAGGAGGACACCACTTGAAGAAACCTGCTGATAACATTATCAGGCAGTCCTTGTTCTGGATTTCCCAGGGTAAGAGAAAGAGGAGTCCAAAAGAACACACGGAGAAGAGAACTTGAGACATATATGAAAGGGATGAAGAAGATGGCACAGGACCACTTAGCATAAGTTTGTTGGCGACCTATGTTCCTTTGGGAGCTGAGAGGTGATGATGATATCTTTTTACCATTTTCAATATTGGAGTATATATTCCTATCCTTAATTTATCATCGCCTCCCATGGACACGTCCGTAGATACTGTTCTTTGATATTTGTTGTTTTATTTTAATACATTTTGGTATCATGTGTTTTCTTAAGTACTTCTGCTAGGTGGTATTTTGCTTTTTAAGTGCCCACGGTGGTACCACCAGTATGTATTCACTACTGTTATTAATTAATGTATTTAGAACATTCCCCCATACTCTTCCACGCTGTTAAGTATTTAACTAGTACTCATGGAACTGACCGGCGTTAGCTATTTGAAAAAAAAAGATGAATACGCTGGGTGAGTCTTGCCTAGCATAACTTTGGTCATGTAATCTAGTTTTAAATCTTTTCTCTAAGCATGGAGGCTTATCTGAAGTATGACCACCAGCTAAACACAATGCTACAATATATATACGTGGAAGTAAACCTCTGTCTGTGAGGCTAATTACACCCTTATTGACTCTTGAAATCATCCACACACTTCCAGGGCTTCCTCGTGTAATTAAACTTTTTGAGAACCTAGCACTGCACCCTAAGATTGGAGGAGTCACTTGAGCCTCAGACTTAACTCTGGCTTTTGTCTGGTTGGTTGCATGCAGAAGGATATCATTATGGACCAAATGATCTGCAGGGCGAGCTGATACATGGCTCTGTGTAGGATGTGACAATTCATTGGGAGAGCCCAGTAATTTAGCTCTGCATATTTGGACAGCCCCCTTGAATTGGGGGGAATGCACAGTATGCCACACGTTTCTTACTCCTAGCTTTGGACCAGATGTGATGATCTTTTAAATGCACGCCAAGATGGAGAAACTGGAACGCATGACTTCAACTCATGTTTCGGAATGGCAGAAAAGCCACAGAAAAAGCCTAGATCTACAGTGTAGATAATACCAAGGAGTCTTGAACTTGTTATTGGCTGCAAAAGAGCTTAAAGCCCAGCAGCCCTAGTTATACAAACAATCTTTGCTCCGTATGTTCCAAAGGTAGGATTCCTAAAGCCACCTCCAGAGCACCCATCGATGTTGATCTGAGTCCACCTGTTACTGCACACAAAGCTCGATGCTGAATTCTGTCTAATTTAATCTTATGTGCTGCAGAATCATATCCTATACTTCCAAAATCAAATTTTGTTCTCTAATGGAAGATTTGTATAACATGAACACAGCCTTTGTGCATCATTTTCTATAAATCTTTGGCTTACCACCAATCAGCAAACGCCTTGAACAAACACATACGAGTACAAAGTACTGCTGCCTGCACAAGGTCTTTTCATGCCTTCCTCGTCAATTTAATTTGTCTCCATGTGTTCTTCAGGTTACCTCTACTTCTCTTACCCTGGACATTCTAGAACAAGTACTGTCTAGTAATACTAATTACTATTAACAGGTCTCCTCAATGTGTGTCCAATCCATTGCCCGTGTCTTATCTATTGTTCCGCTGGCGACTGGTCTAGTTCTTGTCATCAGTTCCACAATGGCCATCTTCTTGTACTATTTCAAACCTTAAAGCAACCATTCATGAAAGTCTGTAGTTTCTTGGTTCAAGTAACTGAACACTTCTACTTTATTTTATTTTGATATTAACTTAAAACATTTGAAATAACATTTTAAAGTAGTAGAACTCCTAAAACCCCTTTTGTGTTAAAGTACATCCATTTTTACCTAATGTAGGAAATTTCAGTTGCTTCTGATCATAAATAATGTTTTTATCACAATTGGAAATTTGTTGGAACATTTAGAAAAAGCACACAAGAAATGAAAATAAACTATATACACAGTGAATTTTCCTGTCAATGTTAAAATAAAACTACGTTACCTCATGGTGTTTGACAAAGCAGTCATTTGTGTGCAGGTGTGGATGATGTATTACTGTATGAATGAATGAACAGTTTAAAATGTAGTCTACGTATTAATTTATTCACACACATACCATACTTATACATATAACTCCTTATAAGTGCATAAATTTATGCCATATCACTAGTAAAAAAAACTGTAGTCGGACTTCTAAAATTTTCGGAGTCTGACAATTTTTTGGCCAACTCCACAACCCTGGTAAAAATCATGACCACTACCAATCTTAGATTATATAAAAGTGAAATAGTATCATAATTTGTGTGTGTCATTCAGGAGCCCTACCAAGCTAATATCTTTTGTTACATTTCTGTAACACAGGAAAGGTCTGAAGTAATCAGCACCTATGCACTGTGTGGATTTGCCAACTTTGTCAGTGTTGGTATTATGATGGGTTGCTACTTGGTCTTAATACCTCACAGAAAGGCAGCCATTTTTAAATACATTCTCCGCTCAATGATGGTTGGACACTGTGCAAGTTTTGTCACTTCATGTATAGCAGGTGAGTTCGATTGTTCACAGACAATGGTGAGAGATGTGAGAAAATGAGGCCAGCAATGATGAGAGATGTGAGAAGATGAGGCCAACAATGATGAGAGACTAAGATGAGGCTAATAATGATGAGATATGAGTGTGGCGATATGTGTATATCCTGTGGCGAAATGAATGATTAATAGTCTAGGTCCCAAGTCCCGAAGAAGCTATAAAAGGATCAACACCAGAACAGCACCAATTGTGCTAATGATATCCAAAACTCATTGTTTCACAATACACATATTTAATTACAATTCCATACTTCTTCTTCTTCTTCGTTCGCCCTGAAAAGGACGGTGGTTGCGTTGTGTCTGTTTACAACGTAGCTGTGATATCTGCACCTTTCGGTCGACACATCCGACTTCTGCACGGCATTTTTTAGGACCGGGTTTGCCTTCCCATTTCGATCCACACTCGCTCAGCCAGCCTGCACAGCTGCAGACTGTTTCCAGGACCACCACGTGGAGGTGGAGTGCGGTCTTGACCAGCTCTGGTTCACTGGTCCTGACGCAGGCAGTCAAGCTATGAGTCGCTGACTGCGGTCTCTATTGTTGCGTCTTGAGGTCCCACAATTCCATACGACATGATACATTATATGATTCCTATATTGACTGATAATATTGATCCATTATTTCCATAAGAACACAAGTAGTAAATCCTCTATTTAACTATAAGTTCCAGTGGGAGCGTTTTCCATAACTGCAAGACATGCAGCATACACTTCCAACATACACCGTGGAATCCACAACAATAATAATGTCGCTAGGCCAAACACAGCCACGTCTCATCTGCGACTTACGCATAGCGACCACAAAGTGCCAACCCCTGTGAGCACTATATTTACTTCAGTTATAAAGCTCACATGTGGCGTGCAAAAGATATTCGCCACAGTGAGAAGATATGGCCAACAATGAAGAGAGATGTGAGAAGATGAGACCAACAATGATGATACATGTGAGAAGATGAGATCAACAATGATGAGACACGTGAGAAGATAAGGCCAACAATGATGAGACATGTGAGAAGATAAGGCCAACAATGATGAGACATGTGAAAAGATAAGGCCAACAATGATGAGACGTGAGAAGATGAGGCCAACCCGTGGTTTAACAGATTTCTTTCACCGGAGTGTCCAATAGGCAGAGCACTTGCCTCTCGCGGCAGTTACCAGGTTAGAAACTTTGTTGCATCATGCTCCAGTATACCCAACTGTAAATGGGTGCCTGACTGTTCTTTAGTTAAGCGAGGCAAAGGCAGCAATGAAGGGAACTGGACCCAGTATGGTGAAGTCTCTAAAATGTATTCACACAATATCTACCATGGGACAAACTTTACCTTTATACCCGTTTAACAGAAGAAACCGATGCAAGCACATTCTCATTACGACCGCCCATAACAGATACTTGCATAGAATAGAAGGATTAAAATGGTATGACAAGGTTACCAACATGGAACTGATGACAAGAACGAGACAAGTGCCAGTGGAACAAGAGATGAGAAGAAGACGATGGCGATGGACAGGACACACACTGAGGAAACCTGTTGATAGCATTACAAGGCAGTCCTTGTTCTGGAACCCCGAGGGCAAGAGAGACAGAGGTAGACCAAGAAGCACATGGAGAAGAGAGCTGGAAAGAGAGGTGAAAATGATGAGTAGAACGTGGAAAGAACTTGAGATGATGGCACGTGACAGGAGGCCTATGCTCCTTTGGGAGTGGAGGGTTATGAATGAGTGAACAACAGATACTTGCATTTAGGGAGCCATAACTGCGATTGTTGTTTCACGTACATGTATCAAGTACACAGAGGTAAGTATCGAGTACACAGAGGTAAGTATCGAGTAGGCTTGCAGAGTTCATCCTCATCATTCTTTGATCTGTGATGAAGCATGGAACCACCACTGTAACTGGTCCTCTTGCAGGCAGCCTGCACCAGCCATTCACCACAATCGTGGTTTCTATGGCAATTTCTTGTACATAATGAGGTTGCCAATCCCATGCACAAGCTCACAGTGGTTGCCTTGCCTGAGGGTACAGTAGCCATTTTCTTTCTTTCTCTTCTGAGCCCAGAAGAGCCTCTTTTCTTTTGACTTGGTTGACTGTATGCAGGAGGATCTCACTATGGACCCAGTGATAGGCAGGGGAAGCTGAGAAGTGGCTCTGTGAAGGATGTGACAATTCCTTGGGAGAGCCCAGTATTTTAGTTCTGCATAGTTGGAAAGCCCCCTTGGATGGCGGGGAATGCACATTATGCCACGCGCTTCTTACTCCTAGCTTTGGATCAGATGTGACGATCCTTTAAATGCAAGCCAAGCTGGAGAAACTGGAGCTCATGACTTTAACTCAGCACATTTCGGAATGGCAGAAAATTCACAGGAAATGCCTAGATCTAGATAATACCAAGGAGTCTGCAACTTGGTATTGACTGCAAAAGAGCGAGAAGCTCAGCAGCCCTAGTACAACAACAACAATCCGAACACCAGTAAACCAAAATATTTTGAAAATTTCTTTGGGCTACCTTTTTTTTAATAACAATTTGGGCGATTTCTGATTATTCTGGACAACTCTTGTGCACTTTGGGCTACTTTTCTAACGCAATTTGGGAAACATTCGAAAACCAAAACAAAATGTGTTTATAAAAAAAAAAAAAAGTCCCCGAAGATTTTGGATAAAAATCCTGTACCATTTATCTACTTCGTTTTCCAGAAAGAGGTGAGCGGCATGCTTATAAATATTTTAGTAGTGAAATACTTTGGTGTTTCCACCTCTTACATCATTACTTAACAAAACAAATTAAAAACTATAGACTTTTTTCAAAAAAATCTAACATTTATTTCTACAGGCTTGCTATACAAATGACGTTCCACACCAAAGAAAGCAACATCTGTAATTTTGGTGCAATGATGAAAGTGTTCATCCTGAAACATACCAATACTTGCTCAGTATTATTAAAACTACTGGACAGAAAAAAAGATCAAAGTGGTGGTACTGAATGCAAATACGCCCCCACCATAATGACATCATCATCAGTTGCCATCTCGACATGAAGGTCGGCTGCAATGGATCTCCAGCGTCTTCGGTCTCGTCTTGATGGTGCACTCTGATAGACTCTTCCCTGTCCATCTCTTGATGTTATCTTCCCACTTATTAGGTATTATGTCTCCTTTTACCTGGCCAAATATTCCTAGGTTGTCTAGGACCTCTTTATTTGTTTTCTTCTCTTTCCATGAGACGTGAACCATTCTTCTATGTATCCACATCTCAAATGCCTCAATTCTTTCCTCTAATTACTTGGTCACTGTCCATGTTTCATAATGACATATTTGTTTAAAGACCCATAGAAATATAATGTAAATAATCAATGTTCAACTTTTTTAAACAATTATTTTAAACAACCTACAAAGTATCTGTCACACATTTAATCCATCTTTTTATGTAACTATTTTTAATTTTCTCTCTAATATCAAGTATTCAAACATAAAAACTCATCTCTCAGCAACATTATGCTGTGATGGAACTGTTATGCAACCATGGAGCATAAAGGTGTTGACATTTAGACAAATGGAATGCTCTTTGGAGCTTGGGACTTAATCCTAGTTTTGACATCTTAAAGCATTGATTCTTAACCGCGGGTATCTATACCCCTTGGGGGGTAAGGGAACCAAATGATAGGGTATGGGACTCGATCTCTGAACAATTAAAAAAAAAAAAACAGCAAAAATCTCACTAGCTGTAGCTAGCTTGTGTATTTGCCGTTTTTATATAAATAAATATGACAAAATCCTTATGATTTTCTTTCAGCTGTTCTGTTCCTAGTTATCCATATGTAAACTATTTAAAGTCATACTGGTACCCTACTGGACTGGTGATGATGATTATGATTCGACAATCTGGCGAAGGGGATATGGGGACATATTTGGCAATCCTTTGGGGGTCTGTAATCGTAAAAAGGTTAAGAACCCCTGTCTTAAAGGAACCACTATCATTGAGCCCCTAAAGCTCAAATAACTTGCATTGCAAATTTACATGTTACTAGCCACTATATTTTTAGAATGCTTATAATGCCATAAAATACACTCTCTCTTCGTGATTAATTGAGTAAGCAGAGAAAAAAAGAGCAATATTCTATAGCATTTTATGGGTACTTCAGCAAACAAACAAAATAAAAGTATGGCAGTTGCTTTCCTAGCAATAAACTGGGTTATGAGAACATCAACAACACACAACAGAAATGGAATCCAGTGGACTTTGACTAAGCAGTTGGATGATCTGGATTTTTCTGATGACTTGGCTCTTCTGTCCCATAACCGTAATCAGATGCAGGACAAATTGAAAACACTCGATGAGAGGTCACAGCAATTGGGTCTGAAAATACACAGGGAAAAGACAAAGATAATGAGAATAAATGCAGGTAATGAAAACAGGGTTGAACTTGAAGAAGCACCAATACAAGATGTAGAATCGTACACATATCTTGGCAGCAATATAGACAAAGTTGGAGGGACAGACAGTGATATCAAAATAAGAATACAAAAAGCAAGAGGAGCTTTCATTGCATTGGGAAATATATGGAGATCAAGAGAAATTGGATCCAACGCGAAAATAAGAATCTTCAACTCAAATGTGAAGTCAGTCCTATCATATGGCTCTTTAACATGGAGAACAACAAAGACAACAACCAAAAAGCTACAGACTTTTATAAATGGGTGCTTGCGTAGAATAGAGGGATTAAAATGGAATGACAAGGTTACCAACGTGGAACTGATGACAAGAACTAGACAAGTGCCAGTGGAACAAGAGATGAGAAGAAGGCGATGGCGATGGATAGGACACACACTGAGGAAACCTGTTGATAGCATTACAAGGCAGTCCTTGTTCTGGAACCCCCAGGGCAAGAGAGGCAGAGGTAGACCAAGAAGAACATGGAGAAGAGAGCTGGAAACAGAGATGAAAATGATAAGGAGAACGTGGAAAGAACTTGAGATGATGGCCCGTGACAGGAGGACTTGGCATGCGTTTGTTGAAGGCCTATGCTCCTTTGGGAGTGGAGGGTTATAGATAGATAGTTGCTTTCATTTTAAATAGATACCAAAAAAAAAAAAAAAATAATAATAATGCTTACATTACAATCGGGACCAGAAGACGCAGCAATAGAGACCGCAGTCAGCGACTCATAGCTTGACTGCCTGCGTCAGGACCAGTGAACCAGAGCTGGTCAAGACCGTGCTCCACCTCCACGTGGTGGTCCTGGAAACAGTCTGCAGCAGTGCAGGCTGGCTGAGCGAGCACGGATCGCAATGGGAAGGCAAACCCGGTCCTAAAAAATGCCGTCCAGAAGTCGGATGTGTCGACCGAAAGGTGCAGATATCACAGCTTAGGCGTAAACAGACACAACGCAACCACCGTCCTTTTCAGGGCGAACGAAGAAGAAGATTATAATCACGTAATGGGCTTTTTTCCTGAAATTACCTCCCCTAGATTTTTCTAGGTGGTGATTTAAGTTTTGGTTGTCGACTGGAAAATCCTATATATATATTCTTTGCATTTTTTGTCTCATTCAATTCCAGTTCTATACTAACTATATTAGCCGATCTCGTACCAATAGGTATATTGTTTAATGGATTATCTACCATTTCTGGTTCCTTTTTTAATGAAATTTTATGAATGTGCATCAGTTTTACTTCGTTATTTACTATTTACTTAGTCGTTTCTCTTCTACCGTGAGGTGTAGAGGTTTGGAAATGAGAGCGCCATACTATCCTATCGGCTGTCTTCTTCTTGACCTGGTTCCATTCTAGTCCTCAGTCCTTCAAAGATTGTCTAATGTTGTCCTCCTAGCAGACTCTGGGTCGTCCTGGAGGTCTGGATCCCCGGCTCTTAGTTTCCCCACGCTTGTCGTGGTAGCCAATCTTCTCCCATTCTGCAGACATGGCCAAACCATCTTAGTTGGGACTGTTCTACTTGGGTCTGCAGGGGTTGAGTTTTTAGGCCTTGACATGTCTGGTTACGACCATGTCTCTTCTTGTTACAGTACTTCAATCACCTCCCTCATTTCTGAGGTTTGTATCTGGCTTTTGTGGGTTGTAGTCGTTGCCCATGACTCGCACCCATAAGTCAAGACTGGGACATAGATGGAGCGGTATACAGCCATCTTCGTCTCCTTGCCAGCTTCTCTTTTGCTGAGGAATCTTCGATTTATGGCATGAAAAAGTCTCCCAACTGCTGCTCTTCAGGTAGCCAACTTTTCTTTTATGCCTCCTTTCCAATCTATGACAGCTCCGAGATACTTAAAGTGGTTGACCTGTTCCAGGACCTGTTCTCCCAGCTTAATCTGATGCCTTTTTTCCTCCTGTGATACACCATGGTTTTTGTATTAGAAATGCTGATGACCATCCCTCTCTTCTCCAGCTTTTCCTACCAGACTTGCAGGTTGGATTGAAGATGTGCCTCTGATTTAGCAATCAGGGCTACATCATCAGCAAATGCCAGCTTTGAAATACAGACCTGTCTCATCTTCCAGTACCCCATCAAATACTTTATTGTCCTCTCCCTACATGCCTTGATGACATCGTCCATGAAGAGTATGAAAAGATAAGGTGACAGGATATCACATACTGGTTTGCCATCCTCACATAATTTATGCAAGACTTGTAGAAGCTCTGTATAGCATGAATCAGAGGTGCTGGAGAGTTCTTTGCCAAACAGTCCCAAAGTTTGCTCCAGGGGACCTTGTCAAACGCCTTTTCCAGATCTAAGAAACAAAGATGCATTTCACTCTTATACTCATTGGCCATTTCACTCAGCCGAGTGTGAATATTAGATCTTGACTACTTCGGTTTGCTCGGAAGCCACATTGGTATTTACATATCTTGTTATATATATTATGATTTAGCATCTACACAGTTGGGATTAGATTGGCAAAGATGATCTGAAGGTATCAGGTTCGGTTCCCAGTTCAAGACAAAAAACTTTTTTGTCAGCACCACTAGGTGCTAATGATGCCTTACTCCTACATATCCCTAAACTGTTTTTAGTTTAATCACAATATATGTTTGTATTTTTATTTCACAACTCCTATATTCATTATTTAAATATTTGTTTTTATATTCTAATTTTACCCGATACTGGGGTCCCTCTGCACCGACATTAATTTCTCAGTTCTACTGGAGTCAATTCTCCGAATCTCGATGCAGTTGTTAATTAAAAACAAGTGAAAAAAAAATATTATTTGTAAGGGAAATATCCTGTTCAGCTAAGACGTATAATTTTTAAAGTTCTAAATGGGAATTTTAAATATTTTACATGTATGTATGTAAAACACCGCGAAATGATTGACCATGAAACTTGCTTTTATTTTCAAGACCAAGCATCCCGTTCAACCCTTGATGGGTTATAATTAGGATATATAGTGTAGAATTTGCTATCTGGTAATTAATAATGACACTGATAGCAAAGCTTTGGGAAGATTATACTATGTATCAGCTTCATTCAGAATGTAAATTTAATAACAGCTGATAAAAGTGAATTTGTATTAAATCAGAACATATATAAACAAGTAAAACAGGCATCATTAGCACCTACTGGTGCTGAAAAAAAAAATAATTTTTTTTTTTTCTTGAACTGGGAACTGAACCCGGTACTTTCAGATTTCCAGGCGGACACCATTCCTCATTGCCAATCCAATCCCAAGGTATAGATGCTAAATCACAATTTATATAACAACATATGTAAACAACGAAGTTAAAAACAGATGTACATGAATATAATTTCACTAAAACAGGAACCTCAAATGGTAGATAATCCATTAAACCAGCGGTTTTCAACCTTTTTGAGTCCATGGCTCCCCTAACCAACTACATTCTTTCTACGGCTCCCATGTGGGATAACTGGTAAAAACTCTATCGATGTTTCGATATTTAGCCCAACTTTTTTTGAGCAGGAGAGCTTTGGAAAGGCTTTTAAACAATGTTATTTTTTAATGTAATTTTAAAGAAAATGCAATTGGACAATCTGTGAAAAAATTGCACGTACAAGAAAAAATATACACAAAGTACACTTTGAAAACCCTTACCATAAAAAAGAAAACAGCACAGATAAAGTAGTTTCTTTCTAACATTTTTTTATATTATTGTCTGAAAATCATTCACTGATATACTGCACTCATGATTCAATCTCCATAAAAAAAAACTTGTACAGTAAAACTTTAAAACAAAAATGATGAATGAAGTATCAGTCACCTCAGTGTGAAACTTGAGCTTGCTTGTTGTTACACAGCTTGTCAAATCTTGGCACCAATTGAGATACAGCTACCCTCATTTCCTTCTCCACATCAAGTCTTGATCTGAACTTGGTTTTTATGACAGCCACTGCTGAAAACCCAGCCTCGCAGAGACAGGAGGTTGCAAAAGGAATTAACATCTTCAGTGCTCTCTTGCTCAAGCTTGGGAACTCCTGTTTTACTGAATACCAAAATTTTGGCAATGCCATGTACGGAAACTTTGCTTGTAGTGAAGAGTCTGATGAAAGTTTTATCAGTTCTTCCTCTTCTGCAGTACTGAAGTCCGAAGGAGCATCACTACTGAAGGGATTTTGAACCTACTGAAACCTGTCACACCTACTGAAACCTGTCACAGTTTTCAGGAAAGTATTTTTCAAAATGAACACTGAGTTCAGATAAGTGTCCTTGAATTATAGAAACAATATTTGTACTAAAATCTATTTCATTGTCTGTAATGAACTGCTGCAAACCTGGGAAGTAGTCCATTTCTCCTCCATTGATTTTTCTTTTCCAAAGAAGCTTCTTTTTCTCCAGGGTCACGGAGGTTGACAAACACCAAAAATGAAATTTTCCAGAGCTTTGTGTTTTCTTTACAGCTAAATACGAAAAAAATCCACGCCCACCCACGGCACCCCTGACCGTCAGTCATGGCGCACTGGTTGAAAACCGCTGCATTAAACAATATACCTAACGATACTTGATCGTCTAACATAGTATTGAATTGGAATTAAATGAGACAAAATATGCAAAGAATATATAGGATTTTCCAGCCGAGTCCCTGAATGTCCCAGGAGAGATCACTCTAATCTCTTGTTGAGGAAAACGGTCCAGTGAGGAACAACGATTATCTAATGTAAAAGTCAAAAATATAGTTAAACTTTGCACAGAGTAGAAAATGATTGATGGTAGCAAATAGGGTTCAAAATGAGTACAGCAACATTTCTATTATTTTCATCTCATGTTATCTGTTAAAGTGCATTTTTATAAAGTCTGAGCTACATCATGTTGATACTGAATAACAAAATTTAATAAACAAACATGTGAATATCACTACATACTGATAACCTAAACAAGGAACCCAAGAGCATGTAAAACGTTTCAAAGATTGTGAAACCGCTTTAATCTTGACCAGAGACGTGAGAACTCCAGTGACCTATCTGCACAGAACCCAAAAACCCAGCGGAAGAAGAAACTACCATTTGCAGCTAAGTCAAACCTAAAAGCTGCCAAGTGACTTCTTACATAAAACACCATACCATCACATTCATAACCCTCCACTCCCAAAGGAGCATAGGCCTTCAACAAACACATGCCAAGTCCTCCTGTCACGTGCCATCATCTCAAGTTCTTTCCACGTTCTCCTTCACATGATGATGGGTATTTTCTGTTAAAGATTATTCAATTTTTTTAAACTGTTAAAACTTATAGATCTGTTATTTGTAAATATACAAATTTAACGTTGATTTAATCATTTTGAATGTACTGCATGTTTGTCTCAGTCAATTTACTAAATATACTCTAAACAGAGCTATACCAGAATAATAATTCCACTGAGTAAATCAGGGTGGGGGCTAGGACGAGCTGAAATTAATAATTGCTTTATTCTTCATAAAAGGCGGCGGATCAGATATAACTTAACAATTGCCCTGCCCAACGCAGCATTGCTCTTGACTTCTGAAATATCTTATGAATACTCCCTTGAGCATCATTATCCTTCTATCTACAACTCTGCCAAGAGTAATCTTGTGCGAAGGTAGACACCTTTGAAGACCCATATTAGATACTCTTGAGTTTTGGCCACTGTTGGACAACTACTGCAAAGCAGGGGAGGCAATTCCATGACAATACTCATGCTTCAGACGAGTTGTCTTTGCCACACACAGGAGCTGCATAGCTGTAGCAAGTAAACTATTACATTCATTTCAAATAGCTCACTCTCCTTTTACATGTTTAAGGATTAAAAATAAACAGAATTCAAACTCCACATGTGTGTGTGTGCATCATATAAATATATATACCAATCATCAGGTCTTAACTCTTATGCTGTTCGATTAGTGCTTTTTTCAATATAGTGTGGTTTTTATTTTATGCTATATTTCTGTTATACGCTTTAAAAATTTGATCTTACACTGAACGCTAAGCTCCACTGGAGGCAGGAATATAACTTCCACATGCTCATCAAGTTCATTCAGGGTGGTGGGATGGCCAAGAAGCATTGCCATTTCTAGGATAATGAAGCATGACCCCAAAATGGAATGCAGTTTTACGCTAATCCATAACACAGAACACAAGCTTAATTGCTTCAAGGTGTTTCTTGGGGGGAAAAAAAAGGGGGGAGGGGGCAAAGCATGCTCAATTTTTTTTTTTTTTAAAGTCTCTATTATCTTCTACCCCCATTGACCAAACAGCCATGCCTTTTACATCTGGAACCAGTAAAACGTTTTCAACACCTACAAAACCTTCTGCTAACCAGTCATCTGATGATGAAAACAGCTCCACCATGACATCTGTAACCACAAGCGATGGAAGTAGCAGTAATTGCAGTCCTGTATTTTTTAATAGTACAGTACATACATAACATTTCATTTGTGTTCAATATGTCAGATAATTATAGTGTTTAATATAACTCTTTACATACTTTTGATACAGCTTTCTAGGCCTAGGGAATGAATTACAGTGCAGTCTGGATATGCGGAAGCCGCTTGGGCCATCTAAAATACTTCAGCTTATTCGAGATTCTGCTCATCGGGAGCTTCTACCAAAGAAGATTTCTGGCCAGGACCTGCAAAACTGCTTCAACTTAAACGAAAATCGGCTTAAGCAAGTTCTGCTTATCCGGACTACACTGTAATTTGATTTTTATGAATTATGATGGGAATCAATTTTCGTTCAGCACTTTTTTGGTTAGAGCTCAAGTTTTCAAGAACGAATTAACAATGCTAAGCGAGGGATTGCTGTACAAGTATATAAATTAAGAAGCATTACCTGTAGATGCTCCAGACACATTGTGATTACTGAATACACTTTATTTAGATGTCAAATCATAAAATTCTCTATAGTTTTTTTTGATGATCAGAGGTTCACAGTCTAGTTTTCTAAAATGAATTCAGTGTTTGTAAAGGTACTGCACAGATTCTACAAAATTTCTCACAACTTTGCAACGTGAATAACAACTATAGTGTAGGGTATTTACTGCATGTCACAGCTAACTAACCTCAAACAGATTAAGGTGTAATCAAAATTTTATGATCCAAATAAACCATTCTTAAAATACTAATGATTAATTATGTGTAATCCTAACTAAAATAAATTACAACACTGACACAACAATTATGGTATAATACAACAATATACACAAGTAAACATATAATTTTCCACCACAATAATGAAAGTTAAAATAGCTTAAATGCAAAGCACATGTTTTTAAAAAAAAAATGTACATTAGTCATAGCAATGGTAGTCATACACCACAACGAGGCATTTGCTGAAAAGTATGTTATGATTATTTTCTTTCTACAAAGACAGCATCAAATGATATCTAAGTAATAACATAGTCTTTCAGATGTACTAAGATTTGCTAGTTTAGACTGCAACAGCCTGGATCCCTGTGCAATCCAGATGTACCCAGAGGTGCCAGACTTTTGACAGAATATCATGAGCAATATGGATACAATCAGTCTTTTGTTTACAGCTATCTCACACTTTCAAGAACAAATTAACAGCGCTAAGCGAGGGATTGCTGTATGTAAATTAAGATGCATTAGATGCTGCAGACACATTATGATTACTGAATACACTTTATTTTGATGTCAAATCATAAATTCTCTACAAAGAGAGAGAGAGAGAAGGAAAGGAAGAGCAGAATGTTAACAGGCCTGCGGGCTCAATTCTTAACCCTTTGAAAATAAAGTTCATTTGTTGGTTCACACAATCTCTTGTGATTTCATATGTGAAAAACTGATCATTCTGCTTTCTTAAAGTTACCTCCAGTGCTAAAACTGAAATAACATAGAAAGTTGTGTAAGGTGCTATGAAGGTATTAGCAATAAGTTACTTCTTGAAAAATTAGATGCTTGCATGGTTTAATTTCTTCCATTTTTCCGTCTTGATACATAGTTCTTACATTCCAGTATCCAATTTTAAAAATCTCCTTAGCCCCCAAGATATTAGAATGAGTCATGTTCACTGTCGAGCCTGGTTCTGTTTCGATAACAATCGCTTGTTTTACGATAGTGACTTGTTAATTCTCTGATCAACCCTCCTATCCAACCGACCGATTGGCAGCTAGCGCCTTCAATAGATTATCTAACATTTGGAAATTACGATCATTGAATATACATACCAAGCTTCGTCTGTTTAATTCAAATGTTATCTCAGTGTTAACATATGGCTGTGAGAGTTGGAAAATAACAAAATCATTGGAGAACAAGCTGAATACATTCGAGAACAAATGTCTTAGAAAACTCATGAACATCAGTTGGAAAGAATTCAAGACTAATCGACAAATAAGAGAAGACTCTAGGCAGAAATATGTCTCCAACTATATAAGGAAAAGACGATGGTCATATATCGGTCATGTCCTACGAATGCAAAACAACAGAATACCATTGCAGGCACTCACTTGGGTTCCTGAGGGTAAGAGGAAAAAAGGAAGACCAAAAGAAACACTCAGAAGAACAATAATAAGAGAAGGAATAACGTTGGGATTAAACAATGTGCAAGAGCTAAGAGGAGTGGCGTCACAACGTACAACCTGGAGAGCACTGGTTTCTGCCTTATGCGCCGTGTTTGGTGCTTAAAGAATTTATTATTATTATGGTTTAATTGCTAAGTGACCACTGTCTTAGCTTAAATGCAGTGAAGATAAATTATTGCTGGAAGAGAAACAAAGAAACACAGATATGCAGTATCAGAAAGATATAAAACAATAGCAGAAGAGCTTGTAGAATACGACAATGGAAACATCAAATATTTCTGTCATAGAAATGAACTTATTAGGTTAATGAACTAATAGGGTAATCCCATAATGCCCCACCACTTTTAAGGCAGTCCTAGCTCTAAAATCCAGAAGGTAAAAGAAACATAGGGAGACCCACTAAAAAACATGAATTGGTGATGTACCTTAAAAGGCATAAAGAAAACATGGAGAGTGGAAAGCAGAAGATGTGATGATTTCAAAGCAGTCAATTTATGACTATGCTTCACAGTAAAGGTGATGAAGACACAATGTTTAAAAAATGTAATATTTCTTATACTTTGAATTACAGTATTGAACATTTGACCAGAATTATTGACCTTGACATATCTAGATTTCCTTGAAAGTTTTTATCACTTTGTGTTAGGGATGGATTAAGATTGATGTAAAAATAAGAAAAAGGGTCTGCAGAAAATTCTGAAAATAGAGGTAAACATTTCACCTGTTAACACACTCTGCCTCTACTTCTTCTTCTTTGATCCTTAGCCGCCGACCGTCAAAGCAGTCAGTGGCCATCACGCCTAGTGGCGTCTTGTAGGGCAACAACAAATTGATTCCACTTTGCTCGGTCGGCGGCCATCCTTCGTACAGTGCCCCAACTCTGGTTCATTCTTTGCATCTCAGCCTCCACCAGGTTGTTTTTGGTCGGCCTCTCTTTCGTTTTCCTTCAGGGGTCCAAAGCATAGCTGTTCTTGTGATGGCATCGGGGTCTCTTCTGAGGACATGGCCAACCTAGCTCCAGCGTCTGCCAGCTATGATGGTGTGCATGTTCTCTACACTATCACCAAAATGAGAGAGAATGTCAGACGAAACAAGAGAGAATGAATACCTGAAGACTTGTCAAGTGTTTCAATTGTCAACCCCCACAAGAGTTGACAATTCTGAAGACATGGACACATTATCAAATTTATCTATATGGTGGCTGGCACAAGGCTTTTATATTTGGATTTGTGTCCTAATATAACTGACGGACCTTGTGTCTAGGGGCGCACCTCGCTAAAGAGGCAAAACTCCATCTGAAAAAACTTTTAACAAATAGCGGGAGCTTGTGAAGAAAGCAGAAAACTGTCTTGAGCTATAAGGATATTCATCATGTTCCCCTGTAGTGAAAGATTTGGCTCACTGATCTCAGCATTTTAAAAATGTCAGCATGAGAAAGAATGTATAGCCCATTATTTCCAAGAGGAATTTTTGATCTTAAGGATGAGCAATATTGGATTTTATGTTTAAAAAAAAAAAATTTAAAGAGGAAAAGTGCAAGAAGTCTAATTTTTAAAAATATCATCATCAGCTGCCATCTCCACAATGAAGGTTGGCTGTAATGGATCTCCAACGTCTTCTGTCTCTTGTCTTGGTGGTGACTCTGATAGACTCTTTCCTGTCCATCTCTTGATGTTATCTTCCCACTTATAGCGCTGTCTTCCCCTTGCACGTTTGCCTTCACCTCTCCCTTCTATTATGGTCTTCTGCAAGGTGTTATGCCTTTTTATGTGGCCAAAGTATTTTAGCTGCCGAACTTCGATCTCCCTCATTAGTTCTCTTTTCATACCTAGATTTTCTAGGACCTCCTTATTTGTTTTCTTCTCTTTCCATGAGATATGCCCCATTCTTCTATATATCCACATTTCAAGAGCCTCAATTCTTTCTTCCAAATGCTTATTCATCGTCCATGTTTCTGCACCATACAGAAATGCAGAATATATATAATACTTTATGATTCTCAATTTCAATTTGTGAGATAACTGTTTAGATGTCAGTATATGTTTCATTAACAACAGACTAATATGAGCAAGACTGAGAGGGAGATTCACCAACACCACAATTATACAATGCTATGCACCAACAAACGACAGCGATGAAGAGATCAAGGATGAGTTCTATCAACAGGTACAAAAGGAAATGGAAACTGTACCCAGGTACGATCTCATTATAGTAATGGGAGACCTAAATGCGAAAGTTGGAACACATAATAATTATAACGAAAGAGTAATAGGGAAGTGCGGCAGTGGAACAGTAAATGAGAATGGGGACAAATTAATAAGCTTCTGCAGTATTAACAACCTGGTCATTGGAGGAACACTTTTTCAACACAAAGAAGTGCACAAGTTAACATGGGAATCACCAAACGGACGAGACAAAAACCAGATAGATCACATAATGATCAATGGCAGATGGAGACATGCACTACAAGACGTGAAAGTAAGAAGAGGCGCAGATGTGGGAAGTGATCACCACCTAGTAGTAGCAAGACTGAAGGTGAAACTCAGAGCTGCTGGACCAGTTGCAGTCAAACAGAAAAGATATAACATCACGAAACTTAAGGACCCCCTCACCAGAAAAGCGTTCATGGTCGACGTAAAGAGACGATATCTGATTACCAAAAGCCAGGAAAGAACAGAGACCGACGATGTGGACCAGAAATTCAACACCATCTCAACAATATACAAAGAAAGCAGCAAGTCATGCTTGGGATTCCAGGAAAGAAAGAGCAAAGACTGGATAACACCAGAAACGCTAAACACCATAGCGAAGAGAAAGGAAATGAAAAGGAAGAAAACAGAAGCTAAGTCTCCCAGGTTAAAGGCAATATATAGCGAACAGTACAGTCAGCTGGACAAGGAAGTAAAACGTCAAACCCGTGCTGACAAAAGGACATTTCTGGATGACCTTGCAAGACAGGCAGAAGAGGCAGCACTGAGAAATGAACAAAGCACAGTTTATAAAATAACTAAAGCTATCAGTGGAAAACGAGGTGCAAACAACATAACGTTAGTAAGAGATAAGCAAGGAAATCTCATCACCACAGCACAGGGGCAGGAAACAAGATGGGCAGAGCACTTCAGAGAAACACTGAATAAGGAACCACCAGAGACTCAGCTGAATGTTCCTGAGGCTGAAAGTGACTTAGACATAAATACAGACATTCCACGAAAAGAAGAAATTATCACAGCTATCAAAGGGCTAAAAAATGGAAAAGCGCCTGGTCACGACAATCTGAATGCTGAGCTATTCAAGACAGACCCTGAACTAGCAGCAGAACTATTAGAACCACTATTTGCACAAGTCTGGGAAACTGAGACAACACCAACAGAGTGGAGTAAAGGAATAATTGTCAAATTGCCCAAGAAGGGCGACCTTGCAGACTGCAACAACTGGAGAGGAATTACCCTCCTCTCAGTTCCCAGCAAAATACTAGGCAGGATAATCATCCACAGAATTTCAAAAGCAGTTGACCATAAACTGAGGAAAGAACAAGCGGGCTTCAGAAAGAGCAGAAGATGTGCAGATCATATATTTACCCTCAGGAACATTATAGAGCAGTGCTCAGAATGGCAGAGACAGCTGTACATTAACTTTGTTGATTTTGAAAAGGCTTTCGACAGCATACACAGGGACAGCCTATGGAAAATTCTGAGGGCTTATGGAATTCCCAGCCGCATTGTTTCCATTATAAAAAGCCTCTATTCTAGCTTTACGTGCAGTGTTGGATCGAGTGATGTAACTTTTAAAGTGAAAACAGGAGTAAGACAGGGATGCCCCTTATCAACAACATTATTTTTGACAGTCATGGATTGGGTGATGCGCCGGACGACAGAGGGCAGTCCAGGAGGTATTGGATGGACGGCGTTTTCTGCGCTGGAAGATTTGGAGTGTGCGGATGGCATTGCGCTACTCGCGCATTCACACCAACACATTCAAGACAAAACCGATGGACTGAATAAATGTGGCCAGCAGGTTGGCCTGAACATCAATTTGGGGTGGACAGGGGTCATGACGCTAGATGTGGGTAGTCCTGGGCCGGTAACAGTAGGGAACCAGAGGTTAGAGCGGACGGACACATTTGCTTGCCTGGGAGGCATGGTGGCACCTGACGGCGGAGCAGGCGGGGACATTGGCAGCAGAGTGAATGGAGCGAGAGCGGCCTTCGCTGTTCTCGGCAACATTTGGAGGTCTTCCCAATACAGCACAAACACCAAATTAAGACTGTATGAGAGCTGTGTACTTTCTGTGCTTCTCTATGGTGCGGAATGTTGGAGAGTGGCAGAGAGGGAGGTGTCGAAACTGTCCTCCTTCCGCACATCGGCGGCCAAGGGCTACTTGTTCGGAGTGACCGGGGGGACATGCACGCCGTCATAGCTGGCAGACGCTGGGGTTGGGTTGGCCATGTCCTCAGAAGGGACCCTGATGCCATCAAGGGAACAGCTATGCTGTGGACCCCCGGGGGAAAGCGAAAGAGAGGCCGACCAAAAACAACTTGGCGGAGAACTGTGGAAGCTGAGATGCAAAGAGTGAACCACAGTTGGGGCACTGTACGAGGGATGGCCGCCGACCGAGCAGGGTGGAATCAATTTGTTGCTGCCCTACAAGACACCACCAGGCGTGATGGCCGCTGACTGCTTTGACGGTTGGCGGTTATGGATCAAAGAAGAAGAAGAATATGTTTCATGTAGCTTTGGTCATTCATATTCTCTTCTTGATTTCTTTCACATCTGCCATCTTCTGTTATTAATATGACCAAGATATACGTAGCTCTTGACTTGTTCCAGGATTTTCCCATTTACGCTTATCTTTAAATCTCTATCCAAAAATCTATTCTGACAAAAGTGTCAAACTACAATAATGATATTCTAGTTAAAATTTGGTCCGTGTAATAAAAGAAAGGCTTAGTGAATTGCAATATAGCATTCCCATGGCAACCAATGGTACTGCACCATCAAAGACTTTGTCATGCAGGACTATTATTGTTTTAGATGAAGCCTGTACATTTTAATTGAAGCCCTGCAATTATTTAAGAAAATAGCCCTTCACCGTAGCTCCTCCACTTGAGTAGTTCTTTTCCTTTCCAGGAACATAGAGATTTTTTTTCCTCCAGTTCCAGCATGCAATGTTAGACTAGCCTCACAACAGATTGGGATACCATCTATTCAATAAGCTAAAGACAAGAACTACTGATAAGTGTAAATGTGGCACTGATAAATGACTGCTGAACATCAGCTTCAAAGATGCCCAACATGAGCAACAAAGAAAGCACATATGGCCGGCATCAGTACCATTCTTGGAAAAAACTCTATGGAGATGCAAACAGCCTCAAGCTGATCACCGCTTTCTTTGAAATAATTCAAGTAGACGTCTGAGAGTGTACAAGGAAGAAGAAGACTAGCCTTGTGGTAACTAGTGAACTTAATTTTGGAACAGGAGTAGACTAAATCTGACTAATTGCACACGACAGAAACACTTTTAATATGGCAATATTTGCAAATGGAAAGAGTTAAATGAATTTATCAATTTAAAAATAAGTAATGCTGCTTTGTAGACCAAATATTACCAAGAGTGAACACATAGTGAGAATTCTGTGGAGGTGTGAGGGATGATCTTGTAAGACACGGAATAGCATGTCTTTCTAGTAAAAGGACACTGCATTTTGAAACATATTACCACAATTCTCATCCATCTATTACATTCCTGTCAATTCTGCATTAGCATTTGCCCACAAAAACAGATAAGAGTGAACACAATTACCGCTAGGTTAAGAACCGCTACTCTAGAAGGCCAATGACCAGTGATCTTAAACATTATTCATAACGTTAAACTGATCAGGACTATTTATACGTCTATAGATTATTGTTTGTTCAAATGAAGTAAGTCATTTAATCCACCAATCAACATCAAACTACTCTATTAGAAATCATGACATCAGAGAATAATGATTATCAGCTATATGTCACAATAAAACACAAAATATCTCATTTAAACTACAACAAACCAATAAATCACATACATCGTACTAAACATGACTTTCAATGAAAGTAAAAATATGTTGAATACATCTAGCTGAACAGCTGCAACCCACTTGCTCCAAACTTACTGAATTCCAGTTTCAAGTGTATTCAAAAAGAAAATAAACTTAAAACTTCACAAATATCAAACACAATTTTAGATAGTGAATCTCAATTAGAACAACTCCGCTGTATTTAAAGTCTCATGGAAATATGGCAGCTGTTCATATGAAATTGTAACCCGAACAGACCATATTTAATCATAATTAATAGTTAAATCACGAGGATCTCCAGTTCTTTGTTACCTGACTACAGAATGAATCCAAGTTTATGGTTTATGTAGGCATTACATTCTTTCTTATTAACCTTTCAGCTCCATAACACAAGCGTAGGCCTTTATTTGTTTCATGCCACGTTCACGTTTTAGGCTGTCTGTTTAAGCCTTTCCATGTCCTTGATGGCTGATTTGAATGATTCTGTGTGATCTGCCTGAAGTTGTTGTGCCTAGTTATGCTTCTACAGTGTTACTAATCAGGGTAAGAGAATTAGAGGGGGACCAAGGAACACACGGGGAAGAGAAGGAACACACAGGGAAGAGAAGGAACATGCGGAGAAGAGAAGGAACATGCGAAGAAGAGAAGGAACACACGGAGAAGAGAAGGAACACACGGAGAAGAGAAGGAACACACGGAGAAGAGAAGGAACACACGGGGAAGAGAAGGAACACACGGAGAAGAGAAGGAACACACGGAGAAGAGAAGGAACACACGGAGAAGAGAACTGGAAATAGAAATGATGAGGATGAAGAAGACAGAAAGACCATGAGCTGATGGCACAAGACAGGAAGACTTGGCATACGTCTGTTGAAGATCTATGCTCCTTGAGGAGCTGAAAGGGGATGGCACTTCTACAGCATAGGGGGTTTTCCTGCATCTTGTCTAATCTGCCTTAGCTACTTTTAACCTCATGCCCAGTAGCCAGAGAATTTCCCCATTGTTCGCTTCTGTTTTGGGCAACATTTAGAACAAAGGATGTAACTAATATTTCTCTTCAGTAACATTTGCCAATATCAGTTAACATTTCTTCTCACGCAGCTATATTGCTGCAGGTGTTATACCATCAATTCAAGCTGATTTCTTATCCATGCTATCTTTTAATTGCATAGTAATTTCCTTGCTCAAGGACAACCATTTCTAAAGTGTGTGTGTGTCTGTATAATCTTTCATATACCTGGTGTACTGTAGTCTTTAAAGTATTCCTATTAATTCTTTATGGTCCAGTCTTCTACACCTTTCATCTCCCTGTGCATCATAAGCCTTCAATTAGTTCATACCAAGTAATTCTGCTTTAAAGTTGTTTCCTGTTTTCTTTATCTTTCTTGTATCTCTTTCCAATTCTCTTCTTCACATATTTTCTGGTTTCACTCTACTTTGTTCACCCCAGTGATTACAGGACAAGAGCTGTTTTTTTGGTTATGCAATTAGCTGGCTTCCTCAATGTGTGTCCTTTTTTCTCTTTTTCACCTCTAGTTCCAATGATATTCATCTGGCTCTTGCCATCAACTCCACAATGGCCATCATGTTATGCCATTTAATTTTTCTGATCTGTGCAATCATACAATCACAAAAGTCTAACTTGGTTGTCATTTCTCTTGCTCTCCATGTTTCAGAGCTAAACAACAATAAAGTTACTTTCAATGGGTACTTGCACTTAATAGAAGAATTAAAACATTAACAGGATTACCAATGGAGGAAGAAGGTTAAATGAAACACATTTAGTTTACACTAACCACAATGTCTTCTCACCTTTAGATTTGGGAGATTTGAAGATATCAATTTTATCATTACTGCAATAGTGAGATGTGTATGGGTCCCCTCGTCGTAATTTCCTGTACAAGGTTAAGCAAACAATCGTAATACTGTGATGATAAAACCTGAGGCTTTCATTTATGATAATTTTACAATGACCTGTGGGGAAATCTAACAGCAAAAGACAAGAAGAAACTGCTTTTTCCCCCCATCACAAACTGACCCATTGTTTTTGCTGTCTCCTATTAAAAGACTATAGTGTCCTTTCCATCAAATTTTAAAAGTATTTCTTTCTACATTTACACTGCATTAACTATGTAAGTTATACCTACATTTTCCAGCTCAAGCTATTAATAAACGTAAATACAATGTATAAAAACCGCCTTATAAAACATTTTAAAATGTAAACGGACCTAAATCACGCTAAAGTTTGCAAAACATAGGAAAGAATATTTTTGAAAAGTAAGACTAAATTAACTCTAGCTTACAGGGACCTTGTACCCCTCAAATACCCACATATGCAAATTAGATCACTGCTAATATCCAGAAGTAGTTTGATCAGTAGTTTGTGCTTTCATATTCAAGGCAATTTTACAATAATTAGGCCTGTATTATTTATGTAATACATTTTACAAAGACACAAAGCTATCTGCCAAAAAAAAAAAAACAGTAAACATCTGACTTGACAGTCCACCTGGGGAATTACAAGATCATTTTAATGATAAATATCAAAATATAATCCTACTGACCCTGTGTGGTTTCTTGGGGGGGGGGGGGGGGGGGGGGGGGGGGGGGGGGGGGTGGGGGGGGGGGGGGGGGGGGGGGGGGGGAGAAAGAGAGAAAAAAAGGGGGGGGGGGGTGTGTGTGCGTGTGTGTTATGAGAAAAAGAAAGAAGATGCCTACTGCTCACTCAAGCATGTCCTACAAGGCAACTAACATGAGGTTTGTGCTTGGGGCTGGCAACCTCAACATGTAAAACAAATTGCTACAGAAACCACCTCTACAAGAGCATGGGAGTGCTTTATGCTGCAAGGTAACCATTTACAGTGGTGGGGCTCCATCTTCCAGTGGTGGGGCTCCAAGCTCCACAGGCAGCGAAAACAAAAATGATGATAAATCATACTGGATATTTCAGAATTTAAAACAGAAAATTTTGTACCAAAAAAAAAATCACTTACGTATTTATGGGCTGTTCTGCATAATTGATTTTAGTGGCAGCCCTTCTTCGTTTACCACCTGTAGCTGTCAAACTGCTGGCAGAAATATTCAGCATTTAAAAAGTAACCATTATTTATTGATTTATGACAACACTTACCTCTCAAGACAAAGTTACCTGGTTCCAGGTTCAAAACCAGGGAATGTCACACTCCAGTTTACCCAGAGTTAAATAGGTACCTTTCTCTAACCCTTCACCCCCTATGGCAGTATAAACCATGGGACTATCTTTACCATTCAAAACCTCTCATTTATGAATACATGATCATCTCTGATTTTCTGTTCTGTGGTTTGGTGCTATTCACATGCGAGTTTTCTTCGCAACATAGATGAATATGTTTGATTAAAACAGTGCACCATATTTGTTGTTGTTGTTGTTTAACTAGGGCTGCTGAGTTTCTTGCTCTTTAGCAGCCAATACCAAGTTGAAGACTCCTTGGTATTTTCTATACTGTAGATCTAGGCTTTTCCTGTGGCTTTTCTGCCATTCCGAAGTGTGTTGCGTTGAAGTCATGAGCTCCAGTTTCTCCAGCTCGGCTTGCATTTAAAGGGTCGTCACATCTGGTCCCAAGCTAGGAGTAAGAAGTGCGTGGCACACTGTGCATTCCCCGCCATCCAAGAGGGCTCTCCAACTATGCAGAGCTAAATTACTGTGCTCTGGTTCTGGGCTCTCTCAAGGAATTGTCACGTCCTGCACAGAGCCACTTCTCAGCTTCCCCTGCCTATCACTGGGTCCACAGTGAGATCCTTCTGCATGCAGTCAACCAAGTCAAAGAATTATGCCTGGGGCTCAAGTGACTTCTCCAAGCTTAGTGTGCAATGCTGGGTTCTCAACAAGTTTCACCACAGAAGGGTGTGGATGATTTCAAGAGTCAGTGAGGATGTAATTAGCCTCACAGACATAGGTTCACTTCCACGTACATATATTGTAGCATTGTGCATAGCTGGTGGTCATATAAGGATGACTCCAGATATGCCTCCATGCATGTGCACCATATAAAAACTTAACATTCTGACATACACACACAAACTAGACCAATTTGTTTTCCTGAAATGGGACCAGCCACAGTGGTGACTCCATAAGTAGCAAAAATGAAAATCGCCACGGTAAAGGAAACTCATGAAGACGGGAACTGCAGACATATTTAAAATGCATAGTGGATGACAAGAATTTGAACAGATGAAGACAGGAGAGTCTAGCATGAGCAGATTAAAAAATCTAATCTTCTCAGGGAGCTAAAGGGGTAATGAAAATGATGAATGTTCAGCTAAATTAACTGTCATCATCATTATTTTCTTTTGCGCTCCCTACAAAGCATGGAGCCACCACTGCATCTGGTCCCCTTGCAGGAAGCCTGCACCAAGCAGTCACATGTTCTAGCAGAGGTGGTTTCAGTGTTTGTTCATTTGACATGATGAGGTTGCTAGTCCCACGCACAACCTCATACCAGTCACTTTGTACAACATGCCTGAGGAAGAAGTAGCCCTTTTCTTTGTCCCCAGGAGCTAAAATGGGTAAACAATAAAGTGTTCCACAGAATAATGTTGCCCTATTGACCACTTAGTTTACAGGATGAAGGAAAACAGACATTCAACTAAAAGCTTGCCCCTGAATCACTGTGTTAAATGTCTAGCATAAGCAAAGTGTTACACCTGCATACTTTTTACCATCATATATCAAATCTGTATAAGATGCAACCTCTTATGATGTTGGAAGCAGCTTTACCTTTCTGGACTGTTTAGGGTGGCTGGTCTCTTTGGAAGACACAGTGGTCTGTTTAGAGGCGGCACTTTCACAATTCTAGACATTCGTGAATTTTTCTGTGGTGTATCACCTTTGTCATTACTGGTAGCTGTTGTTTCTGACTGCACTACCTCATCACTATGAGACAATGCTGGGGTTTTGAGATGCCTTAGTTTTTCTAGCAACTGACTTGACTCCTCAGAAAGTTTCTTTGAAAAAAAAGAAAAAAAGAACAAACATAAATACAGAAAGGCTATCTGCCAACAATCACTGATGTGGTTAAAGCTTAAGGTATTAAATTGTCCAGGAGAGAAAGCTTTGCGAATTATCGCTTACATCACATAAACTTTTGCAATCATCATCATCATGCATCTAGAATACAGAACTGCCACTACTGTTTTCTACCAATAAATATTTTGGGCTCTTTTCTTTAGCTCTGCCCATGATGTTCTGTTTGCTTTGGCTTTCTCTTCAACCATTCTACAGCTTCGCATTGGTTTCCCCACTCTTCTTTTCCCCTGTTAGTTCCAATAAACTCTCTGTTTTATACCCAACTGTGATTTTTTGTTTCTGGTACAAGTGATGTTTGTGGACTGAAGTTGACAAGGTTAAAGAAGTATTCAGAAATTTAAATGATAACATTCTTAACAGAAGAGACGAAAGCCAAAGTCTAATGACCATGATACGCCTGTGTGGATCCCATCCTTACGAGAAGAGACAATTGCCAGAAGCTAATCACTATGATGGGGACCTCTAGACGCAGCAATAGAGACCGCAGTCAGCGACTCATAGCTTGACTGCCTGCGTCAGGACCAGCGAACCAGAGCTGGTCAAGACCGTGCTCCACCTCCACGTGGTGGTCCTGGAAACAGTCTGCAGCAGTGCAGGCTGGCTGAGCGAGCACGGATCGCAATGGGAAGGCAAACCCGGTCCTAAAAAATGCCGTGCAGAAGTCGGATGTGTCGACCGAAAGGTGCAGATATCACAGCTACGTTGTAAACAGACACAACGCAACCACCGTCCTTTTCAGGGCGAACGAAGAAGAAGAAGAAGAAGAAATCACTATGATTATGAGCCTGTGTGGATAAAAGAGAGACAAGAGCCAAAGGCAAATCACTGTGACATGCCTGTGTGCATCCTATTTTTAAGAGACCAGACAAGAGCCAAAGGCTAATCACTATATGTTTGTGTGGATTATATTTTTAAGAGAAAAGACAACAGTCAAAGGCTAATCACTATATGTTTGTGTGGATTATATTTTTAAGAGAAGAGACAAGTCAAAGGCTAATCACTATATGTTTGTGTGGATTATATTTTTAAGAGAAGAGACAACAGTCAAAGGCTAATCACTATATGTTTGTGTGGATTATATTTTTAAGAGAAGAGACAACAGTCAAAGGCTAATCACTATATGTTTGTGTGGATCCTATTTTTAAGAGAAGAGACAAGAGCCAAAGGATAATCTCTATGATATGCCTGTGTGGATCCTATTCTTAAGAAACGCAAGGAGCTAATCACCATGATATGCCAGTGTGGATCCCATTCTTAAGAAAAGAGACAAAAGCCACAGGCTAATCACCATAATAAACCTGTGTGGAACCTATTTTTAAGATGAGACAAAACCATAATACTCAAATACTCACCTGTGGACACCAGAGCTGATATTGGGAAGTAAAAAAAAAAAAAATCCCTGAGTCATACCAAGCATGTGAAACAAGGAAACAAAAGAGGACTGGGCATGGAGCTACCAACTTTACCATTAACAAAAATAAATTATGTCTACAGAAATCACCACTATTACAGTACATGCTAATGCTTTGGAACAGGCTTCCTGCAAGGAGGCCAACAGCAGTAAAAAAATCGAGTTTCAAGTTCAAAATATCAATTTTTTTACTTTTGAGTTTATTTTATTAAATCATCATCGAGGAATCGATTGAGCAAGGTTTTATAACAAAAAATGCATTTGATGTGTCAAAAAGCATATTTTCCGCACTTCCTTTAAGCTATGGTTTGCAAATTTGTGCCGAAAATGCAAGATTTGCCTCTCAATAATACCTTAGTTATGCTATCAGCATCGTGGAGTATGTGGTATCGATGAAAAGGGAATGTCTTTATCCCCCCGATTATAGCTAATTCGAAACCTTTCTTTTTCATAGCTCTGTGTGATTTGGCATTCAAAACCCCACTGATTTTTACGCTTATTTCCTTATAAGGAGTGGTCACGCAGTGACCTCATTCATGCTGCATTTGTGTTTATCTTTTTATTGGTCACAACAACGGAGCTGATTGACCAGTGCTATTCCGGAAGATAACAACAGCATCTTCTGCCGTAAACAAAATAAATCTTTGTTCAGTCAAACATTTCTTCATCGACAGTTATCTCTTGATTACAGTCTAAATCTCACCAAATTGTGATCTATTACTTCAAAATGGGAAGCAAAGGTATGAAAGCAAGGCAAGAACAACTTGCTGCGCTAGAACACGTCGGCAGTGTAATTTCCAGCAATGATGCTGTGGTAAAGTGGGATGATATAAATATTTATAGGGACTTAGTGTACTGACTGAGATCAGCTGTGAAGGTATCTGTATCTAATATGTGTAGTGTTTTACAGATAACCTTACTTACTGCCACATATTTATATCTCAGTCAGAATTATTCTGGAATATTGTGTTGGCAACGTTATATGTCTAGGGTTATGCAAATGATGAAGTGTAAGTCACCACAACAACAAACAGATAAACAATTTAATTATTCCACCATACTTGACAATACTGTGACACTCACAAACAGTCAACACTCTAGAAGACTATCTTAAAAGATTCAATGATAAATTTCAGATATATACAGATGTATTGATTTTTTCTACAATAGTGATCCTGATTCCACTACACAGTGAACCAGGCAATATTATAACATGTAATTACAAATATTATGTACACAGATATAAATGTGGTCTTTGCATTGACATACAATATTAGTAATCTATGTGTGTGAGTTGTGATGTGGAAATATGAGGTAATACTGGTTTTGTACTTCAAGATAGATTCTTATTAGACATCATGACTGCATGTGCTTGTGTATGTTTGGAACTAGTATTGGAGATGGTCTCAGTTCCGAACATTAAAACAATTAATTGCCCCTCTTTAATTAAGTTAGTGTCATTTACGAGGGGTACATAGTGTTGAGCTCTTTTGGCCACAGTGGGCTTAACTTTCGTGATGGCGGCAGGCAAGGACTCCTCTGCTCGACTATTCACTGTTTCTGAAGACACCTCACTGGTTACTATAGGGACCCAAGAGTATGCTGTCAGCCTCTGGATTCAGCAAACGCTCAGACCAGGTGCGGCTTCAATAACTAGGACCACAGTCCCAAAATTCAAGGAAATAAACACAGATACGTTGACTAGCAATGAATGTAGGCACAAATACTGGCACAAATTCCCATCTGCTTATGTTCCAGGCTTTTATTTAGCAAAAATATGAGCTGGCTTCAACGCACTGTTGCTTTATCAAGCTTATTTGAACTAGTGGTCTCGAACTAACGCTATCAATTAACTATATTGACAGACCTAACCAATCAGGCCATTTCTACCCCATCGTTTGAAAAAAAGTACTCTTACTTCCGTCTCCCTTGACAACAAAAGATAGCATTTATAGTCCGACTAATCGTGTTTAGCCTTACATATCATTCCATCCAATCAATTCAAATGTAACTTGTGGCCTATTTCCGTACAATGGTGGTTTAAAATTCTGCCACTGAGCGACTCCGAGTTTTTAGGTTGTCTGACACCCTCATTATTTTCTTTTGCCTATAATTTATTAATTCCTGGACTATTTGCGTAACACTTAACATATTCTGTGTCAGCAAGCCCTAAGGAATCCAAATATCTCATTCTAAGGGAGCTAGGTGGCTGCGTTCAAAATGTGCATTTTCTACCACCTCCTGTTCACTTCAATCCCCATGTGGTGTCTGGGTACTGTCATGTTTTCAAACGTAAATCCATCTAATGTCATCTTTCCTAATAAGCGTTTTCCAGGTTTTTTAAAACCTAACTCTGGGAAGGGTAGTGTTTTTATCACTGTCCGTCTGAAAACAAGTTATTGCATGTGGCCTTACACGCGTGATAGTAGTAATTGTATATCGCGTTACGCTTGTTGGGGGTGGCATTAATAGCGAGACGCGTGTTTAGTGTTGCATGCGTTCCTGATTTTCAGCCCTCCCTTCTTTCCATCCTACATCCATCTGTCCATTCGTAGTGTAATTAATTTAGGTCATACGCAGTGTGCCTCTCAATGTTTTTTCTTAGAAATGCAATACCCGTTTTAATGTGTTGTATTATGCTTGTATTATGCAGTGGCTTATATTTAACGTGGAAACGTTACAATTTGCAGACGAAGCATAAAACAAAGGGGATTTCGAGTACTGTCATTGTGACAGCACTGTTCTTTACCATTCTTCTTCCTTTTATAGAATTTATTTGTTAGGCTTTACATTTACTTTTTAATTTATATATGTGGATTAGAATTTCTCACGACAAATCCTCCCCTCTTAAAACAGACGTTATATGTCAGTCTATAATTCTATATACACATAGAGAAATTTATTCTTTCTGGGGCTTACGGTGATTCTCATCACACGGATGGCGGCTTAAAAAATCCGCTCCCAGATTTGTTTTTCCACTTATATACTCTATGCTAAACTCAAATGGCTGTAGCAATAATGACCAACGGAGTAATCTAGTGTTCTCATGCCTAGCTTGTGCTAGAAACGACAAGGGTTTGTGATCCGTTTGCAACTTAAATGCCTTCCCATACAGATAAATGTTGAATTTCTTTATCGCCCATATTACTGCAAGACATTCTTTTTCGCTAGTTGAGTAGTTGGTTTCAGCTTTATTCAACTTTCTGCTAGCATATGCCACTGGGCTTAATTCCCCATCCAATGCATCTGATTTCTGTAGCAGAGTTGCACCTAACCCAATATTACTGGCATCCGTTCTTACTACAAATTCCTGACTTAAGTCAGGTAGTTTCAAAATAGGTTTACTTGTGAGCTTTTCCTTCAATTCTTGGTAAGCCATTTCACATTGTGGTGTCCATGTAATTCGATCTGGGTTTCCTTTACGTGTCAAATCAGTTAACGGTGCACATATGGAATTAAAGTTTTTGATATACTTTTGGTAGAAACCACATAATGAGACAAAGGATCTCACGTCTTTCTTGGTTTGTGGTCTCGGGGCTTTCTTTAGTTTCTCCAAATTCTTTGGGTCAGGGGTCATATTTCCCTGATAAACTGTGTGTCCCAGGAATTCCAATTCTTTACATCCAACGCAACATTTGGTTGGTCGGGCTGTTAAATTCGCTTCCCTAAGTCGATTAAACAGCATGTTCAGAGAGTCAATGTGTTCCTCAAAGGTTTCTGTTGCTATAAGGATATCATCCATGAAATTTGTAATGCATGGGTTATTCAGAGGGTCCAATAATTTTCTCATCATTCTAGAGAAGACACTAGGTGCATTCTTCAATCCAAATGGCAATCTGTTAAACTCATAGTGTCCTTCTGAGGTACTAAAAGCTAGATATGGTCTAACCTCAGGCTTTACTGGAATTTGATAGTATCCTTTACTCAAATCCACTTTTGAGAAATACTTAGCTTTATTTAGCCTGGCAAACAACTGATTTGTATCCGGCAATGGATCCACCTGTCCTTCTGTAATAGCATTCAGTCTCCTGTAATCTATACAGAGTCTATGTTCTCCAGAGGGTTTCCTTAAAAGTACAACATGGAACTATACGAAGATTCACTGTGTGAAATAATTCCTTCCTTCAACAAATAGTCTATCTCTTCCTTCAAAGCTTTCTCCTTAGCAAAAGGAATCGAATAAGGCTTCATACAGACAGGTGTGGGGTCTATCAGTTTCATATCATATTCCAATAAGTTTGTATGCCCCGGTCAATCTGTTAACACCTCTGTATGATTATCTAGAACCTGTTGCACTCTCTCCTTCTGATTTTTCGTTAAATGCGTACTGATTTTCACCTGTGCCGCTGTCTCACAGGGGTGTAATGGATATTCAAATGATGAAAGTGGTTCCTTCTTCATCTCCATTGCAATGGACAAGGTTAGCAAGTGTGTCTCTTCCTGATGTTCTCTTTCCAAATATTTCTTCAGGAGATTCACATGATAGATTTTTTCTTTCCCCTTCTTATCTATCTTATAATTGGTTCTAGACACCTTCTCTAGAACTGTATATGGACCTTGCCATCAAATTTGTAACTTATTCTGATTTCCGGGTAAAAGAAGCAGTACCTTCTCTCCCACAGCCAAATCTCTGTCTTTTGCCTTCCTGTTATAATAAGCAGCATGTTTCTTCCTGGCTTGTTTCAAATTTTCATTGGCAAGTTTCCAGCCAGTTTTTAAACGAGTGGTCAGCTCATTTACATATTGGTATGAGGATGTAATATTTTCCTCTGCTTTTTCATCCGTCCACGTTCTTAACAGTGCTTCAAGTGGACCTTTTATTGTGTGGACCTATTTGTCCATGCACCGGTATGGTCTCTTCCACTGGAAGCGCTATAGTGATGATTTTTCTTCCCTGAATTATCATTCACAAAACGACCGCTACCAATTCTTTTCCTGGGGCTTTCTCCCCACTTAAAATTCTTGATGAGAGATTTCCTCTCTACATCCTCTTCCTCCAGTTTGTTTAAGTCCGATTGAGGGATTTTCGGCTTATCCTGGGGTAAGACATCCTTTTGCACTTTCCGCATAGTGGCCATTGTAAAACAGTTAAGTGAAGCTTGTCCGTGAGAAGGGGCTTCCCATTTCATTTGGTCCACTTTATCAAATTTATATTTCTTTTTATGGTCAGGCCTAATTTTGCCCCTTGGCGTGTCCAGGTCCTGATCAATGTTCCCACTTGTGGGTGTTCCCTTATGTGCTACGCTGAGTTTTGTGGTGTACTAGTGAGCGGGCTGTGACTGAGGGGCAACAGGCGATGTATATTATAGGAGGTGTCAGTGTCAGAATTTCAGTGGCTAGGCTCGGCGGCTTCGCGATGGTGTCTCAGTGTGTGCGACGGAACGAACGGAATAATTTGTCTTCTCTTTGTTACTTTCACAATTGCCTCCACGGCTGGCGGAGTTGTGGATTAAAGTTGCTACCATAAGTGAAATGGGTTCATTTTCGATACAAGACAACAGGAGGCTGAGACGCTTGGGAGTCATGACCCAAGTGGGCCCGCCCCCCTTAGAGTGTAAAGGAGTATACTGGGCCGAAACACTTGTCTGATGGGGGGACTTCTTCTGATGATCAGATTGCCTCCTGTTGTATCGCTCTGTAAAGAGTTTCCTATCATCACCTTTCTACAAAATTCTCAATGTCCCATCTTGCTTTGGGCCAATAATAATTGTGAGCCACCTTTTGGATGATGGTACCTATTTTCTCATGGTCCCCATCTGGTTTCACATGTAGGCTCCTTATTAATTATGTCCTATATCTCTTTGGAAGAACCAGCTGTCCGTGACCATGGGATCTAGTTCCGGCCTTCCTATACATCAACTTGTTTTTCATGTAAAAATCTCCCTTGCCTGGAGTTGTATGACAAGTTGACAATTTCCTGAAACAAGGCTTGAGGGTCTTATCCCCAGCCTGTGCCTTCCTCATCTCTTCTGGAGTGGTATCCAACATAATATCCTCCTCCTGTCTTGAGGTCGACCTGACCTGAAGGGTGGCCATATACACAGGTTTCCTTCTGCAATGGTCAGTGTCATGATTGTTCATCTGACAATTCTTACACCACCTTTTTCCTTGGTTGAAAGATTTTCTTTCATCATATTTCCTTTCATCGAATTGTGGGTTTTTATTTTTATTTTCATACCGTGGCCTATCAAATTGGTGCTTACCTTTGTTTTGATCCCTATGATCAAATTTATTAAAGTTCTGTGGTGCCCTAAAATTATCCACCTGCTTCTTTTTATTACCTGATACTTCTGCTTGGGCCGCTTGATACCTTTCTGCAACATATAGCAACTCACCCAGTCTCTCTGCACCTTGTTCCATGAGAAACTTTCTCAGGTCTGGAGCCATGGACTCTCTTAATTGTTCTATAAGGACCATTTCCTTAAGATCTTGGGTTTTCCCCAGAGAAGTCCATTTCTCCAAGTATGTCTCTATCCGTGCAGAGAACTGGTGATAGGTTTCACCTGACAGTAGTTTAGCATTCCTAAATTTTTTTCTGTAAAATTCTGCATTCTTTTCATATCTTAACAAAAGAGCCTGCTTTAGCATGTCATAATTTTCCTGATCATCTCTGTGCATTTTGGCAAAAACTTCATAAGCTGCCCCCCGAAGTCCTTGAGATAACTTTAAGCTCCACCTTTCTCTCTCTAACCCATATGTGGTAGCTAATAATTCGTATCTATTTATATAGCTCTCAATATCATCGTCTTTCTCAACAAAATGATCTAAATGAAAGTTCATAGCTGAGGTTGAGGCTCCCTGAGTAGCAGTAGCATCAGAGGCAAAGGGACTGGCACCATTTTCAGGAGCATGGCCCTGAAACTCAAACTCCCTTAGTCGTAGCTCATGTTCCCTTTGTAATCTCTTCTCCTCCTTTTCTGCTTCCCTTTCTGCAGCTAATCTCTTCTCTTCCCTTTCTGCAGCTAATCTCTTCTCTTCCCTTTCTGCAGCTAATCTCTTCTCTTCCCTTTCTGCCTTTTGTTCTTCTACTTGGAGCCTCTTAATCTCCCTATCAGCCTCCAATGCTTTAGCCTCTTTGTCAGCCTCAATCTGCAACCTCTTAATTTCTTTTTCAGCCTCTAACCTTCTTTCGGCCTCTTTTTCCAATCTTCTTTCTTCCCGTTCAATAAATTTGTCACATTCAGTAGTGACATAGGTAATCATAACTTGCCCATCTAATCCCAACTCTTTTGCAGTCTGTACAGCCGCAGATCGAAATTTGGCCAGGTCCGCCATTTTATATCAGGTAATTAAATAAAATATCTAACTAAACAATATAATCTGTAATTATATATCCAATGGACAAAACAGGCACCAAGAGCTCAACCTTATTTAATTCCACCCAAGGATACCTTTTAACTTTTTATATTCCCTGAAGTGAATTACCCCCAATATTTATACTAGTAAAGGATTCAATATCCCGGACCGGACCCCAATATATGTGGTAAAGTGGGATGATATAAATATTTATAGGGACTTAGTGTACTGACTGAGATCAGCTGTGAAGGTATCTGTATCTAATATGTGTAGTGTTTTACAGATAACCTTACTTACTGCCACATATTTATATCTCAGTCAGAATTATTCTGGAATATTGTGTTGGCAACGTTATATGTCTAGGGTTATGCAAATGATGAAGTGTAAGTCACCACAACAACAAACAGATAAACAATTTAATTATTCCACCATACTTGACAATACTGTGACACTCACAAACAGTCAACACTCTAGAAGACTATCTTAAAAGATTCAATGATAAATTTCAGATATATACAGATGTATTGATTTTTTCTACAATAGTGATCCTGATTCCACTACACAGTGAACCAGGCAATATTATAACATGTAATTACAAATATTATGTACACAGATATAAATGTGGTCTTTGCATTGACATACAATATTAGTAATCTATGTGTGTGAGTTGTGATGTGGAAATATGAGGTAATACTGGTTTTGTTCTTCAAGATAGATTCTTATTAGACATCATGACTGCATGTGCTTGTGTATGTTTGGAACTAGTATTGGAGATGGTCTCAGTTCCGAACATTAAAACAATTAATTGCCCCTCTTTAATTAAGTTAGTGTCATTTACGAGGGGTACATAGTGTTGAGCTCTTTTGGCCACAGTGGGCTTAACTTTCGTGATGGCGGCAGGCAAGGACTCCTCTGCTCGACTATTCACTGTTTCTGAAGACACCTCACTGGTTACTATAGGGACCCAAGAGTATGCTGTCAGCCTCTGGATTCAGCAAACGCTCAGACCAGGTGCGGCTTCAATAACTAGGACCACAGTCCCAAAATTCAAGGAAATAAACACAGATACGTTGACTAGCAATGAATGTAGGCACAAATACTGGCACAAATTCCCATCTGCTTATGTTCCAGGCTTTTATTTAGCAAAAATATGAGCTGGCTTCAACGCACTGTTGCTTTATCAAGCTTATTTGAACTAGTGGTCTCGAACTAACGCTATCAATTAACTATATTGACAGACCTAACCAATCAGGCCATTTCTACCCCATCGTTTGAAAAAAAGTACTCTTACTTCCGTCTCCCTTGACAACAAAAGATAGCATTTATAGTCCGACTAATCGTGTTTAGCCTTACATATCATTCCATCCAATCAATTCAAATGTAACTTGTGGCCTATTTCCGTACAATGGTGGTTTAAAATTCTGCCACTGAGCGACTCCGAGTTTTTAGGTTGTCTGACACCCTCATTATTTTCTTTTGCCTATAATTTATTAATTCCTGGACTATTTGCGTAACACTTAACATATTCTGTGTCAGCAAGCCCTAAGGAATCCAAATATCTCAATCTAAGGGAGCTAGGTGGCTGCGTTCAAAATGTGCATTTTCTACCACCTCCTGTTCACTTCAATCCCCATGTGGTGTCTGGGTACTGTCATGTTTTCAAACGTAAATCCATCTAATGTCATCTTTCCTAATAAGCGTTTTCCAGGTTTTTTAAAACCTAACTCTGGGAAGGGTAGTGTTTTTATCACTGTCCGTCTGAAAACAAGTTATTGCATGTGGCCTTACACGTGTGATAGTAGTAATTGTATATCGCGTTACGCTTGTTGGGGGTGGCATTAATAGCGAGACGCGTGTTTAGTGTTGCATGCGTTCCTGATTTTCAGCCCTCCCTTCTTTCCATCCTACATCCATCTGTCCATTCGTAGTGTAATTAATTTAGGTCATACGCAGTGTGCCTCTCAATGTTTTTTCTTAGAAATGCAATACCCGTTTTAATGTGTTGTGGAAACGCTTGTATTATGCAGTGGCTTATATTTAACGTGGAAACGTTACAATTTGCAGACGAAGCATAAAACAAAGGGGATTTCGAGTACTGTCATTGTGACAGCACTGTTCTTTACCATTCTTCTTCCTTTTATAGAATTTATTTGTTAGGCTTTACATTTACTTTTTAATTTATATATGTGGATTAGAATTTCTCACGACAGATGCGACCAAATCAACGGTAAATGATAACCAAACTGATGTAGGCTCATCATCCACGAATTTCTGCATACCAGTATCTGATAGGCCTATAGGTCTAACCGCTGACCCAGTAGTGCCTTTTACCCCTGGCCCAAGTCGATCTCATATAAAAATGAACCTGAGCACGAGCAAGAATGATGCTCCTCCTAACACTGCCTGTGCCCAACCTAAATCTACGTACAGAACAATTGTGGACATTTCTTTCATCAACAACCTGCTCACCAACATGTGTTGCAATGTGTGCAAGCAGAGCACATTGCACACAAGAACTGACAACACCAAGTCAAAGGGTTTCTTTCTCTTCCTGGAAGTTGTGTGCCACACATGTGAAAAAGCAATTTCTGGAACGTACACACCCGAGAGGGAACCGGAAGGTCGAGGCCCTCAGGGACATGCAATCAACAAATCTGTTGTTCTTGGTGTCCTCATGTCTGGAATGGGCCCATCTACATTCAATCTCTTCTATGAGAACCTGGACCTCCCTGGCCTGCACCAGAAAACATTTCATAAATACAAATTTTTGATCATTTGGATACCATGCACAACTCTACAATATTTCAACGTGCTAAGATTCAGCATCATACTGTCAGCTTTTTTAGGAACTTGGCTAACTAGAGATAAGTCACTGATAGGTGTTGGCAGTGTTATCAACATCTTGACTGGCATGGTCATCGATATGCACGTTATGTCTTCCTTCTGACACACCTGCGAGACTACTGGACAGGCAACTGAAAAACCAGCCTCACAGATTCGAACAATAGCCATTGGAGAGTTCAACTTTGGTCCATCAGCCACAGCAGAAATAAAAAAGCTGTATGGCCAAGCATCTGGAACAAACTCTAAATGCCTTGGACAGGTGCGACTATGGAAACATCTGGCAAACAGCCAGAAATATGAGGCTGACAAATTTGTAAAAAGAAGAAAAGTTAGGCAAGAGGCAATACAAAGGCGAGAGGAGGAGCTGCAGGAAGCTGAAGGTGGTGCAGCATATGGTGCTGGACAATTTTAGAGACATTTGGTCTCCCCAGAATGGAGTATATTCAATGAGACAAAGTACTCTGTGAGTAAAACGCATTTTTCTCAAAGGTTAGTTTTAATTCACAAAAAAATACATATCTCAAAAGGTATCAGACAGATCATTATCAAATTTGGCATGCACGTATTACACATATACATCTTTATTTTATCAGAAGAGGATTGTGATATTTTGGTAATTTTTTTAAATATTTATTTTCATTCAAATATAGTCCTCAACAGCTTTTTTTAAATCATTAAAAATAGAATTTTAAACATATCAAAATAAACTTATGACAAAATTTTTTAAATTGTCAGTCACTACATATTTGTGCAATTTGATAAACTCTGGACAACAGGAAACATTTGATATGGTCTTTTAAAAATTTGTTTAAAAATCCAGTATGGCGGATGTTTTTTTTTTTTTTTTTTGTTCCATGGTAACCACGTTTTTTAACAAAATAAACTGTAGAATTTGGTTCGTGGACGTACACTGTGTCCTTTGAGTATATAAAAGGTGTGAAAATATTATTAGAACAAAAGTTAGTTTTCAATGTAGTGCATGCCCTTAATGACCCATGACAAGGGGAGGAGCAGGAGAATCAAGATAAGCTGTATATAATCTAAATCCATTAGACCAGTGGTAAGCAACCCAACAGCTATAGAGATCTACTTTAAAAAAACACCGAGCTCAATAAAGATCTACCCTGATTAAATCATGTCTGTTTCCAGAGTATTTAGAATAAGTGCAATCTATATATAACTTTCATCTCAGCTGCACAGTCTGCTTCCTTCAATTCCATCAACAAAGCAGTGGAAAATTAAAACTAAATATTTTACCAAACGTTAACTTCACTTTAAAGAAAAGATCGCTATCTATCTTATATAGTTCATGAATAAAGTGAATTCTAGTAAGCTACCGCACGAGTTTTCATTGGGAATGCGGGAAAAGTACTTTTAAATCTGGGGACACCCCGTTTGTAAGTGCCGGCAGAAGAGGGGTAGTTCGAAATTTACCTAAGTTCCAAAATTCATTTTTCTCCCTCCATCACCTACCAAATAATCCTGTGGGATCCACCGGTAGATCAATATCGACCAACTGCCGACCCCTGCTTCAGACATATCATGAACACCATAAGCTAATCACTAAGGCAAACAATTCAAATTTATTTGTACGTTCCATGGCAGGAAAATAACAAATAAATCTTTGGTAGCAGCTAAAGAATGCAATATAACAAGATACAGAAAAAACCAACATGACAAACTGGACACATAGCATGGGAGAAAAACAGGTCTGATTACCATATGACTCGGAGAAACATGATCATCAATGCCTGTTGCCAAAGCACTTTCTACCCTCGGTTTATTGCGCTTCGCAGATATTGCGTTTTTTTTCTTCAAATTATTCATGTTTATTTATCAGAACGTGCCTTCTTCTGACGAATTTTGGCAAAAAGATTACAATTCGCTGAAGGCCCAGAGACGAAGATTGACATTTTTTTTTAGCAATAAAGTATTTTTAATTTTACAGTACATTGTTTTTATTTTAGACCTAGCGCTATTGCGCACTTAATAGACATAATGTAAACATGATTTTAGGCTTTTATGTGCACTGGGAAGCAAAAAAAAAAAAATGGGCGTGACCCGCTTTATTGCGATATTCACTTTATTGCGGTGGTCTGGAACCGAACCCGTAATATCTCTGAGGTATGCCTGTATCATTATGCAATATCATCCAAAAGAAACTAATATACACTTGCTTAAATCACTTTACTGTGTTGGGGGGGGGAGAAGGCGCGGCGGCGCTTTGGAAATACATTTATCTGCATTTCTGTATACTGGTTTATTATTGTTAAATAATTATTTTATTTTAGGTATATTATTGTTAAAAAATGATAATGCTTTTCTTTTAACTACCACACAAAAATCCTTTATTGAGAATTTTAGATAAACTATTGTTGTAGTTTAAATAGGGCTGCTTAATCCAGCTATCCAAAAGCTCCTATCACGAATTAACTCGGATAATTGGAGTTCTACTGTACCCAAATGGTGTGTGTGTGTGTGTGTGGGGGGGGGGGGGGGGTAAACTGTGCATTTCAGTCATTTAAAAAAATAATAATTATTAAAAAAAACTGCTTCAGCTGTGAAGGTCTTTTTATTTGTAATGAAAACTTTTTGTCTATGCACTTACAATACATACCTTCAATTTCGAAACTAACAAGAGTAAAAAAACAATCTGACAAATCTATACACTTACCAAACTGACCTCAGTTTCAGCATGTACATTTTTCATTTCCATAAACTTTGCCCTGACGGCACTGTCACCATCGGCTGAAAGGTCCTCTATAGAGACTTCTACACTCTTGCCTTGAATTACCTCTGACTCTACAGAACCGTTACTGTGGTCTTTCTTTCCTCGTGTCCTGTCTGTTCTGGTAGCAATGAAGTTTGCATTCTCTGAGGAGGGCTCTGAATCATCTTTTATTATCTGAGATATAGATTTATATGGTGACATATCCTTTGCTCTTCGTGATATGGATCTGCTTCTAGTTTTTTTCTTTCTTCTGAATGTGGCAACTGACACTGTCTCATCATTAAACACCTTCAGTGATTTCGATTCACTTCTGGTTGTTGCACCTTCCACGCCATTAACGGATTTTCCATCAAATCTTACAGGATCTGGAACTATTTCGCTCATTACTATTTCTGGAGTGATATTAAATGTGTCCTGTGACTTCAAGCTGCTTGTAACTGAAGAGGTCAGGCACTTAATTTCATCTGCTTGTCGACTTTCACTGGTGTCTTCTGAGCCTGTGTTAAGCAAATTTGTATATTCTTTTTCAATTCTTTTCTCATTTGTCTTCACAACAAAAAGTTCAATATCTGCAGGAGCCGATATGGCACTTCTATCTTCATCTGCTTGATAAACTCCTTTTTTCTTTTTTTTCTTCGCAGAAATATGCCACATTGAAATACTGGGGCTTTTTGGACTGGATATTATTTCTTGCACTAAGACAACATGCTCTCTTGCTGAAACTTCTTCAAATAACTCACGGTTCAATTCCTTTTGTTTATAAAGTGCATCTGAATCTAAATGGCTTGTTGAGGATATTATGTCACTTTTACTACCATCAGATGTTAGCTCTAATTTGCTACTAGATCCACTGTCCTGGTCAGCTGTTCCTGGTGATGTCTGATTTGTGGATAGCACATCAGAACTAACCACAGATGAACTGGATGTCACATCATTTACTGGGCTTTCTGAATTGGGGAGAGCCCTTCTCTTTCTACTTTGAGAGCGTGTTTTACGACCCACCTTACCACATTCAGAATTATATTGTTTTCTACCACGTGACCGAGACCTGGTTCTATATGTTGACTTTGCAGCAGGGGAATCATCATTGAGTGGCACCTCAAAAGTAAAACTTTCACTCAAGAAAGCATGTTTTTTCCCATTACTTTCAGGACTGTTAGAATGTGATGCATTTTTGGAAGACTGCTCAATTGAAGAGCCGTTTGATTTTCCAGAACGAGACCGGTTTTTATTTAGAGGCATTAGTGGTGACAAACTGGACTCACCATCAGAAATACTAAATACAGAACTGGATTTCTGTTTTTCACTGTTTAAAGATACAGGAGTTTTGTCATGGAAATCAAATATAGACTGTGGCTGTAATTCAGGCAAGTCTTCTATCATGTCTGTTGTCTGCTTTTTTGATTTCGATCTGACTTTGGGAATAACAAGCGGAATATTCTTGCGGGTTCCATCAGACTCTTTCCTGGAAGCTGCAAACTTAAACTGGCCAGGCTTTGTAAATCTCATGGTCACAGCATCTGGTACCTTTTCTTCTGTAGAACCTTCAGCCTCAGCTACAGCCTGTCCAGTTTGCTTAGGTTTACTTCTACTGTGTGCTGATAAATAAGATTCTAGCTCTGTGTTATTTCCATCACTACTATCATACATCGACGATACATCATTCACAGGTTTGAAAGGTGCAGCTATAGATTCTTCTTCCATTCTTGTCAATTCCATGTCATCAGCTGGAAATATGGTGTGTTCCCCAACTTCTTGAGAAGGCTGAAAGTGCTTGATTGCAGGTGCATAACTTGCTTTGTTATCTGATTTTTCTGACTTTTGCTTATGTACATTAACCAAGTTGAATTCATTGGAAATGTATAAGTTCTGCTTTAGCTTATCTCCAGGTTTGATCAAATGTTTTGGGGACATTTTGTTAGGTGAGAGTGACACTGGATTTTTTACCTTCTTGGTCTGAGTAGTTGATTTCTTCACTATGATGAGGTGTGACTGAATTGGACTGCTTAGGAGAAATTCCGTACAACCCTTTTGTATTCCCTATCTGAACATTTTTTTCACTGGGCTGTCTTATCCTAGATGGAGATGATAGTCCTGACACAGGATCTTGAATATCCAAATCTACTGGTTCATTTTCAGTGAAGTAGTTCGATGCTAAAAACTGGGGCAATGCAATATCTGTGATGAGATCTTCATCTGGAGGTTCATCTGTTGTTATGATGAAAGTTTCTCTCCTCAACACTTTATTCAGTGATTCATCACTCTTTTGTTTGTTAAATGTTTCTGTAGCTTTTCTCGCCTGCCCATGGCTCTGTTTATTTTGTTGCCTGGGGTACTGTAAAACGCGCATTGGCAATTTCGTTGCTGCAGTTTTTTTGCCTGTTGACGAAGTGCTTTCTGAAATTGAGGAAATTCAAAGGAAATGAACATATTTTATTTAAAATACGAGATATACGCTGGTAAATATATCTAATCACTTACTTACTTAGTCGTTCCTCTTCTACTGTGAGGTGTAGAGATTTATATCTAATATCATTCATAACTTCCTTGCATAGTTGGGGGGGGGGCACACCACACATGTCATGAGCTTGGCTTTGAGGAGACAAGGTAAGAATAGGACAACTGCTTCCTCAGTAATAGCTAATTAATATGAGGTTGTGCATGGGGTTGGCAACCTCATCATGCTAGACAAACTGCTAGAGAAACCAGCAAACTGATTGTCTGTTGTGATGCAGGCTTCCTGCAATGGAATCAGCTACAAGTGTCTCCCCAATTGTCTGTTGTGATGCAGGCTTCCAGCAATGGAATCAGCTACAAGTGTCTCCCCAATTGTCTGTTGTGATGCAGGCTTCCTGCAATGGAATCAGCTACAAGTGTCTCCCCAATTGTCTGTTGTGATGCAGGCTTCCTGCAATGGAATCAGCTACAATAGTGTCTCCCCATGCTCCATAAGGGACAGAAAAGAAAACGATCACATTAATTTAAAAAAAAAAAAAAATGAACAGACACATTACCAGCTTGGAAACAAAACTCAATAATAATGTGAGGAAACACACCTTTTTTAAACTATGCTATGAATCAACCTATTAATTCATTGGAAAGTTAGAGAAATACGCAGGTTTTCTGAGACAGTAGTAGAGACAGATGGAGATGGGCAGATAGAGATGCAAAGAGAAACAGACAGAGAGTAAATGACAGAAAGTGATGGAGAAACACAGCCAGAAAAAAGATTTACAAAGAGAAACAGATTGAGAGATGGACAAAAAGAGAGATAAAGAAACAGAGATAAATAGACAGAAATAGATATATATGTAGGTGTAGGCAGGTGAGTCACACAATCAATTAGAGACAGAAAGACAGAGATAAAGAGAGATTTGTTAAATTCTTCCCAAAACCTATATATCAACATACAGAGCTCAGATGTGGAGATTTATTGTAAAGATGTTTATTTTCAAGAATATGATACTTTGGCTTTTCAACCAACAACAGTAGTTGTTTTTAATTCACACTGATGTTTGGATGAATTCAGTATTTCACACATTTAGAGCAAAAAAGTTATCAATATTTAGAAGTTAAAAAATAAAAAAACACTGCTGTAAGATATGCACATTTGTTGTAGAAATTACTGTATTTTAATAAATTAGATTCACTTTTCCCACCGACACATTTTGCTAACAAATTTTTAAAAAAGGATAAGAGAAAAATGTTAAAATACAAAATGTATTTTCAAATTTTTTTTAAATATCTCCATTTAAAAATTTTTTATAACAAAATTAATTTTTAAATACATTACGGTGATGTACTGATCTTAAACTGAAATGATTTTGCTGCAGTAAATATCACACTGGTTGTTCCAATGCTTTGTTTTTTTTTTCCCTTGATGCTGGAGTGTTCTTTTACAGAATTTTATGTTTACTGCCATTCAAAACTTTTAGAGAATTAGTGTATTAAATATTCAACACCTTATCCACAAATTTCATTAAATTTTCAACAAAATAATATATTTTAGTATTTAAAATAAAAATTATTTTGTTTAACGCCAACCGTTTCTTATCCACACTAGTTGCCTACTCTTTTTAAAAAATTATTCCTGGTTTTTTTCTTTTGTCCTCACAGCATTTCTGACTGGGAAGTACCAGAATGACAGCAGTGATTCTCATCTATGGCACTTATCATTTTTTTTAAATGTGTTTATGCATTTAAAGTAGTTCTCACTTTTTTTTCCCCATTTTCGTGCATTTTTACCTGGTAAAGACTGTACAGCCATAACAGTCAACTTCTTTGTGCTAGTTAACCTTTAGCATGCTACGGTCGCAATTTTGCGCCAGCGGTACTGTATGTTCTAGCAGCTGGAGGTGCAATTCTGCTACTTTCGGATATAGTTGGTTTCCTGTGGTATAACATGTGTACACGTCATATTAACCCCGGATGTTTAGTGTTAATCTTATTTGCAAAAGAGTTCACTTCCTATTATGATCTATATTTAGTGACGGATGTATTCGCAGGTTTATTTTCTGTGCATTTTTTAAATCGAAATCAATCGGCATGGAACAAGCTGCCATTTTCGCTGAAATTTTCATGGATTCCGACTCCGTTGACGAGGAGTTTGTTGGCTTTATTAACGATGATATCGGTTCTCAGAATATGGGTGATGGCAGAGATGGGGATGACAGTAGTATGTCTAGCGTTTTTGACAATTTTGATGAAGTTGATATTCCCAGGCCCCTTCAATACAACTGCAGCACCGCACCACGAGGTGCAAAGCTTTCAAAATCAAATCGTTCGTCGACACTCTTCTCCCTCTATGGCAAAGCCATTACATACCCTCTAAAGAGCTTAGTGTTGATGAGAGTATGATAGCTTTCAAAGGTAGGACCAGCCTTATGCAGTACAGTCTCTTCGTTTGTTGGTTTTTTTTTTTTTTCTCATCTTTCCATTCCTTTCTTCCTATCACATCTAACATATACACCAACAAAACTTATATCATCAGATTCAGCATTCATTTATTTATATACATTCCAACAATTATTGCAATTGACCAAGAAACAAAGAAACTATAGACATTACAAGTCACCCATTATAAAAAAGGGGGCGTTGTGAAAAATAATGCAGGGCAGGGCAAATTTCCGCAATTTGTAATGCAGCATGCTAAAGGTTAAGATTTACCATGTATCTTTTTTCACTGTTTATTATAAAGATAAAATATAGCTTTACACTACGGCATAGGAAGAGAGCAACCAAGGAACTGGTGGAAAGCATAAAAAATCAAGATCTGTGGAGACTTGATCGCCTAAGGCTCAAGTCAAGGCACCTGGCTTGATCTGAATTGTTGTGTCTAAGTATGAGCAAACTAGACCAGACCTTGGACAAAGACCTTCAAGACCAAGATGTGCCAATATAATCTGTGTATTTTCAAGCTATCTTTTAAAAACTTTCTTCTCCTCAACTTCACAAAGTGTACGTAGGTCTGAAAAAAAAAAAAAATCACATTAGTTTTCTAATTCTTCGGCCTGTTTTCAATTACTCCCAAATTGTTTTGAAATATTTACCATTACTAATGGTAATGTGTGAAGTCTCAAATATTTTGGTGTCCTGTTCTGTAATCGCCAATGAGTGATAAACAGATTTCATTCATGAACATACAATGTTCTGTAGCGTCTTCCAGTTACATTGTGGGGATTGTATTTATTCATTAGTATATAGGCATTATTGCATGCCCACATGAAAAATTTCACTATGAGCCGTCGAGGCCAGCGATAATGCCGGCGCGTTTTATTGAGACAACAAACTTGGTCGTTGACATCGCAGCCACCCATGAAAGTATTGTAGTCAATACAAAGTTGTGGAGTTTGAACATCCACAGTTGTTCCATCCTTGTTTCTCCTTCTAACAGTTCCCATTTCTGTTTGGTTATGATAATTAGATATAAAATTGATGGGTCTTTAGTCCATCCATACAAGGCAAACAATGTTATTGAAACAGACAAATTCTGATTGCCCCCTGCACATTTTCTTCTTTCCTGACAGTTCTTTTGGATAATATTTCCTATTTGTCATTGCTGTCCCTACTGCAAGTGTTCCATAATCACTGTATAACTTGTCAAAGAAAGTTACACTGTTATAAAATCTGTCCATGACAAGAATATGGTTTTTGTTTGCCAAATCACCTGAAGTCAAAATCCTGATGACGACACTACCAACAACACTGAGTTCTGGAATAACATCCTCTGTTTTTTCCAGTGTAAATTTCCAAATTTAGAATATAGCCCGAGCTCGCTTCACATGCCATGTAAGCCTTTATTCCCCACTTTATGGGCTTTGATTTTATGTATTGTTTGAAGGCAAGTCTGCTTTTAGTGGGGATCATGCCCTCGTCTAAACTCAAGTGTTGTGAGGGTGAATAATAATATCGAAATCTTGGAAGCAACAAATTCAGCATGGGCCTTACTTTGTACAGTTTATCTGCTTTATCCAGAGCAGGGTCCTCTTCATCTACAAGATGAAGAAATGTCCATATAGCAAGAAAGCGATCGCGTTCCATTATAGTGCGAAATCCAGGAGTTTGCGAAATGAAGTTCGAAGACGAGCTGGACCAGTAATCTTCGTAACGTGGTTTATTCACACTGTGCTCCATTTGAAGACGCAGTCCAAAGAATGCTTTTACCTCTGGCACTGTTACATCTTTATAATTTTTTAGCATAGTAGCTGGTTGGCTTTTTGCTTTTTACTTGCTCAGCACGTCTGTTTGTCTGCTCACACAAATTGTGCCAGAAATTACTGTCGAGGAAAAGTTCCAAAAATTCAATGGCTTTACTCTCAGGAGAAATGGAATCTGGAATATTCTTAGGGCCTATCTGTACCACAAATGTTGTGTCTACGGTAAACATAGGTCTAAATATATTTGCGGTAGACCAACCTGTATCAAATTTACTTGATACATTGTGTGGGATACGCCCCTTTCCACAGCCCGATCCCCTGAGGGGCCAGGAACAGGGTTAGAACTAGCTTGATCATAATGTGATTCACAAGTTTCGCCACTCGATTCATTTTCGATGTCACTTTCACAATAATCACCATCTAAATCTAATTCATCATCCTCCGAATCATTGAGCACAAGTTCAACAGCTTGTTCCGTTGTTAGCCTTTCAGAATGGCTATTTCCTGGATTTTCAACACGCCTTTTCATTGTAAAAACAGTTTAAAAATTGCAAAATATTATCACGTCGTGGGCGCCGCCATTTTGGTTCAACATTCCACAAGATATGTGTACTTCCTGACCTCATTATTTTTTACACATTTCCATTCCCACCCCATTTTGCTAAGCTAGGTGTGTCAGACCGAGATTACGGTCTCTCGGGGAGAGGATTTTTTACGCACGGACCGAAATTTCGGGACCTCGGGTTCAAAAGGTTAAACATTGAATTAAGTAAAGAATTATGATAACATTTTACTTGTTTCTTCACCCATTGTTCCAAAATGACATGAATCTCTTATAATTTCTATTTAACAAGGCAGAGTTCTTGGCTTCATGGTTTCTTTGGTGGTTTGTAGTTTTTATTTCTATTATGACAAGTTCTCGATGGGCCAAAAAGTTTGTTAAAGTCATTATCCATAAACAAAGAAACAAAAATTTTCTTTCCTTCACCCCATCCAACTTCTGTTAGTGACTGTGTAAGTCATGTACAGAGTAATTATTGTAAAGTTATGTCAGTTCTGAGCAAAGATAAGAAGGGAGTACTGATGTGTATAATGGACTATGTTGGTGTTAACAATCAAGTAGAGACAGACATGTCAGTGCCAGCAGTTGTATAAACCTCTTCCTATACACCAGCATCTTCATTAATAATACAAGAATCAAGAGGCAAGGAGGAGTCAGCAAGAACAACACTGGAGATAGTGCAGATGTATCCTCTTACAACTCAACTTGATGTTGAATCATACTGGACAATCACTTATAGTATAATCAGAAACAAAATCAATCCACATATGCTGGCTCTTTTCAGCAAAATGTCTTGAATCTTTAAATTGCTTTTCATTGGTTTTTTTTCCCTTTATTTCTTTCTTTTTATTTTTTATTTTAAAATATGTCTTTAATTAAAAGGCAGGTTAAAAAAAAAAAAAAAATTAGTGTTGTGTATTTCTCATATGTACACAGGCTGCAGGTACACAAGCAAGAAACAGTGATGAAGGCTTACTCATTTCTGACCGAAATTAGTAGGTGGATTCTACCCTTGCGAGCAAAAAATTACAAATGGCTTTCAGCATTTCAAAATTTCTTTTGGTGTGCTCATTTTGGTCAAGGGTGCGACTACTATAGTGCAGGAAAAGAATTCTTTCTGGAAAATGATAAGTTACTAACAATATAAAGTTAACGTTACTTATTTCATACCTGCGTCAAATTTACTGCTGGTGTTGGGATGGCCCTCTGCTGACGAACACAACATAGACTGCTCCATGATCAGCGTCATTTCATGCAGCTGATTTTTCTTGTGTGCAGTGCTCTTAGCTACATCAGCTTTCTCCATCTCGGTCTCAGGCCTGTGAATACTTTCACTAGACTCAATATCTGCAATATCTGATGTATCGGCCAGGCTAGGATTTCAAACAACAAAGGTTAATCAACTATGAAGGCAAAAACTAATCCAAATTTACACTTAAAGAAACTATTTTAAACTGACAAGTCATACATAAATGTTTTAAACTTGGTTCACTACAGAAAATTATTTTTTGGCTTCAAGTTTCCACATGATGGGGTAGCTGTCCCAATGCCCAACCCTTTTTAGTCGCCTTTTATGACATGCTTGGAGGGTGTTACTATTTTATGCTCCCTTTCGTGACCCAGTAAGACATGGGGAAACAAGACAGGTGAAAATGGAGCAGGAGATGATAAGACACAGATGATTGATAGGGCACTTATGTTGGTAGTAGGGCTGCACCAAATAGTGGTTTTTGTGAATAGAGGTCTTTATTCGCCCGAATACGATTAGTGAGTGAACTTTGGGCATAAAAAGTTGTGTTCAATAGGCCTACTGACATTTTTATTAATTATGCAGCATTACAAAAAAATAGCGTCATCTGGGTTTTCCCCTGAACAGCCGATCTAATTTAAGCTGGTGATTTTTTATTTGTCATTGACCTTTGAGACAAAACTTGTATTTCTCTGTGTGTTTGTATGTCAGGTGATTGTTGAGTGGAGATGTTGTATATATCTTGGATGTTACACCACCACATGATATAACCGTTTTGCACAGCGAACACACTGCTTTACTACTATCCTCCTCACACACACTGAAAAATGTCCATATTGGACTACGCTTTTCCATTGTTGCTAAGGAATAATAAATCGTATTTCTTAAACTTGAACAGTGACTATAAAGTATTAAAAAAAACAACAAGGCATGATTTAAACCAATACAACAGTAACAATGCGAGGACTAACGCACACGCTGATATTTACACGTCTGATTTTAATCGGCTGGCTGCCTAACCTCTGCCTAGTCAGCTGATGCAACTCGCTACACGCTAAAGTAAGCATCGCAAGGTGTAGTGTATTGAGTTAGTAGCTGATTGAAACTGAAAGTCAGCTTACTTTCTGGGTCTAAAATTATCACACTGCGGGTTGACCTAAATTTACTATTCGTATTTGATGGCAGCATACTATTCGGGCGAATACAAATAGTTCCTTGAATGCACTATTCGGCACCGTATCGAATATTTGGTGCAGCCCTAGTTGGTAGCATTTTAATGTAGTTTTTGCTCTGGAATCCCCACAGTAAGAGAGGTAGAGGGAGACAAACAACACACGGAGAAGAGAACTGAAGACAGAAATGAACAGGATAAAGAAGGTACAGAAAGATCTTGAGGATATGGCAAAGAACAAGCACTGCATCAATTTATTAAAGGCCTCTGAGGAGCTGAAGGGTAATGATCATGTTAAAAGAATATATATATGAGGTGTGATAAAAAAGTATCCGGAATGGTAGCATAAGTCCGGAACCGAGCGACACAGCCGGAAGCTGCTAGGCTCAGGTTGACCTTGGAACCTAACGTGCATGTGGCGTGAGTAATGTCTGCCCTGCTCGTCTGGTTTGTTTACAGTAGTGCTTTGTTCTTACGCGTGTGAACCGTGTTCGTCGCATTTGTCATGGTGGAAAAAATTGATCAGACGAATTAGCATCAGATTTTGTCAAAAACTTGGCGCAACATGGAAAGACACATACTTAAAGTTACAGACAGTCTATGGGGAGGATTGTGTGAGACGTACACAAGTTTGTGAGTGGTATAAACGTTTTAAAGATGGTCGAAAAAGTGTTGAGATTGATGAACGGTCTGGGAGGCCCGCAACCAGCAAAAGTGAAAACAATGTTGAACCTTTGCGCGCAGCTGTGCTGGAAAATCGCTGAATCCCTTTTCGAGTTATCTGAAGACTTACACATTAGTTTCGGTTCAGTTCAGTCGATTCTTACGGATGATTTGGGGATCAGACGCGTCAATCTAACTTTGTTCCAACATTGCTCTCAGCTGACCAGAAACAGGCCCAGTGTTTCAGCTGCTCGTGACCTGCTTGAGTGCATCAAAAACGACGAAAACTTTAAAAACAGGTCCGACATCCACCCTATTCGACAGATCTCGCTAGCCAAGTTTTTGACAAAATCTGATGCAAATTCTTTGATCAATTTTTTTCCGCCATGACAAATATGATGAACACGGTTCACACACGTAAGAACAAAGCACCACTGTAAACAAACCAGACGAGCAGGGCAGACGTGACTCAAGCCACATGCACGTTAGGTTCCAAGGTCAACCTATGCCTAGCAGCTTCCGGCTGTGTCGCTCCGTTACGGACTTATGCTACAATTCCAGATACTTTTTGATCACACCTCGTATATAAATATATGTTTCAAAATCTTTCTAAAGTAAATTTTTTATTTCAAGACATGTAATGAGACTATTTCTTAAATCTAAACTAGGAAGATAGTTCATTACATTTTGTCAGCACTGGAGGGCAGGAAGATGGTTCGTTACTTTCTATTGGCACAGGAGCCATTTAAAGTGAGAAATGTGTGCCTATATGTGACTGAAAACACAAACAGTTGTAGTTATATCTAAATGGAAACTGTCAACTGTCTGGTCAGTTTAAAAGGTAAGTGTGTGCTATCACATAAATGTTAAAATACATTTTAAAAAATGGATCTTTTTTCATGACAGTTTTACATAAGAATCATCTATGCATGACAACACTTATTTTTTGCAATCATGACAAACAGAACTTGGATTCAAATTAAAAAATAGCACTGCATCTAATAATAGCTAAGACTCTATTTCAGTTTAGGGGATTTTTTTTGCTTTATTTTTAATGCTTACAATTTTACAGCACTGAAGAAACTGTATAATTTAAATCACCGTTTTTTTAGTGATACTCTACATTAATAAAAAAAGTGATACAACTAATTAAAAAGGCTATACCTCACATCACTGGAAATAATCTGCAAGTTTGGAAGCAGAGAATAGTTGTGGTATGATGATTCTGAGCTAGTTAAATCTTCTAATGTTGGCGACTTCCTAGTAAAGCAATTTGAGTGTGAACTTCCAAGATCTGTAGCAGTTGGTTTCTGTGAGGCAGGAGCAAACCATGGTCTACCACATGAAAGGAGGAGATGAATGCTAACTGTTACACAACTGAGGAGTAAATAAATTAAAACAGACTACAAGTGTTTTATGCTTTTTTTCTCTTTAAATTTCTTTACCACTTAAGAAAATTGATAAAGACATTTTTTTAAAAAAATAACCATGAACCCCAGGTGTCAATAGTTATTACTGACACAACATGAACTGGAAACCATTCACATTTTAATTTAGTACTGGGGATAAGTGTGTGTGCGTCAAGATGTCCTGTGTTTTTTTTAATATGAGATGAGAAGTGCTTAAAAAATAGACCAAAACTGCGCACTTCACACATGAACAGCCCTCCTAACACTGATGGTGTTTATGTTTAGTTTTTTTCTTTACTTTCTCTTACTTATTTCTTCCTTAATGCCATTAAGCATCGTGGGGAGATTCAAGTATCACTCTTTTCCATGATATGTCAATAAATCAGTGCCATATCATGCTTCTTCAGGATCTGTCATTCAACCCTCTTTCTTGTGTCACTTTGCAATGTAGTCCATACATTTACTGCCTCTCTGTGTAGCTGATGCATAGAGCTTTTCATACAAACTTGCTCATTTTTCCTTCTGTCTTATGATGATGATTTCATACTTCTCTTCTCACATGCTGTGACCTTCCTCTCTTGTGCTTTAGACAGTGACCATGTCTGACAATGCTATCAAAGAGTTGGTATGAATGCGCTATTTATATGTTCTTGCTTTGTCTCCAGAAGGATCTGTGGATGCCTGACAATAGGTCAACTGGTGAGCTACCGAGTTAGCCTTTCGACCTCACCTCTCTAATTCTCTGTCTTTTCTACCATCTTCTCATGAAAATGCTTCTAAGGTACATGAACTCTTTGACTCATTTTATCACAGTACTGTTGAAAAGTTTGCAGAGTATATTTCAATTGCTTTACATACTGATGTTGATACTGCATTCCTTACATATGTCAGTCAGTTCATGTGGTTCTTGCAACTTTTTACAATGATGTGTTTTAGGCTTAGTCATCAGCAAACAATAATTCCCCCATGTCTAATTCTGGATATGCTTCTCCAGTTATTCTATTTATATAAATCTTAAACTGAGATTGTACTTGGAGAAGCACCTCTACAAGATGTGGACTCATACATACCCCTTGGTAGCAACACAGACAAAGTTGGAGCAACAGACAATGACATAAAAATAAGAAAAACGAAGGCAGGAGGAGCTTTCATTGCATCAGAAAGCTTAAAATATGGAAATCAAAAGAAATAAAGTCTAGCTCAACAATAATTTTCAACTCAAATGTCAGACCAGTATGACTCTGAAACATAGACAACAATAGTAACTAAATTTCAACCAAGAAATTTAATTGTCAGAAATGGGTGTTTAGAATTCTTCTTCTTTTGATCCTTAGCCGCAGACTGACAAAGAAGTCAGTGGGCATCACGCTTGGTGGCGTCTTGTAGGGCAGCAACAAACTGCTTCCACTTTGTTCGGCCGGCGGCCAACCTTTGTACAGTGCCCCAACTCTGCTTCATTCTTTGCATCTCAGCCTCCAGAGTTCTCCGCCAAGTTGTTTTTGGTCTTTCGCTTTTCTTTGGGGGTTTATAGCATAGCTGTTCTTATAATGGCATCAGAGTCCCTTCTGAGGACGTGGGAACCCATCTCCAGCGTCTGCCAGCTATGATGGTGTGCATGTCCTCTTGGTTACTCCGAATAAGTAGTTCTTGGTTGGTGATGGTATTCGGCTAAAAGATTAGGTGAATTTTCCTTAGGCACATTGAGTGGAAAGAGGACAGTTTTGACATTTACTTCTGCTACTCTCCAGTATTCCGCACCATAGAGAAGCACAAAAAGTGCACAGCTCTCATATAATCTTAATTTGGTGTGTGTGCTGTAATGGGAAGACTTCCAGATATTGTTGAGACTAGCAAAGGCTGTTCTCGCTTTATTCATTCTGTTGTTGATGTCCTTGCTTGTTCCGTATCTGTTCTAGCTTCTGGTTCCTTATTGTTATTGGCTCAGGATTGCCCACATTGAGTGTCATGACCTCTTTCTTCAGACTGATGTTCAGACCCACCTGCTGGCTATACTTATTCAGTCTATCTGTTTTTTCTTGGATGTGTTGATGTGAATGTGCGAGTAGTGCAATGTCATCTGCATATTCCAGATCTTCCAGTGCAGAAAATGTTGTCCATCTAATTCCTCTTGGACTGCCCTCTGTTGTCTGGCACATCACCCAGTCTATGACTGTCAAAAATAAAGTTGTTGATAAGGAGCATCCCTGTCGTACTCCTGTCTTCGCCTCAAAAGTTAGGTTGCGCAACCCAACACTGTATGTGAAGTTAGAATAGAGGCTTTTTATAATGGAAACAATGCAGCTAGGAATTCCACAAGCTGTCAGTATTTTCCATAGACTGTCCCTGTGTATGCTGTCAAAAGCCTTTTCAAAATCAACAAAGTTAATGTATAGCTGTTTCTTCCATTCTGAACACTGCTCTATAATGTTTGTGAGGGTGAATATATGACCTGCACATCTTCTGTTCTTTCTGAATCCCATAGTTTATGGTCTACTGCTTTTGAAATTCTCTGGATAATTATCCTGCCTAGTATTTTACTGGGAACTGAGAGGAGAGTAATTCCTCTCCAGTTGTTGAAGTCTGCAAGGTCACCCTTCTTGGGCAATTTGACAATTATTCCTTTACTCCACTCCGTTGGTGTTGTCTCTGTTTTCCAGACTTGTACATATAGTGTTCTGATAGTTCTGCTGCTAGTTCAGGGTCTGCCTTGAATAACTCAGCATTTAAATTGTCGTGACCAGACGCTTTTCCGTGGTTTAACCCTTTGATAGCTGTGATGATTTCTTCTCTTCGTGGAATGTCTGTAGTTACGTCTAGGTCACTTTCATCCTCAGGAACATTCATCTGCGTCTCTGGTGGTTCCTTATTCAGTGTTTCTCTGAAGTACTCTGCCCATCTTGTTTCCTGCCCCTGTGCTGTGGTGATGAGATTTCCTTGCTTGTCTCTTACTAACGCTATATTGTTTGCACCTCGTTTTCCACTGATAGTTTTAGTTATTTTATAAACTGTGCTTTGTTCATTTCTCAGTGCTGCCTCTTCTGCCTGCCTTGCAAGGTCATCCAGAAATTTCCTTTTGTTGGCACGGGTTTGACGTTTTACTTCTTTGTCCAGCTGACTGTACTTGTTCGCTATATATTTCCTTTAACCTGGGAGACTTAGCTTCTGTTTTCTTTTTTTTTTTCATTTCTTTTCTCATCGCTATGATGCTTAACGTTTCTGGTGTTATCCAATCTTGTCTCTTTCTTTCCTGGAATCCCAAGCATGATTTGCTGCTTTCCTTGTATATTGTTGAAATGATGTTGAATTTCTGGTCAACATCATCAGTTGCTGTACTTTCCTGGCTTTTGGCAATTTGATATCGTCTCTTTACATCAACCCCAAAAGCTTTTCTGAGTTTCAGGATAGTATATCTTTTCTGTTTGATTGCAATTGGTCCAGCAACTCTGAGTTTCACCTTCAGTCTTGCTACTACAAGGTGATGATCACTTCCCATATCTGCACCTCTTCTTACTTTCACGTCTTGTAATGCATGACTCCATCTGCCATTGATCATAATGTGGTCTATCTGGTTTCTGTCCCATCCATTTGGTGATTCCCATGTTAACTTGTGCACTTCATTGTGTGGAAAAAGTGTTCCTCCAATGACCAGGTTGTTAATGCTGCAGAAGCTTATTAGTTTATCCCCATTCTCAATTACTGTTCCACTGCCGCATTTCCCCATTACTCTTTCATTTTAAGTATTGTGTGTACCAACTTTTGCATTAAGGTCTCCCATTACTATAATTAGATCGTACCTAGGTGCAGTTTCGATTTCCTTATGTAGCTGTTGATAGAAGTTGTCCTTGACCTCTTCATCGCTATCATTTGTTGGTGCATAGCATTGTATTATTGTGGTGTTGGTGAATCTCCCTCTCAGTCTTGTTATCAGTCTGTTGTTGATGGGTTTCCATTCCAGTAATGACCTTTCTATTCCTTTCTTCAGGATAATGGCTACACCTTCATTGTGCTGACCACCCTCTCTACCAGCATAAAGTACTGTTTCTCCTGAAGCTGTTTTTATTCTCCCCGTCCCGGTCCATCTGCTCTCACTTATTCCCAGGATATGTAATCTGTAGTTCCTCTTCTCTGCTGTGATCTGCCTCAGCTTTCCTGCATCATTTATGGTTCTGACATTCCAGAATCCAAATCTAGTTTTGTGTTTTGCGGTCGGGGCATCCGTTTTCATGCCAATAGTTCCTTTCGGCTTTCACCACTGACAGTCATACGAGCCTGAGACTCCGGATGTCCGTCACCACTTGTTCTCGACTCCAAGGTAAAATAAATAGAGGAAGACCTAAAAACACACGCAAAAAGGAAGTCAAGACTTAAAAGGATAAAGAACACGCGAGAGAACTTGGATGTCGCAGATTAGGAGAGCACGACATGAGCTGTGCTCCACTGGGAGCTGAACGGTAATGAATGAACAGATGTTAAACAATAGGAGGCGACAGTACACATCCCCAAAGTATTCCTGTTAGCTTCAGACACCTCACATGTTTTGTTATATTCAGCGGCCACTGAACAAACCGGTCTTAGGATGAGTACGGCAGTAGTGCATCCTCTTCCTTCCAAAAACCAAATTGTGGGTTGTTTAACTCATGTTCAACCCAAACTTCTTGGGATGCATTTTTCATGCACAACTCAACTGTGCCTCTGTACCTGTATATCTTGTTACCTTTGCTCTTCCAGACTGGTATTATTGCCTCTTCCAGACAATGAATTACTTTCCAGCTACTGCAAAAACACAAAACTGAGCTTCTGTCAAGCGCTCTCTGCTTCAAGAATCCAGCAATGCTTTTCGCTGTTTTAGAAAAGCTTGTAAAATATCAAAATAAAAAAATGTATAACCTATTTTCCACTTTCAAAGTTGAACAACATTAGGTATACATGACAAGAAGTATGGTAAATAAGTCAATTTTGTAGTTTATACATATACATATATATATATAAAATTATGCACTATAAATTCCATTTGTTAAAAGTACCTCAAATCTCTTGTTCACCTCTCGTTCAATAAACTTCTCTGACGCATCAACGCGTTGTAACTCCAAGATCTTTTCCCTGAGTTCATAGTTCTCTTCCAGGAGAAGGGTGTAATGATGATGTACTTGACGGAAGTCCTGTCGCATTTTTTCCAGACTTGTAGCTAGAGATCTGTTGTTGGCTTGCAAAGTACGCACTGTCCGTGTTGAGTTTACTGTGCAAAATATACAGATACACTGCTTTTGATTGGGACTTCGGAATCTTGTTGATTCCAATAAAATATTGAAGTGTCAACAATCATTCTATATTTCATTACAAATATGCAGGGTGACTGAAAAGTTACTCCCTATGTTAACATTTTTATATCCTCACTGCAATACAGGTCCGTATCCTAGAATCTGAAATGCTCAGGGCCAGCAGTGTTTCGGAAATCAGATTTTTGTTGGTTTCTAGATATTGCACAAAAGTAGCCCAAGTCGCCTGAAAATCAGTTTGAAAATCGGCCAAAAACCGGCAAAAAAACTTTACATTTTCTGGTGTTCAGATTTGGGATGCGGGCCTGTGTTGAATGTACATGAAACAAATGTTAAAAGAAAAATCAATAACTGCCATTTGACTAATCGGTTGTATTTTTTCATCTTTTTTTTTTCTTTTCTAGAAACAAAATATCTAAAATGGCTAAGAAACTGAAGTTACAAGAGAGCAAAGACTACTGTCCGCTATGAGGTCATGTGTTTAACAAGCCGGATCTCATGCTGAGCTATGTTAAGAGATGCGCCTGTTGTATGGAATTTTTTAGGTATTCAATTAGTTCAAATTCTATGCACTGGTGTGCATCTTGGGAGTGATCCAGCACACTTGCAATTATGATATGACATATAACATGGTGGTTTTACCTGATAGCTTGAGGACAGAGTGCATGTTGATTTGGTGTTCTGAAGAAGACTGAGAATCTCATGTTTTTCAAGTTATCTGATGATTATCGATGAGAAATGTTTATACAGACTGAGATGTCAGTTAACGTATTGATGACCGTCACCTGACGGACAGTCCCTATTTGTTGTATTATATTATTTGTTGATTACACTAGACAACAAATTTGGACTTTTTGTGTGTATCTGAGATTAAACCAAGTTACCTTTATGTTGTTTGGGCTGCTGAATATGAAAATGGCCGTTAAAACACCAGATTAGCTCTAGTTTTTTAAATATTTATAAAACAAGTTTTACACATTTGCATATACATCATCATCTCAGCCCATAACCCGTCATGGGTCGTAGGGGTGCCATGGTGGAAGCATCAGCAGACAGGGTCCTCCACTGCTCTCTATCCTCAGCAATGCGTACAAGTGTGGAAAAACCATGTCCTGCCCATTCTTTGATGTTATCAGCCCAGGATTTTCTCTGCCTTCCTCTTCTCCGTTTACCTTCGACTGTTCCCTGAAGGATTGTTTTCGAAAGGGAGTCATGACGAGTTACATGCCCAAACCAGGCAAGCTTTCGACGTTTCACTATTGACAAAAGTAGTTCTTGGTGGCCTGCATAGGTGTTTATCTTCTCTCTAACATAGACATTTGTTTTGTGCTCTTTATAGCAAATGCGCAAAATTCTTCTATAACATTTATGCTCGAAAGCCTGAATCCTTCGCTCTGTATCTGCAGTGAGTGTCCAGCCCTCACACCCATACAAGAGAATAGATAATACAAGTGATTTGTATAATTTGATCTTCACAGGAAAACTGATGTTACTTTTCCAGATCACATTCAACCTTGTCATGGCAGCTGAGGCCATCTCAAGTCTTGTCTTGATTTCTTTACTTGATCTTCCATCACTACATATAGTGGACCCGAGATATTTAAAGGTGTTAACTTCTTCTAACGTTTGCCCATTTAACGTAATGTTGGTCGGAACATGTTTCTTATGGCTATTCACCAATATCTTGCTTTTTTCTATATTAATTTCCATCCCATACGTTCTTGTTACTTTCTCCAGTCTAGAGGTAAGGTCTTGAAGTTCTGATTCTGATCCAGCTATCAGATCAATATCATCAGCAAAACGTAGGTTGCACAGAGGTCGGCCTCCAATCGATATGGTTGATTTATAATCGTAGAGAGCCTCCTGCATAATATGTTCTAGATATATATTAAAGAGCACTGGTGACAGGATACATCCTTGGCGAACTCCTACAGTTGTTTTGAAAAATTCTCCAATGTCGTTGCTTGCAAAAACAGCACTGCTTGCGTCCTTGTATAGTGCTTCAATGATAAACATTGAATTTTCTCATTACTTGCCATAAGCCTTCATGCCAGACTCGATCGAAGGCTTTTGTGAAATCGATGAAGTTATGGTATAAATCGTGTTGATGTTGGAGATGTTTTTCGATAAGTAATCTAATATTGAAGATTTGTTCTGAGGTACTTCTTTTTGGTCTAAAGCCAGCCTGTTCCTCGGACAAGATTTCTTCTGATTTCTGTTTTATTCTGTTCAAAAGTATCCTTAACATCACCTTACTTGGATGACTAATAAGGCTAATGGTTCTGTAGTTCTTGCACATTTTTAGATTTCCTTTCTTTGGAAGCGGTATTACTAATGACTGCGTCCATTCTTTTGGCCATTTTTTTGTACTCCATATCTTCTGGCAAATTGTTGTCATGATTTTTACTATATCTGGTCCTTCATATTTCAAGAGCTCTGCTGGGATATTATCCACACCCGGTGACTTCCCTCCTTTCATCGAACATATAGCCTCTTCCACTTCTTCCCGTAATATTGCTGCATTTCCGAGTTCCCTGTTTTCGCACTTAATGTTGTTTAATATGCCTAAGTCAGTGTCAAGTTTACAGTTATATAATTCTTTACAATATTCTGTCCACCTTCTCATTACAGCTGTTTTTTCATTGAGCAGAGCCCCATTGCTATCTTCTATGACAGTTACCCTGGGCTGTTGGGGTTTTGATAGTTTTCTTAATGTGTCAAAAGCTGCCTTGCTGTTACCTTTTATTAGCCCCGTATTAATGGACTCACATTGATCAGCTACCCATTTTTCTTTGGCCTGTTTCATTTTCTTCCTAATATTTTTATTCACCATACTGTATTGCCATGCTGCTTCAGGAACCTCTTTCTTAACCTTTTTCATTTCCCGCCGTGTATCACATAACTTCAGAATGTCATCTGTAACCCATGGTTTGTTTTTTTTCTTTCTTTTACCAAGTATTTCTGTTGCTGATTCAATGAGCTCGTCTTTCATGTTCTCTGTGATTGAGTTGATATCCTCCTCCAAAAAGTTGAGAGCTGCGAATTTTCCTCCAACAGATGCCTCAAAGATTCCCGCGATTTCTGGATCTTTCAGTTTGTCTAAACTGAATCTTAACTGAGAACATCTGTTTTGATTATAGTTCTTTTTAAGTTTAAGCTTGAGCGTCATCAATACCATGTCGTGATCACTACCAATGTCGGCGCCAGGAAAAGTCCTAGTCTTGGCTTTATTAATACTGGACTTGAATCTTTTGGATACAAGAATAAAATCAATTTGGCCATGTATCTCAGTTTTTGGGGCATGCCACGTTGTTCTTCTTGATAACTTATGAGGAAATAGTGTATTTGCAAGGGTTAGTTTATAGTTGCTGGCAAATTCTAGTAGCCTTAGTCCTCGATCGTTGGTTTCTCCTGTCCCAAATTTCCCCACTGTACCAGCCCAGTGCCCGTATGCATCTGGCCCTATTTTAGCATTCCAATCACCTAACACGATGAGAAGATCTTTCTTTGGAATTTTCTTAATTGCTTCATCCAGATTGTCATAAAATGTATCAATTGCCTCATCCTCATAGTCAGTAGTGGGGGCATATACCTGTATGATGGAGATGTTCTTTGGATCTGCTGCAATACGAATGGTGATAAGCCTGCTATTTATTGGGGTGCAGCTGATGACAGAGTTCAATCTATCTTTATATACATACCATATGATAATAATGCTCATAGCGGAAATGATTCACAGCGACGCCTTTTTGCCTGTCACTTGTAATGAGTTTCTGGAGCATCTCTCACAAGGTCCAACAATAGTCTGCTAGCACTGCTGCATTCCATTTCCCTTGGTACCTTTTTTCGAGGGTAGTAATGTCCTGATGAAATCGTTCCCCATGCTCGTCACTGACAGCACCGCAGTTAGCAGGGAAGAAATCCAGTTGAGAGTGTAAAAAGTGTAATTTCAAAGACATGTTGCACCCTAGTCTCTCGTAGCACTGCAAGAGGATTTCTACAAGCTCCTGGTAATTGTCAGCCTTATTGTTTCATAGAAAGTTTGTGGCCATTTGACTTATACTTGACATAGTTGATGGTGTGTAACAGTTGTTTTGTATTGTTGTACATTTCTTTCCTGTGGACTGCATACCCGAGTGGAACAGATGGTAAAACGTTACCATTATGGAACAGCACAGCTTTTAAGCTCAACTTGGACGAATCAATGAACAGCCTCCAATCGTCGTCTTTGTAGTTGATGTGTAGTGCTGCCATCAGACCCACTATATCAACGCAAGCAATGAGGTTATCTGTCATTTTGAAATATGGAAGCAGATCTTTTTGCCGAGCACGAAACACAGACACATGCACAATCTCTTCTAGAAGATTCCACTGCTGCAGTCTGGATCTCAACAGCTCTGCTTTATTTTTTGGCAATTCCAGATCTCTCACTAGATCATTCAATTCACTCTGGGTAATTTTATGTGGCTGTGCAGACTCTTCAATAGGCAAGAAATCAGGATCTCTTGATGTAAATGCTTTCAAAGGTGACGGATGTCCACAGGCCTTATTATCTTCATCATCCAGAGTATAAGATTCTGGTGGGTCCGGAACAGGAAGCCCTTCCCTGTGAGGCACTGGCCACATAGAAGAGGGAATATTCGGATAGGTCACAGGCCGCTTTTTCTTCTTAGAAATACCATGTCCAATTGGAGGAGTCATGCAAAATTAACAATCATTAAGATGGTTTGTCGGTTCTCTCCACATCATTGGAACTGCAAAACGCATCGATCATCCTTTTCGGTTCAACCAGCAGCGCAGATTCGTTGCACAGGATTGACAACATATGTGTGGGGCCCAATACCGGTCCTGGTCACCGATCTCACAACCAAAATAAAGGCTGTAAGCTTTCTTTATCATCGGTGTAATGGGTCACCTTTGTGATAGCAAAGTTCATCATCATCATCATCAGTTGCCATCTCCACAACGGAGGTTGGCTGTAATGGATCTCCAACGTCTTCTGTCTCTTGTCTTGGTGGTACACTCTGATAGACTCTTTCCCGTCCATCTCTTGATGTTATCTTCCCACTTATAGCGCTGTCTTCCCCTTGCACGTTTACCTTCAACTCTCCCTTCTGTTATGGTCTTCTGCAAGGTGTTATGCCTTTTTATGTGGCCAAAGTATCTTAGCTGCCGAACTTTGACCTCTCTCATTAGTTCTCTTTTCATACCTAGATTTTCTAGGACCTCCTTATTTGTTTTCATCTCTTTCCATGAGATACGCCCCATTCTTCTATATATCCACATTTCAAGAGCCTCACAAATGTTCATCGTCCATGTTTCTGCACCATACAGAAATGCAGAATATATTAACACTTTATGATTCTCGAGATAACTGTTTGGATGTCAGTATATGCATCTTGTCCACAAAAAAAAACACGTCTGCACACTCACAGAATCCACATGTTGTAGCAAACACAAAAAAATGATGACAAGGAGGAAATGTGGTTGCAATGACTGCTACAGATTGCGTCATCCAATTGGCGCTCAAGGTTATCCGTCTCGTGGGGAATCACGCGCCATGGCTATAGAAAAGAGAAGGACTGGGTCATTCGCGTCGGGAAGGTGAAGCCACCAGCCTACTGAAACACCCCCCCCCCCCCCCCCTCGGATCTTGAAAACTAGAGCTAATTCACGATTTTTAAGTTCATATTCGTGATCAGCATGTCCAAATTAGTTAAAAATAGCTACTTTTGTCTCATATACATTTTGGCTGTTGCCCAGTGTTATCAGACTTCAGCTTTGTCTCTGAAGTCGGGAGCTTGTGTGAGTGACCACGAGCCCATGTCAACAGTTCATAACGCCATACCTTTCACAGAGTGCTCGAAGGTTTCGTCTAGATTATGTTAAAATTCCTTACTTTTCTATTCCTTCACATTTTGTCTGTTTTCTCTACGAAATATTTGCACCTGCGATCTTTTCTTTAGCTGTTTTTCAAGTCTTCACTAAAAGTCCTGTCATACGATCCAAATTCTATCTTGTTCTACAAAGGCACTTAAAGAGATTTCTTTAAGGACGTCAGTACAATTTATTCGCTTGGTCGAAACCACAGCGGTTCTCAGAGGATTATATTTCCGTGTTCAGTGGTCAAATGGAGACCGCAACGATAAATCTTCCGGCATGGCTGAACGAGAGACGGGAAATAATTAACTTGGCATGGGAATCAGAAATGTCTTAACTTCATGCGAACAAACGCTGAGTTTTAAAATCACTTGCTGATAATCGTTAGAAGAGAACGCACACTTATAGAATAGAAGCCTCAAGCTACCTAATATCAACAGTATATGTGATTTGAGAGTAACGCTACTAAAATTCTAGTTCTTAAGCTGTGGATAAGTCCTGAGCGCGCAGTTGCAGAATCCTAGCCAGTTTCTGGATTTTGATTGCTGAAAATTGTTGCGAGTAAACCGCCTAGTTGCTCTATGCTACAGAGAGAACTAGTGCTTACATCTCTAGCGGTGATCACAAGTCAGCAACCCTGAGCAGTCTACAGCTTATAAGCATTCAACACCTCGTCAGCACCTGAACATCATAACTCAACTTCACAACCAGGTTAACAAAAGCCTAGTCATCTCTTGGACTGTAGCTCCACTGCAGCAAATTATCCAGTTGGTAATTCCTACCTACTGAGACGCCCAGGAGAAGTCCAAGCAGATAAGTCTACTTAAAACCCAGACCAAAGTCAGAATTCACTTTTCCAAGAAATAGCCATAGGAATAAACTTTCGTCAGTGAGGAAAATAGCCTCTTATTCTTATCTGAACCAAAGACACTGACAGTTTTAAATTTCCTAGTATTTCTTTTTTTCAAAGTACATGTCAACATTGATTTTATTTCCCACTGTAATTAAAGTAATTATGTACATTCTGTAACTCACCATCATTCTGAGTTTGACTTAGTAGATTGTATGTTCTGTTCAGAAAAACATACTCAACCCTCCTTGTATTACCTGTTACTACTAGTTCATCTTCAAAAAGATTAGAGTAAGAAAGAGTTAGTCGTCGCCAGAAATATACAAGAGTTGGTAGTCTAAAAGATGAGAGAATCACTGACACCAACCTGTGCCCTTCTGTTAAACTCTTTCCCTCAACACTAGCTCACCTCTGTGAAAACTAGTGTCTAAAGGTCTATGTGCTTCCTACACATCTTCCTTCCTTTATTTACATACATCTCTAAAATTAAATTCTCCGACAATTGGAGTGATCGATCATTTATTTATTATGCGACAATACCCCCATCACCACCACACATTTACTTTCTGACGTTATACAATATCAGTTAATTCTCTGTATTTTAATGTTTGTTTCACATAACTTGAACATGAGTTAAGAACATTTACATACCTAGGATGCATAGTAACACCAGACGGTGGAACAAGCAAAGACATCAAGAACAGAATGAATAAAGCGAGAACAGCTTTTCAAGTGTCAACAACATCTGGAAGTCTTCCCAGTACAGCACAAACATCAAATTAAGATTATATGAGAGCTGTGTACTCTCTGCACTTCTCTATGGTGCAGAATGCTGGAAAGTAACAGAGAAGTAAATGTCGAAACTGTCCTCCTTCCACACAATCCGCCTAAGAAAAATTAGAATCTTTTGGCCAAATACTATCACTAACCAAGAACTACTTACTCAGAGTAACCAAGAGGACATGCACGCCATCATAGCTGGCAGATGCTGGAGTTGGGTTGGCCATGTCCTCAGAAGAGACCCCGATACCATCACAAGAACAGCTATGTTATGGACCCTGAAGGAAAGCGAAAGAGGCCGACCAAAAACAACTTGGCGGAGAACTGTGGAGGCTGAGATGTAATGAATGAACCAGAGCTGGGGCATTGTACGAAGGATGGCCGCCGATCAAACAATGTGGAAGCAGCTTGTTGCTGCCCTACAAGACGCCACCAAGCGAGATGGCCACTGACTGCTTTGATAGTCGGCAGCTAAGGATCAAAGAAGACGAGTGAAGAAATAAAATTTAAAAATAGGGAATGACTTGTACATAAAAAAAAAAATTTTTTGTTAAAGAAACTTCTGGTTTCTTTCAAGAGAAGTAGGATAAATAAAATCTTGTCAGTTCTGATAACTGAATTAAAGTTGTCATCTTCGCAGAATCAAACATATACAGATTTCAGCATTACCTTGTAATTAAAATTTTTTCAACTGCGCCAAATAAAATATGAGACAAATGTCAGATAAAAAAAATTATCCTACACATTTGATAAAATAACATGTCTTGTATCAGATATAAAACAGAAACATTCTGTTGTTGTATAGTATCCAATTACTTTATGTAAACCATACATTTTGATTTAAAAAAACCCAGGAAGTGATAAATCCACATTTCTTAATGAACAACAGAAAAAGCAGATTTCAACACAAGGGACATCAGAGATTAAAGCTGATGCTGGGCTCAGGAAAAAAAACATACAGACACATCAGAATGCAGTCAAATCAACTACTATCATGAGCTTTCAACAGCATAAGATTTGACTGCAGGGCAAGGGAGCAGTCAAGAGGAAGGTTGACAGATAACATTACAGAAATCCTGAGGAAACATGGCCTTCAGAAATGGAAGCAGCTTCTCTCCACAATCGTTAACAGTGCAAGTGGACAGAGTAAATGAAACAAAATATTAAATGCTGTTTGTAGAACTCACACTGAAAACAAACATGAATCTGATCTAAAAGATGGATACTTACAGCTCACATTGATGGCAGACTTTAATTTTTTTTGGTAAATGTTGGTTGTAGATACAGACAAATTGGTTTTGCTTTTCTTCAAAACTTTCTTCAGCCTGCGACGGGTGCTCTTGAGGGGTGTGTCCATTTTTCATCTATTCTAGTTTAAGCAAAAACAAAAAAAAAAGAATATGTTGGCTACCTTACACAGGGATAGTATTTAACAACTTGTCCATTGACATTCATCATCATCATCATCAGCTGCCATCTCCACAACGAAGGTTGGCTGTAATGGATCTCCAACGTCTTCTGTCTCTTGTCTTGGTGGTGCACTCTGATAGACTCTTTCCTGTCCATCTCTTGATGTTATCTTCCCACTTATAGCCCTGTCTTCCCCTTGCACGTTTGCCTTCAACTCTCCCTTCTGTTATGGTCTTCTGCAAGGTGTTATGCCTTTTTATGTGGCCAAAGTATTTTAGCTGCCGAACTTTGATCTCCCTCATTAGTTCTTTTTTCATATCTAGATTTTCTAGGCCCTCCTTATTTGTTTTCTTCTTTCCATGAGATACGCCCTATTCTTCTATATATCCATATATCTTCTATATTTCAAGAGCCTCAATTCTTTCTTCCAAATGCTTATTCATCGTCCATGTTTCTACACCATATAGAAATGCAGAATATATATATAACACTTTATGATTCTCAGTTTTAATTTGTGAGATAACTGTTTAGATGTCAGAATATGTTTCATGTTGTTGAATGTAGCTTTGGCCATTCCTATTCTCTTCTCGATTTCTGTTTCACATCTGCCATCTTCTGTTATTATATGACCAAGATATATACGTAGCTCTTGACTTGTTCCAGGATTTTCCCATTTACGCTTATCTTTAATGTGGGCTTATTGTCTGTTTTGCTAATTATCATAGTTTTTGTTTTCTCAATATTAATGTTGAGTCCATATTCATGACTTATACTGTTCACTTGCTTCACTAGTTCTTGTAATTCCTGTTCGCTTTCAGCTAACAACACAGTATCATCTGCATATCTAAGGTTGTTTATTAGACCTTTCACGGATGTTCAGTCCTGGTATTTCCTGTATCTGTTTGAAAATTTTTTCGGTGTATAGATTAAATAGGCAGGGGGACAGCACACAACCTTGTCTGACACCTCTTTTTGATGTCTATGTATGGTGAATAATTCCTTCCAGATCTTACTGTGGCAGTTTGCTCCCAATAAAGGTTACTGAGTATTCTTATATCTTTTCCATCAATACCTATGTCTTCGAGGCAGTAAATTATTTTCTCATGATGGACTCTGTCAAAAGCCATTTTATAGTCAATGGATCACATGTACATACTTTTTTGGACCTCTGTATATTTTTCTGCTAATATTCTTAGGCAAAATATTGCCTCTCTTGTTCCGTCTAAAACCAAACTGTTCTTCTTGGATTTCGCTGTCTACCTTACTTTTTATTCTTTCCTGTATGATTTTGAGCAGTATCTTAATTGAATAAATCATCACGCTGATTGTTCTGTGACATTCACACTGCACCATATACAACTCTGATCACTTTCACCATTGCTGGCCACTGTGGTGAATACATTCTCTCTCCCACCAAATGCTGCAGCTACTACATCCTACCTAAATCCTGGGCCACAGTTTAACACATATTTTTTTTTTAATTTCCCTCACCATTAAGTATTGATGAACAGTGCTAAAACATCTATTAATCAACTGTTCTTTTCTTTAAAACGCTTTTTATCTAGATATTTCTCCCTCTTCTCCCTGTTGAGTTAAACTTACAAGTTTTTAACCAGTTTTTAATTTTTAAAACTGTTGCACATTTCATATTATTCAATGACACATCAAAATTTTTTTTTATATTAATAAATAAAAAAACTCAAAGACCACTTCTCGTTTTATGTGCCATAAATATGTATCATATGTGCATTACTTGACAGAGTCAAAGTAAAGTACAATGTGGTGAAATCAAGCAGTATCATAAGGATTAACTCTTGGCTGTCAAGAAGTCACTGATGATAACTTACGGAATATGAGAATACCCACCAAGCCACTGGGAGCGGGATTCACCACCCTTCAGCTCCTCTAGGAGCATAGGCCTTTTAAAGAAGATTTATGCCAAGCCTTCATGTCTGGTCTTTTTCTTTGATCCATAACCGCCAACCGTCAAAGCAGTCAGCGGCCATCACGCCTGGTGGCGTCTTGTAGGGCAGCAACAAATTGATTCCACTTTGCTCGGTCGGCGGCCATCCTTCGTACAGTGCCCCAACTGTGGTTCATTCTTTGCATCTCAGCTTCCACAGTTCTCCGCCAAGTTGTTTTTGGTCGGCCTCTCTTTCGCTTTCCCTCGGGGGTTCATAGCATAGCTGTTTCATGTCTGGTGCCATCAGTTAAATGTCTTTCTGTCTTCTTCATCCCAGTGGAGGGATTGTCTCCCGTGCTCTGCAGTAGTGATCCACTAATGGCCAAGTTCAGAGTAAAAGGACGAGGGGTTTAAAAGGTATCAACCTTGGCATAAGATTACTCTTGGCAGAGATGTAAATAGAAGAATGATGTTTCTATTTAAGAAAGCCTCACAGGAATTTTACAGAATGGCAAGCATAACAACCGAGATCATCAATATATCCGTTATGAACTTATTATTCTCAGCCTCTTCTGAGAGAGAAACTTATTCATTCGTATTTTCTGATCTCACAGCTTAAGGTGATCCAGTAAATTATTAATTTACTAGCTCTGTATAGTTGTGTATTTTTTTTAAAACTGAGTCATACAGGTGCATACTCACTCAATAATGATTAATTCAACTATAGATTTATATTTACATATAAACAGGTTTAGTAATCAGCTACTGATTTAACAACGTAAAATAAATAAAGTTATTTTGACAAGGAAAACAAACAATTAACTTTTAGCATGGGATGATTTGAGTGGAAATTTTACAGAATCTTTATGCTGGGCCAGTACTCTGGTATTTATCTGGCCAGGTGTTGATAATGATTTGTCGATCTCAGGTTCAGTCCCTGCTGGTTCTCAGAGGTGTTTTGCGCTGGTCCTTCTCTTCAGGAGTCAAATATGGTAGCAGTAGCACATCCCTTGCAACAAGGCCGGGGTAACTACTTAGGCTGTTACGGCAAGCGTCTTCAAAACCCGTATGATGTAGGCGTCTAGCGTTGACTGCTGGCAACTTGTACCCCAAACTGAGAGGTACCAAATACCTCTTTTTAAGTATCGGGTTTCCTGATATGAACATCAGGTGACCTTCGCTTCCATCCAGCATTTCATCTTCCTCATAATTTTGCCTCCATCCCTGAGCATTAAATTTGAACCCATTGAGTCGGAAGAAAGCGCTTTTGGATAATGGAAGACAACATTTGAAACATTCTATACATATATAAATATACACATAAAGTTACAAAATGTTAGTATAGTAAATATATAAACCATGATATCATCATCCACTCCCTGGTCCCTATGGATCCTGGGGCTACATCTGCTATTGGTTCCTTGTGATGACACCCGCACAAAGCAGTCACCAGCTCGTGCAGTGGTGGTTCATGTGGCAAGTTATTTTATGTGATGAGATTGACAGCCCCATTTGCAACTATACATCCACAAGCAAATTATACATGTTACATGCAAATATAAAATGATAAACAACTTACATGTTACAACTCACCACAAAGCTAGGTTAAGAATACAACAGACTTGATGCATAGAAATCCATAATATGTCGAGCAACTGTATAAATTGCCGTCGTCCTTCAGGTGAATTAATTTTCTAACTTGGTACACTTGAAGTAGGATCCTAGAAGTTGGAACGCATAGTTATGACTGGAGTTACTCCTTTCTAATTTTAGAATTCATTTCCAGTCCTCTGGCCTGTCCTATACTGGGGTCCTAATTATTAAGTGTTCCTGGTAGTCTATGATTTCTCCTTGACAAAAGTGGAAGGCAGTCAAGCAGTCTTACACTGCTCTAGGTTATAAGTGAAATTTTTGCTCCCACTCACATCTCTCCATTGGGGAAAGATCCAATCAGAAGTAGTTTAGTTTAGCACTGCAATGTCAACCCAACCACAATTAGGTGTCTGATTTTGGTAGGGATTTCCCCCACCCTCATGCTGAACTTTACTTCACGACAACACATGGCATTCCCCTGAAATGTTATTTTCAAAATCATCTGAACACACTCCATGATCATATAAGGTCTTGCCACTTCCGTGTTACTTGTCATATTTACCAAAATCCCTTCATCACCAATCTATCCTAATTATTACGTCTGATAAATCTCTACCAAGGTGTTACTTTCTCATAGTTGATTATTACAACAAAACCTGGGCAGAAACAGTTACATCGCTCCTCAAGCTCCAATATCACAATTGTTAACTTCTGACATCCCTGTGTACCATACGCCTGTGTTGCAATATGGCAAAATTAACACATCTAAAATGCCATCTTGTGCAAAGACAATCCCTGCTTATTTACCCCTTGCCGGCTGTATTAAACTATCAAACACTTTCCACAGGTGTTTGTTCAATCAACCTGTCTGTCTGGAAGTCTTATGTAATCTGTCTAGCTACACAATGAGTCTGACGATTTAAATAAATACGTCAATGAGGCTACAAAATCCAGGTCAATTCAACAGGGTGGGATGACAAGAAAACAGATGAAAGCGTAAGCAATAAAAAATAAAAAGTTGCACTTAAAAGAGATGGTCGAGTAAGTACGGCCGGAGAGGACTGGGAAAGAAAGAATTTAGACAAGAATTTCATCACAATCCCCTTCATGTGTCTCCAGTTTTCTTCTCCATGTGTTCTTTGGTCTTCCTCTACCTCTTTTACCCTGGGAATTCCAGAGCAAGAACTACCTGATAATGCTATCAACAAATCTCCTTAATGTGTTTATGGATGACACAAAGCAGGAAGTCCTGGTATCAACTGACTGAAAGTTAGTAGGCCTACACTACAAGGAGCTGAAGGGTAATGAATGTAATTTATTCCTTACTTAGTAACTTCCATTAGGCCTACAGAGGCACCTGTGTAGTACTGACTAAGGTCTGGCCTGTTGTCCAGGAGGAAAGAACCGGGCAGCTGTAACCATCAGAGCCTATTTGTAAGAAGCTACGACATACGGACAGCTGAAAGAATCCTAAACCTAACCTTATCCTAACCATAACGACCTGGGTGACTTACCTGGATGACATCGAACACACATCCCACTGTTCTTCACTTTTAAAGTTTCTTAGACTAGCCTACCACTGGGGATAGGCCTTAGATACAGGCATACCTCACTTTCTTGCGCTTCGCAGATATGCGCTTCAAATTATTTGTATTTAATTATTAAAACATGCCTTCTTCTTCCGATAGATTTTGGCAAAAAGATTGTGATTCGCTGAAGGCTCAGATGATGAAGATTAGCAATTTTTTAGCAATAAAGTATTTTTAATTTTACAGTAGCCTACGCCTACACCGTTTTGTTTTTTTTAGACCTAGCGCTATTGCGCACTTAATAGACATAGTGTAAACACAATTTTAGGCTTTTATATGCACTGGGAAGCCAAAAAAATGGGTGTGACCCGCTTTATTGCGGTGGTCTGGAACCGAACCCGCAATATCTCCGAGGTATGCCTGTAGGCTATTTGAAACAGAAGAACCTTAGTTGCCACTTGCCAAAATGTCTCCAATGCAATAAAAAAAAAAATAGGCTATGCTATTATTATTTATGTATTGCAATAAATGTCCTACTATTATTCGTTTTAGTGTCCAGTGCTGTAGGCCTACTCCTTTTCATAACAAAAAATAAAACTGAATGTTTTCTTTGTGCTGAGCGATATGGTAAGCCTAGCCCGAGATAACGGTAGGCCTAACTGATTTATCACTACAGGCCAGAAAAACTCGGTGTGATCCTATTAGCATCTGACTTACTTTGTCCGTTAACCCTCCTTTCTGAACAATTGTTTGTTTTCAACAACCCATCTGACTTGAATGGGACTGCACACTTTCAAATAAAGGTCATTCTACGGTTTACCATATCATTAAACTTCGATACCGACCATCACGATGACCGACATTTTGAATCTACCGCGAGAATGGGCGTATGGGATACAATGTTGCCATTGTAACTTAAAATTATGTCCAGATTATTCGGTAAGTGCAGTAACTGGGTTGACCCTAAAAGTAGCTAGACTTTTTAAATTCGTAATTTGTCTTTCCTATGAGAAAAACACGCAAGAGATCGTTACAGTGGTTTAATCATGTGTACTCTTTCTCTCTGTTTTTCCATATACACGTAATTATTGCAGTCCTATGTGCAGTGAAAATAAATAATGTAAGACTCAAGTGTTCGGATATTACACCATATCATGGCAACACACTTTAATCTATGTAAATGTATTATATATTATAAAGAGCGTCTTTGAGTTTTAAGTGTACTCATCATAAAAATTCATCATTGCGTTGCTGTAGAAGGGCATTAGCTAGTATAATTAGGCAGAAACTTCTGGTTATTTTTGTAAAAACGTAAACTGTGGCTGTAATACGCAGAATGGAACACATCTTCAATCACTTAGCCTTTCTCTGAGAGAAAACACATTAAGGCTAATGTATGAAAAAATAGTTTATCCCAAACAAGTGTGCAAAAAAGTGTGTACCGGTCATATTAAATTGCTAAATGTGAAAGAGAACACTGCAATTATCAGGATCATCATCGCTGTCCTCAACGGCACACATAAAGTCATCTGCCATAAGAAGAAAGGAGACAGATGAAAACTAAAGATCTTCAAGTCAATTATTGTTACTGTTACGATTGCTTTCAACTTTGCCATGGAAAATGTATATTCATGCAGCATTTACATCGAAAGTTCCGCTCGCATTACATAAATTGTAATTGTATGCTATTTATTTGGTCTGTTGTTGATTTTAACATAGTTGTATAACTAAATAGTCATTTGGCTTTATTATTTGAATGGAAAAAAAAAAACGAGAAAACAAAATAGCCAGCCCTCATGGTTCCCAGAAAATGTTTCTTTCTTTATCTATCTATCTTCCTTTTCAGTCATTTCTGACTATAAGAGCGTACCCCCGAAACATAATCTCGGTGGCACGAGGTTGGGCACTTGAATAATGAGGTCAAGCTGTTGCCCATGCAGAATGCCTCTGCTGTCCAATCAGAGGAAAGGCCCGACTGACCCAGCCCTCATAGCCAATACTTTTCCAGAAGTTACGGATCCAATTTGCCTACTTCCCTTACCTACATTGTTCTATCAACTAGAGGCTGTGCACCTCGGAGACCTGCTGCTGATATGGGTACGACCTGGCACGAAATTCACACCGTCTCCGTGGGGTTTTCAAGGGCCAACGAGAGCGCATCTGACACCGCAATTAAAGCACCGCGGCTCTTGCGGTGTTCTTTCTTTAGCTGGTTACTGAAAAGAAATACGAGCAATCGCTATAGTTGTTGGTAGGTAGATCTGAAATAGAATCATATTGTTTTGAAAAAATACTTATAAATACAGAATTAGACTATACTAACAGAGAAATATAAGAAGTACTTACTTACTTACTTACTTAGTCGTTCCTCTTCTACCGTGAGGTGTAGAGGTTTAGAAGAGAGAGCGCCAGGCTATCCTATCGGCTGTTATAAGAAGTACAATGGTGCTAAATGTTACTTTTGAATATTCTATTCTGAAATATGACTTATGCTGATTAAATTGTAATAAACAATTACAGGACAATGACTATAATGTACACGATGCATTGCTCGTAAATGGCGCTTACGGCAAAACACTAAATTAACTATTTTTTTAGCGCTCAGCCCAGGCCTTTGACAACACAGTCAACTCATGCATACGACATACTGATCTAATATCACCAAAGAGCATTCAATTAGCAGTTAATTAATTACCAAAGATGTTCTCAATAAAAACAATGAATAAATAACTACTTATAAAACTTACTTTACGAAAGTGTCTTAAGCGTCATTAATCAAAGCAATAATAGAATATCTTAATGGTATTCTGGAACTCTGACAAATAAAATACTTGAGACTGCAAGTTCGAATGAATGGCTTATGGCCAGTTTCACGTCTTTTATATCACACTGTACACCACACAGTGTGGATCAAGCATTATTAATTTTATATAATTTCATTTTAAACAAAAAATATTCACAATATCTGTTAGCGCGGAAGCATAGGAATCTCATGACTTAAATTAATATCATGATCGGAGCTATTGGGTCTTAATCAGACCATTCTGGGTGATTATGATGCAATCTACCCACCCTACTGCCAATCAGTGTGCACTCATTTTCTGATAGGCTTATAAAATATAAAACGATTTAGAGAGATTTCAAAATGCTTGTATTTATTTATTTTAATTTTAAGGTGCCAGATCTCGTCAAAAGTAGTCAACAGTAATTTTTTTTTAAATCAATGAGTTGGCAACACTGAATGGAAAACACAGCGGCTAGAAGAAGATACTGCTGCGTATCAACGTCCATTCCGTATTATCGAAAGCAGTTAGAATCTCCACAGTTAGTCTCATACCTTGAAGATGGCACACGACAGATTATGCCTTTATTTATTTTTATTTTTTTTAGCGCACCTCTTGATGCTTTTCTCACATTTACAGACCCAGAGAAATATGCAAAATAGTAAAACCGTATGATTGTTATTTTTAATCAGAATCGACCTCACTGTACTCCGGGCAAACCCATAAATGCTCAGTCTCCCTCAGCAAATGTCGAAGAGTGTGAATGCTAATTGTGCCTGTAGCCCGCTGGTTGTACATACGACGGATGCATCCTCTCTCACGTCCATAGACAATTCAATCTCTGAAGGACAGAGGCCAGGAGGAAGACAGTCGATAGGATAGTATGGCGTTCTCTCTGGACAATCTCTACAACCCAGGGTAGAAGAGGAATGACTAAATTAGTACTGCAAGAAAATTCGTGATTATTGGGGGAGGGAATGACATGAAAGTGAAGGTCTATTGAGGTTATAATAATAGCTCCTACAGTCATAACTGACTATGGGAATGTGCTCCTGAGGTGACTGTCCTCAGCTGCTATTTTCGAGGTGGTCTTCTTTTCGCCCAGTCGGAGGTGACACCGTAGAGAGCATCGCCTCTTGGTGCGATCGGCAGCTTCATCCTCCCGGGTTGCTGGATTTATGTTCAATGCCCTCATGTCTCTCTTGCTCACATATTTCAACCTCAGCTGCTGTCGCCCACCTGTTCTTGTGAGAGGTTATAGTCAAACATATTAATAGTGACAAATAAGTAGTAACTTCAATATATTTCCAAACACCCCAAGATTTCACCCCGACCTTGCCTACCACTTTAAAAAATTTGGTTTTATTTATTTTTTGTTACACACCTTGACATGAATGAAGAGACTATGCTATTAGGGGGGGGGGGGGGGGGGGAGGAGGAGGAAGGAGGAAAGCGCACATCCACACCGTTTGAAACTTCTAATGTATTACGGTTTTCAGTAACATGTTAAATCTATTTATACGTAGGCCTTCAACATATTTTATTGACCTGTTTTTTATCTCATTCATAAGCTCTTTTTCCCTTGTTTTTTTTCACATAACTAATTGTTTTGTTTTCTTCTGTTCTCTTAAAATGAATCATATTCTGTATATCCCAGCCTGAAGAGCATCAAATTTTTTTTTTCTCGGGGGGTGGGGGGGGGGGGGGGGGGGGGGGGGGGGGGGGGGGGGGGAGGGTGGGGGGGGTTTGGAGGGAATCCCAACAACACAGAAATTAAAATGAGAATTGTATAAATGTTTACATTACTGTTTGGTTGCGGAACCATTGCACTGATTTTGTAACTTAATCCAAAAATGTCTACTTTTATCCGCAATAGTTAACAATCTCTTATGGACGATTTATGTTAATGTTACTAGAGGCCGTACCCGTTCTTCGCACGAGCAATCTATAAAATAACTGTGATTTTAAAAAAAAAAAAGAAATATAAAACTCAGGAAATTCGTTTTTAATATTAATCCCATGTATTTTTTAACTGCGCGTTGAAATGTGAAAAATGGGATAACCAAAAGCTAATGTAAAAATAGTACTCTTTAGACGTGTTAAAAGCTGATTTCACTTTTGAAGTTTGAGTTATACCTTCCCTGTACACAATATTTGATGTTTTGTCTGATGGTGCCAATAAAAATAGATTATTTTGGCGAAGTGGTCCTAGAGCACTTAATGTAAAACTGTCCATGTGAATAGCAAAGTGTTATTAAGTCGATCCCTGTGTACTTGATGGACGGACCATTTTCACTATGCAAACTGAACAGATCTGATGACCGCTCATATCCCTTTCTAACATCTTTTTTTTTTTTTAACCTCTTGAAATGTTCCTAGTTTGTTATAGCTTCTGTTTGTTGCCAATACATGTTATTTATTATTCTCAGGTTTTTGCCATAAATGCTTTCTAACATTTTGATAATTTACTCGTTATTCACTGTGTTAAATGAATTATTGTAGTCTATAAAACAACAATATATGGATCATAATCCCAAACATGATTTGCTGCTTTCCTTATATATTGTTGAAATGGTGTTGAATTTCTGGTCTATATCATCAGTCAATGTCTTTTCCTGACTTTTGGCAAATTGATATCGCTTCTTTATATCAGCCGCAAAAGCTTTTCAGGTAAGGGGGTCCTTCAATTTGCTGATGTCAAACCTTTTCTGTGTAGTTACAGTTGGTCCAGCCGTTCTGAGTTTCACTTTCAGTTTTGCTACTACTAAATGGTGATCACTTCCCACATCCGCACCTCTTCTTACCTTCACATCTTGTAATGCATGTCTCCATCTACCGTTAATCATAATGTGGTCTATATGGTTTCTGTCCCGACCATTTGGTGATTCCCATGTTAATTTGTGAATTTCTTTGTGTGGGAAAAGTGTTCCTCTAATGACCAGGTTGTTAATGCTACAGAAACTTATTAATTTATCCCCATTTTCGTTTGTTGTTCCGCTGCCGCATTTCCCCATTACTCTTTCATTATATGTATTGTGTTTTCCAACTTTCGCGTTGAGGTCTCCCATTACTACGATAAGATCATATCTAGGTGTGCCTTCCATTTCTTTCTGCAGTTATTGATAGAATTCATCCTTGACCTCATCATCGCTGTCGTTCGTTGGTGCGTAGCATTGTATTATTGTAGTGTTGGTGAATCTCCCTCTCAATCTTATTCTTATCAGTCTGTTGTTGGTGGGTTTCCATTCCAGTAATGTCCTTTCTATTTCTTTCTGTAGAATAATGGCTACACCTTCATTGTGCTGTCCATCCTCTTTTCCAGAGTAAAGTACCGCTACTTTTTCTCCTGTTGCTGTTTTAACTTTTCCTGCCCCTGCCCATCTGCTCTCGCTTATCCCTAGAATGTGTAATCTATAGTTTCTCATTTCTGCTGTGACCTGTTTTAGTTTACCCGTCTCGTTCATTGTCCTGACATTCCAAAATCCTATTCTTGTTTCACGTTTTGCGGTCAGGACGTCCGTTTTCGTGTCAGTGGCTTCCTTTCGGCTTTCACCACTGACAGTCATACGAGCCTCAGACTCCGGATGTCCGTCCCGCAGCAAAGTTTGTTCATTTGTTGTCGTTTCCGTAATTTCATTTCTTTTTACATAGACAGGGGTGTCAGCCCTATGCTAAAACCCCCAACCTGGAGGACCAGGGTGTCTGCTTTAGTCTGACCCCTGCCCGCGCAAACCTGTCCAGCTTGGTAGAACCTTCCAGGAGTAAAACTTCTGCTGGCATAGCTCTGGGGGTAATCAGGGTACGCAAGCCGCCATACCTCGACAAGGTATGGACCAGGAAAAAGCCTTTGACAGAATATCCTCACTCTCGCTACCTCCTAAAACTCTTACTTCACTCTCATTGGTGAATACTCTCTCTACTTTCTCTCTCTGGATGTGAGATTTATCTACACAAAACCTGAAAGCAAGGTTTTGGTAAATCAATCTTTTACTGGGACCTTCAGGCTGGCAAGATCTGTTAGGCAGGGGTGCTCCCTTTCTCCTCTACTCTAAGTACTCGCTCTAGAACCACTGCTAGAGAAAATTAGACAAGACAGTACTATCAGAGGCACTTTTATTCAGGGTAAAGGGGAACAAAAGTTGCTTGCCTGTGCAGACGATACTACCTTCTCCCCCCTAAGACAGGTCTATACAAAATATCATGGACACATTCACGCTTGTTGGTAGAGGAGGTGGATCAAAATTAAACGCCCAGAAGTCTACAATCATGGGTATAGGCAGATGGAAAAACAAAGCTGATTTTCCCTTTGATTTAACGTCAACAACAAACATGAAACTGTACGGTACCGTATTTACTTCCCATCCCAACCAAATCGCACACACAAAATCACGTGGCAGAAGCTTATCACACAGGTCACAGACATGCTAAACCGCTACAAATACAAAACAACAACATTTTTGCCAGAGCTGGAATAGTGAACTGTTTTATTATTTCAAAAATAATTTATATAGCTATGGTCTTTAAACCGGAAACGGCCCCGGGGTCGACCCAGCCTCATGAATTGGGAACCAGAGGAACTCTGGGAAGGTTAAGGCGGCTAGCGTGATGCTGACCACGTCACCTCTAGTGTGCTGAAGGTCTAGAAAATATGGGCCTAACACCATATTCCCAATATGCCTCAATGGGTGTGTAACGGGATCTTTTACCTCTTTTTATCTTTTTACTTTGAAATCGCCTGACAATATCTAGTGACTAGAGCAGAGGTTTTCAAACTGTGCGTCGCGGCTCCCAGGGGCGTCGCGGCCCTCGGCTAAGGGAGTCGCGGTGGCTTGGGAAAAGTGTTGGGCTCGATATTATGAGCCAAGGTCCATCAATAAATATAGATCTTCGTAGGACGGCATGTTTGCGCCGAGGTATTATTACATGTACCATTACGTGTCATTAGGTACTAGAAGTTATTGACAAATGCACCATAAAACTCCAGAGCAGGTCTATGTTACGAACAGCTGATCACTAATAAAAATATGCACATTCAGAAGTCATTAATATCTTTTTGGGTACAATTGCTTATATATAATATATAGTATAGAGAGGAGCCGCGGTGATTTATGCACAGGTCAACGGAGCCGCGAACCAAAAAAGTTTGAAAACCTCTGGACTAGAGCATAGTTATTCGGGAGTAGGGAGGATAGTGTTGTTTGTTTCAAGAATTACACAAAGTATTAATATAAATCAAATCACGATGATCATCGTAACATTACCGTTTAACTCCACAAAGAGCACATTGACAGAGAGCTCTCTCTTCCTTCTGTTTGAATTGTGTCAACAAATGCTGAAACTAAAAGACTCACTGTTACTTACTTAGTCGTTCCCCTTCTACCGTGAGGTGTAGAGGTTTCGAAGAGAGCGCGCCAGACTATCCTATCGGCTGTCTTCCTCCTGGCATGGTTCCATTCTAGTCCTCGGTCCTTCAAAGATTGTCTAATGTTGTCTTCCCAGCGGACTCTGGGGGGTCTGGATCCCTGGCTCTTTGTTTCCCATGCTTGTCGTGGTAGCCGATCTTCTCCCATTCTGCAGACATGGGCAAACCATCTTAGTTGGGACTGTTCTACTTGGGTCTGCAGGGGATTGGATTTTAGGCCTTGACGTATCGCCTGGCTGCGAACCATGTCTTGTTACTTCAACCACCTTCCTCAGATACCTCATTTCTGAGGTTTGGATCTGGCTTTTGTGGGTTGTAGTCATTGCAACGACTCGCATCCATATGTCAAGACTGTAACATAGGTGGAGCGGTATACAGCCATCTTCGTTTTCTTACCAACCTCTCTCTTGCTGAGGAATCGTCGATTTATGGCCTGAAAAAGTCTCCCAGCTGCTGCTTTTCGAGTGGCCAACTCTTCTTTGTTGCCTCTCTTACGGTCTATAATAGCTAAGACTCACTGTTAACAGGTAACATTTATGGATGTGGATGTGTGCATTTTTTGCTTTGTTTTTTGATCATTCCATTTTCTTTTTATTCTCAAAAGTAAATTTGTTTTCAATACAAAAGAAAATATTCCACATAATGGACATTTCATTTCAGTCATCAAAATTACCAAGAAATGTATCGGCAAATATAAGGACAAAGAAACATGCGTTGGGACAAGCCCAAGCACACATACATAAACACACACACACATACATAAGCTTGCAATACATGTTATTTTTTCTCCATATTAATAAATCTAATGTCGCAATATGTAAAAAAGTTAATGATGCTTGACTTATATGAAAACTAGGTGGAATGATTTAAGTGTTTTGTTTTCTGCGTGAATATGTGTAGAAAATAATTTTAAAATCCTTTGTTCATAGACAGCTTTATTTCTGCAAACCCATGCTAGATGTCTATATTCTGCCAAAAGTGCAAGGAACTGAATTTCAGTGTATGGAGTCATCTTGGGAATGATGTTGAGCATAATTGCTGTATACATATCTATATCTGTTGTATTTTTGTTGTTGTTGTAATGTCTGTTTCAGTGTTCAAAGTTTGTGTCACTGTATTACAGTAAACGAAAATGTGTTTCTCTGTATCTTTGACGTTTAGTCTACAAAGTTTACATTTGGATAAAATTGTAAATATATTTCTTTGTATGACTGTCGTATAGTAAGTAGGTCGATCTTTATCACTCTCTATCTTTTCCAACATCTTTCACATCTTTCTTATTTCTAGTTTCACCCACATTTCGTTCTTTCGTCGTTGTTCAAGTAATCTTTTAATCACCTTATCTTTCGGAACCCCACATTTCCTCGTTAGAAATCTTGTGGAACACCAGCTTATAGACAACTCCTTTGATATCTAAGTCCCCGTATAAATATCGTCAGACATGCCACCTTGGAATTTTGATAATTTTAGAATACGCCCGGCCGACACAATATGGAAGTCTTTTCATGGCTAAAACGCTGTTTAACTCTTTGACTCCATAATTATTTTCCACCCTGTGCCATAGTTATTTTTTTAAGAATTCTAAACGGTGAAGCGTACTGTCTTTTAGTGTAAATTTTATGTTAATCTTTTCTGTGAACATGTACCTATTATATACCAAATTGTAGGGAATTTAATGTTTTAATAGTATCCCTAGCTTCATCTTCTATCTAGGACTAGTGATTAGATGTTATGGTAGGTCTAGTTTTGTTGCTTTTCGATCGGCCAGAATACGACTATGCCCACTCATCAACTAAATCTAATGTGTCTAACTTTTCTGCACCGATTTTGTTTTTTTTTTGACAACAAACTGTGACTACCAAACAATCATTGTCAATGTCAGCAATGTTTCTAAGTAGTTTGACACAACTGTTCGCTTAGGAGACTTAGAAAATGTAAATATAAAGCAGGACATATGTCTCTAGAAATAACAACGAAAAACGCAAACAAGCGAATCGTCACACAAATTGTGATAATAACATCAAAACACGGACATGTGCTGCTTAACTACACTCAAATTAGTTGTTTAAATAGTAGCGGAAGTCATTCTACGAGTTTTAAAATATGAATTGCATTAAACGGAAGATGTTTGGGGTTTATCTGTGTTAAACGGGATCCAAAGACGCAGCAATAGAGAATGCAGTCAGTGACCCATAGCTTGACTGCTGGCGTCAGGGTCAGCAAACCAGAGCTGACCAAGACCCTACTCCACCTCCACGTGGTGGTCCTGGAAACAGACTGCATCACTGCAGTCTGGCTGAGAGAGTAGGGATCGAAGAGGGAAGGCAAACCCGGTCCCAAAAAATGCCGTGCTGAAGTCGGATGTGCCGGCCGAAAGGCGCAGATATCGCAGCTCCGCTGTAAACAGACACAACGCAACCAACGTCCTTTTCAGGACGAACGAGGAAGAAGAAGAAGATTTGTGTTAAACTAAAAACAACGCTCTGAGCATTGCTCTGGCGCGGCGTGTTGAATTTTGCAACGCTCAGAGCGATGGTCTGGAGTTAAAGAGTTAAACAAACACCGGTCACCGCCTCACAATACAATAGCCAGCGCTGCAATTGACTCAGGCGACAATGGACTCGGGACGCACACTTGAATGATTGTTGCCAGATGGAAACAATGACACGCGGCCAGGCCGTTGGATAACAAAAGGCTTGTGACTTGCTCAGGAATGTGTGTTGGAAGATGGCAGCCGATGATAGGGGTTTAAACCTCTTAAATGTCGAGTACAGAGAGAGATACGGAACACTGGGCCCCACCATAGTACGCATGACACGCAAAGCTACATAAGACAGAAAGCTTTGTGACAGAGGAGGCGTAGGTTTCTGCATTAGCCGGCCAATAATCAAACACTGGTTTGTTGTGCAAAAGGACATGAGGCACAGCACTGGAAGTTTGTGGCGAAAAGCCCACGCACTCGTAGCCAGTGGCATTCGCTGACATGACACGGAAGGGTGTAATTGCACAAGCCACACGATGGAGGCCTAGCTAGTGGTTTATGGATGGAGTGATACGTCACACGCCCAATGGACCCACCTTGGGCTAACCCGCAATATAATATACCGCGGAGTCTGCCAGAGAGCAGTACAGTTTCAACAGCGTCGTGTAGATAATATCCCATAGCATAGCCTGCAAGTAATTCAGTGTGGATAAAATAATTCATATCTGTGGTGTATTGTGTTCTTAAAGGAGTTTGCGAAAGGGAAGAAGAGGTTAGTGAATCTTTTAAAAACTATTAATATGTTTTCTTAGTCTTTAGTTAAGATCAATTTTGCACTTAGCATCATTGCTAAATGTGCGGAAGCAGTTTTTCAATTAATCCTTCTCATAAATGATTAATTAAATCAAAATATTTTTCTCTTCGATGATAGGAGGTAATTGATAGTTCATATTTCATCTTCATCTAGATTGTTAGGTCATCATTCAGACTTACATGTGCCCACACTCTCATGAATGACATACCACTGAACATGACTAGCATAGATGTCCCCATTGGCAACTTCATAGCGTCAGTGGGACCCCATACTTTCAACTGCCGTCCCAAAGGGTACGTACCAGCTAGATAGAAGGGGCGAAGAGATAGAAAACTGGCAAGACAATAACCTACCCTTCCTAACCAACCCACGTGATCCTCCTGGAAACTCCAGAAGATGGCATAGCAACCTCTACTCCAGACCTGGCATTCTGCACACCTGATTTGGCTGGATAGAGAAAGTAGGAGACTCGGTGGAAGTGATCATCGTCCTGTATTCATCAAAATTAATAGAACAATTAATACAAGTCCAAGTCCCAAGATGGAATTATAAAAAAAATTGTCCGTCTCAACACAGAGCAAATCTGTGCTTACAAAAGATATTAAGGTACTAGACAGAGACATTAACAAGTCATCTGGGATTTTTAATAATGGGAGTACTCAAGGCACAAAGGAGACAATACCGAGAGGAGCGAGGAAGAACTATGTACCATATTGGTCCAACACACTACAAAACCTACATGAAGATATGAATGAAGCAAGGCACACTGCAGAGGTACAACCATCCCAACAGAACCAATCATGCTACAAAAGGCAAAAGCACAATCCAAAAAAGGACAGCTAGAAGCCCAGAGGGGAAGCGGGAGGAAAAAACATATAAACTAAACCTTGAAAAGGAAGCGGAGAAAGTTTTGGAAACTCACTAAACAATTGAATGACGATAACAATTCTCAACGACAAAACCATTACACTAGACATGCAGGGAAACTATATACCGGCAAACAAGCAGCAGACAATTTTGCGGAACCTACAGAAATGAAAGTAACATCTCCGTCAATTTACGCAGCCAACGAGACATGCGTCAAGCAATAATCCACACTAGAACAAATGGAAACAGTCCGGACGTTACGTCCAAACCGTTGAATAGGGACGAGTTAAAAACAGCCGTGTGGACACTTAAAGACAGGAAAGCACCACGCGCGGATGGTAAAACCAACGAAATGCTAAAACACCTAGGATATACAGCAATGAGCAAACTGTTGCAAATATACAACTACAGTTTTGGATGACAGGCAGTGTGCCACAGATATGGAGAGAGGCGCTCATGTGTCCCATCATAAAGAAAGGAAAACAACAAAGGGCTAACAGACCTAAGCCTAACAAGCTGAATGTAAGACAATGGAGAGGATGATCCAGAAGATTGAAAGGTACTTGGAATCCGAGAAAATTTTAGTGCCAGAACAAGCAGGGTTTAGAGAGTGCAGCAGCACAGAAGACCAAATCACATACCTGTCACAGATCGTTGAAGATGCCTTCCAAGAAAAGAGAAAAGTCTTTACCCTATGGATAGATCTCCGAAAGCTTTTGACAAAGTATGGAAAGACGGGTTAATAGTAAAACTGCAAAGAACGGATAAATCAAGGGTAATATGAGAAAATGGATCCAGTTCGTTCCTACACAATCGGAAAGCAAGAGTCTCTATGAAGGTCACAACAGCAAGAAAATCCTCCTAAAACATGAGTTCCTCAATGCTCAGAATTGTCTCCCACCCTGTTCCTTGTATTCATCATGACCTCATCCACGATCTGCCACAAAGTGTGAGAGCTGCCCTATACGCTGACGACTTGGTGGTGTGGTGTGTAGAACATCTAACTATCGCTAATAAGCGAATACAAAGGGCAGCAGACAACATAGCATCAAGTCCCCATAAACGGATGGTGCAGATCAACGCTGAAAAATCATCAACAACACTTTTCACGCTCTCCAACAAAGACAAAGCAGGAGAGATACGACTTGGAAATATACATGTCCAAACAGATGAGAACCGGTGTACTTGGGCATTACATTAGGTAAGAGAATGACATGGAGGCACCACATCGAGAGAACAGAGGCTAAAGCGAGAAGAAAACTTTCCATACTGAGGAAAATAGCTGGATCAAGTTGGGGAGCTAACGAAACAACACTAAAGAAAGTGTATACAGGTGCAATAAGACCTATATTAGAGTACGGATCAGCAGCATGGTCTACAGCAGCCAAATCACACCTACAAGCCTTAGATAAAGTACAAAATCAAGCGCTTAGGTTGATCACGGGTGCCATGAAGACCACACCAATAAATGAAATGGAAAAAATCACAGGCATTCCACCTTTATTATACAGACGAGACACTAAGACCCTGATCCAAGCAGAAAAGTACAAGAAAATGCCCGCACATCCAATGAAAACTAGATTTGGAGATTTAGCCAGTGGGAGGTTGAAGAGAAGCAGTTTTGTGCATCGGTCCAAAAAACTAATTAGAACATACAAGGATGAACTACCAGACATCACTAAGGAAATAACTCCCACACTCCTCCCAACCCCATGGGAACAACATCAAAATTTCAGTATAAGACCTCCATAACTACCACCTGCCCCATGGGAGAGCTAAATACTCTCCAAAGGAAAATAGCAGCATGTGACATGATTGAAGAACTATACCCCAGAGAAGCATGGATCCAAGTATATACTGATGGATCTGCAACCAGAGCAGTGAAGAACGGAGGCGTAGGAGTTTATGTGGTCTATCCAGACAAAGAAAATTAATCCACCTGTTCACCTACTGGAATATTCTGTTAAAACTATGCTGCTGAAGTACAGGCCATAAGCATTGCTGCAGGAATAATAAATAACACAATAAGCCAATGTCAGCAGGTTGTATTCCTTACCGATGCAATGTCAGTTCTGCAAGCCCTCAACAGTGATAAACTGCCAGAATTAAACAAAGTCCTATGCGAAGTAAATATCAAAAGAATGTTAGTGCTACAGTGGATACCATCACACTGTGGCATACCAGGAAATGAGAGAGCAGAGTTAGTATCAAATATCTTGATCCGAGGCAAAAAGAAGCCACAACCTGTTTCACTTATCAAAGGTCCCCATCACCCCACAGAAGTCTGAGTTTACACATTACGTGTTTGGCGCCTACCAGAAAGAAACTAGCAAAGTGCACGTCTGGACAGCAGAATTCGCAGTTTAGGACATCCTTCACTTCCTCGGTTAAGAAGGAAGATTTCTCGCCCACGTTTTACACTGGGATTGCATAGCATTTTATTCGCCTGCTTATCAAGTGCTCACAAGTTTATTACATATTCAAATATCAAGTTAAACTCACTCGTAAGCTTACCGCATGAGTCAAGCTAAAGCACGCGCAAGTTGACTTTCATATGTATAGCAAGTTTAACTCACTCAGAAGAGCGCATTTTGAGAATCAAGATTCCATATTTACAAGCTGATTCGCATATACAGCTAGCAAGCTCACCTTACTCCAAAGCATATTTTATGAATCAAGAGTACATACTCAAGTTGTTGAGTCTACATACCAAAATCATTTCGTGTAAGAGCGCCAGTCTAGCCAGTGCCTTTCATGGATTAGACAGCAGCCATTTTCTAAAGACAACAGTCAACGATTTGTCCACGCTACAGAGATAGTGCCAAACATTGAAGGATTGTATATCGTCAAAGTTCTCATTACACAAAAGCTTTCATCAGTACGTCCTCGTCTTGGAGATAACCCACACAAAATACCATTCACTTACCTTGGACAGTCCACGCATACATGTGTATCATCATACACGGGAAAAGCATTAAGATACACATGGAAAGTGTAGATTAAACATCAGTTTGGTAACAAGTATCATATCACATCATCATTTCGCTTCACATAGGTTCAATCTCATTTTTAACTAACTACGTTATTTATATCTCATCTGTGTGTTTTGTGTGAATTGTCTTCACCATCATCATCATCATCAGTTGCCATCTCCACAACGAAGGTTGGCTGTAATGGATCTCCAACGTCTTCTGTCTCTTGTCTTGGTGGTACACTCTGATAGACTCTTTCCCGTCCATCTCTTGATGTTATCTTCCCACTTATAGCGCTGTCTTCCCCTTGCAAGTTTGCCTTCAACTCTCCCTTCTGTTATGGTCTTCTGCAAGGTGTTATGCCTTTTTATGTGGCCAAAGTATTTTAGCTGCCGAACTTTGACCTCTCTCATTAGTTCTCTTTTCATACCTAGATTTTCTAGGACCTCCTTATTTGTTTTCATCTCTTTCCATGAGATACGCCCCATTCTTCTATATATCCACATTTCAAGAGCCTCAATTCTTTCTTCTAAATGCTTATTCATCGTCCATGTTTCTGCACCATACAGAAATGTAGAATATATACAACACTTTATGATTCTCAGTTTTAATTTATGAGATAACTGTTTGGATGTCAGTATATGTTTCATGTTGTTGAATGTAGCTTTGGCCATTCCTATTCTCTTCTTGATTTCTGTTTCACATCTGCCATCTTCTGTTATTATATGACCAAGATATACGTAGCTCTTGACTTGTTCCAGGATTTTCCCATTTACGCTTATCTTTAATGTGGGTTTATCGTCTGTTTTGCTAATTATCATAGTTTTAGTTTTCTCAATATTAATGTCGATTCCATATTCATGACTTATACTGTTCACTTGCTTCACTAGTTCTTGTAACTCCTGTTCGCTTTCAGCTAACAACACGGTATCATCTGCATATCTAAGATTGTTTATTGATGTTCCACTGATGTTCAGTCCTGGTATTTCCTGTATCTGTTTGAAAATTTTTTCGGTGTATAAATTAAATAGGCAGGGGGGCAGCACACAACCTTGTCTGACACCTCTTTTTATGTCTATGTATGGTGAATAATTCCTTCCCGATCTTACTGTGGCAGTTTGCTCCCAATAAAGGTTACTGAGTATTCTTATATCTTTTCCATCAATACCTATGTCTTTGAGGCATTCAATTATTTTCTCATGATGGATTCTGTCAAAAGCCTTCTTATTGGTGTTAAATATTTACATATAGGGAAAATTCTACATTTAGATGAGATTGGAGACTCTTTCTTTTACAGAATCTGAGGACAGAAGCTAAGTTCGTGGGGAAATAGAACACTTTCCATAATTTACTAGAAAACTCTATCTAGTGGAAAGCATTCGCATTCTCTTCTTTTTTGTCCTTATCTCGAAAAGGTCTCTTTCTTTCTTAACGAGCCAATTTCTGGAGACCTTCTTCATAATATTTTATAGGCCATCCCATGCGACAACTACTGTTGTAGCTACATCAAGAACAACTTACAGCAATGACCAGTTTTCAGTTAAATAATGATCTATAAGTTATTACTTTTACTCTTGGTGGTGTGTTTATTTCATGTAAATGTGTTAACACCTGTGATTAATCTGATATGCCATATCTATACAATCTCTTTATTCTTTGATATAAATAAGGTTCTTATGCTAACACTAAATATTTATATATCTCTTTGGTTGTTCGGTGTATTCTCGCTTTCTTGTAATTATCTAATGCGCTGTTTGTAAAAAGTTGGTAAGATTCCAAAATGATGCGGTATTGTGTTGTTAAATTGATATAACACAGACATATGTTCACATCTAAATCTACGTACTATAGCACTGTGCACAGCGGATGTTCATATAAGGAGGACTCCAGATATGCCTCCATGCATTTGTTTGTCTTAATTCTTGTGACTTACCTTCTTATTTACCTTGTACTTATTTTGATTTATATTGTGAACACTTTTCAAACACTGGAGATGTAAATGTAAATGTGTACAGCTGGTGTTCATATAAGGACGACTCCAGATATGCCTCCATGCATTTGTTTGTCTTAATTCTTGTGCACTTACCTTATTTACCTTATACGTATTTTGATTTCGCACGCATTTTTGTGCAAAACACACATACACATGCATAACAAAAATGAAACTATAGACATTTAAAAAAAACATTTCTTTACATTTTAAACACAGGCTTTTAATGCACTAAAAACCCAAAAATAATTTTACAAGGAGTTTATAGCTTGCAGTCAAAAAATGTAACATAAAATTGACAAAAAGCGTGGTGCGCTTAAACGCTTATCATATATTTTATCTATAAGTGTCTAATGAAGTATAAAGCAGAAGTTAATTTCATGCAGAACCAGCGCCCATTGCACAATCCGGACAATCCATAGGTGCTCAGTCTCCCTTAGCAAATGTCGAAATATATGAATGCTAATTGTTCCTGTTGGGCACTGGTTGTATACACGACGGATGCATCGTCTTAAATGTCCATCCCTGCTAGTCTTACGCTTAATACCAAATTCTAGCAGCCTAGCTTTGTTGATTCATCGATTGCAGTGTTGTTCTCTAGCAGACGACCATCAGTCCTTAGTATCTCTCTCTTATCCATATCCAGTGTGTCCCCATTATAGGTACTCTCGAAGCTAGTCTGTCAGCTCTCTCATCGCCGCGTACCCTTGCATGACCAAGACAGTAGATCCACACCAGTTCCTGAAGAATCGAAGTTTCTATAGACGTTTCCAATTCATGCCGTAGCCATACATATTGGACCTTTCAAAGAATGGACTGAGAGTCGGACACAATAACTGTCAAGGTTGATGAAGTTTCGGACAGCCACCTTCGGGCTGCAGTAGCTGCCTCTATCTCCAATCTCATGTTGGAGGTTGTAATAAGTAACCTAACCATAATCAAAGAATTATGAAGGTTTGTTCCAATACACATCTGAAATGGGCTGCAGCAACACGATATACCACAGTTTCCCAATGGGAGACAGAAAGCTCCTTGACGTTGTTACTTCATTCGTTCATTCATTACGTTAGAAAGCTCCTTGACGTTGTTACTTCATTCGTTCATTCATTACGTTAGAAAGCTCCTTGACGCTGTTACTTCATTCGTTCATTCATTACGTTAGAAAGCTCCTTGACGCTGTTACTTCATTCGTTCATTCATTACGTTAGAAAGCTCCTTGACGTTGTTACTTCATTCGTTCATTCATTACGTTAGAAAGCTCCTTGACGCTCTTACTTCATTCGTCATTCATTACGTTAGAAAGCTCCTTGACGTTGTTACTTCATTCGTCTTTCATTACGTTTCACCTCCCAAAGGAGTACCGGCTTTATACAGGGTGTTTATAAAGTCGCTGTGCAGTGAAATTTACGCCCGGGCGAGACTACGTCACCAGAAATGTGGTTTTCAATTGGGGCTTGTTGTGTAATGCTGCACACGGGATTGTGGAACACAGCATTGGAACACAGAATATCATGACGTAAATTTGCATCATTCGTGACGTAATTTCTAAAATATTTTTCAAATTCACTGCACAGCGACTTTATAAACACCCTGTACTATCCTGTGCCATCCGTTCATGGTTTTTCTATGTGTTCTTTAATCCTTTCGTTTATGTCTTCAGTTCTTTTTCCCATGTATTCTTCCGTCTCTCGCTACCTGTCTTACCCTTGGTATTCCAGAACAAGAACTGCTTTGTAATGCTATTATACAGGTTTCCTCAATGACTTCTCCTCACACGTTCCACTGGCACCAGTCTGGTTCTAGGCATCAGTCCTACATTAGTGACCTTGTCATACTATTTCAATCTTTCTATCCTACGCAAGCACTCATTAATGATAGTGTAACTTCTTGACTGTTGTTAGTTTTTATTGTCCATGTTTGAAAGCCACGCAGCAAGTCTGCTGTGACACTTGAGTTGAAGATTCTAATTTCTTGTCTTGGACTTGATTTCTTCTAATTTCTATGTATTTATCATTGCAGTGGTATCTCCTCTTGCCTTTTGTATTTATATTGTGACATCATTGTCTGTGACTCCAACATTGCCTTATTATTTAAGATACGAGCAAGTAACCCGCCAAATCATAATTATGTTGCGCTCTTTCTGCTATATATCAGCTCTAATTCTCCCGTGGTTCATTACACTCCTTTCTACGTTATATTAAACTTCATTGGGCCTTTGTAGTCAAACATATCACGACTTCTGGTCAATGGTCAGTGCACCATAAAAAAAATTGAAAGGCGTGTGTGTTCTTTTACTGGGTAATCACTTCAGCTTTAACAGAGCTATGTGCGACTTTTCCGTATTTTCCCGAAAGTGCGCCATGAAAAGAGTGTAAGATATGCGCGTTCTTTCAATGGGTGCTCACTTTTCCCTATTTCCTGAAAACGGGAGGGATTTTCGCATTGTTTGTTACAGGCGTTTCGGTAGATCGATTAGTATAGAGGGATATGTATGATTCTGCAGTTTGCAGGGACCTGATTGTTTTTAGTGTGGCCGGGTTTTAGAAAGGGAAATAAAAACGACTAGATTTAGATTAGGTAGAACTGTAGTCCCTCTTCTGTTTGTGAGTATAAAACAGCATGAGAAACATAGGTGAGTTTGATTCAGTAGAAGTGATCACGAATTTCACGAATCACGTGACAGACAGAGAGACAGCGCTTTTTAGAGTGCGTTGAGTTAGTTCGAATTTGGTCTTCATGATGTAAGGACCATAGAAATCTCAGATGGAGATTTCCTTGTAACGTGGAAGGCCTTTTGGCTAAGATCAAAGTATCTAAGCGCAGGGACCAATACAGTGACATTCATGTGTCATTAGGTCCTTTGTGTGAGAACACAGAAGATCACTACAGTGACACATGATGTCATTGGGTCTTCTTGTGTAGGGACATGGGTCTTGACCAGGGCCGGGTTGAGCGTGTGCCATGCAACCTCATGCGAGGCAAAAAATAAGCGACCTCATGCGAGGAAAAAAATATGCGACCTCATGCGAGGAATAAAAAAATGTAACGTGGAAGGCTTTGAACTGTGCTTGTGTTTGGAGCACTCTGTAGAGACAGAAGTACAAAGCCAGCGCCAGACGTTAGAACTAAAGTGATGTTTGATTGAGTGCACAGTTTTTTCATTGAACCACTAGTGTATGTTATTTTTCAGTGGATGAGGAGATTCACGCATGTGCCAGGTACGTGTCTCGCCACATTATGAACATTAGGTCCCGTAAGACAAGTCAGGTTGAAGTTAGTCTTGAAATTAAACTAAGATCCCCGGAGTGGTCCGGTCATTTAAATATGATACTTTCAAGCGCATCCCAGACTACAAGCATTTCAGAAATGAAGTAGGAAAAGACAGTCAGTGAGCAGTGGGAAATTAGTCTAGTCAAAGACAGTGACGAATGAGATCTGAAATATTTAGCAGTATGAGAGCAGCGTATCAAGAAGCGACAAAGAAAAAACTGTATTGCTTCATCATTACCAAGTTAATGCCTGCACATTGTCATGCTACGACTCAATAAATATGTACATATGGTCAATAGTTTTGGGATGCACCCACCAATAAATTATTGAAAGGCTATTAGTGTCAGCATATGTTCTTACTGTTCTTGTGTGCAGTCGTTAAAGAAATAGTCTGTCAGTTGAGATAAAAGGAGTACAGAATCGAACCTGCTATAAGATCACGAGGTAGCATAGACTGCCTATCTGAGACCCCAGAGGCCACATAAATGCAATCGTGCTATCATTTGCTGCATTCATTCTCATAATCTTTGTCTTTTCCTCTGTATATTTTTTCAGAGTCAATTTCAAGTATTTTGCTTGCATCTGGTTACGGTTATGGGACAGAAGAGGCACGTGACCTTTATATAATTAGTTGTCTTTTCATTATCATCATTTTCTTTTCCTTTCATGATGGGGCATGGAGTAACTAGACATGTATTACGTATATAAGAACAATGCCTATGATTTTTGTGCAAAGTTGTTTCATTGTACGTTACTATTTAGGTATGTATTCTATTTTCTGCGAGTGATTGTGCGTTGTTCACCTTTTCTAGACAAACGCAGGCGAATGCTGCCCCAAAAGACTTGTGCGTGGTGCTCCCGGCGACGGGCCCTCCCAGTTCAAAGGATAAGGCAGAGCTACGTGTGTCTGTTCGGACGGCGTCTTTGGGCAGGGTGGTGGCGACGGTGGATGCGCCACTGGCTCTGGTGACGATAGAGTCTTCCTCCACAATGACTCCCTTGCAGAGAAGAGGACCATCCTTCTCGTGGCACTGCACGCACGCCAATTAGTGTTTCTGGTGTGACCTCCGCCAGCTGCGCCCGCTGAGTTAGGGAAGTTCTCTGGGGTTGCAAGAAAACCCAAAACAATACCCCAAAATTTCCACAAGGGTAAAAGAGTGAATAACTCGAATCCCTGGGGATCGGAACAACAACCTTTTCTAGATGGATTCTTGTGCCGTCTAATTTTTCTCAACCTCATTTTCTTCCTAATTTTCTGTAATCCGTAAACTGAATGGTCGTTGAAGTGTTCGCTTCTGTTGAATCGTTTATGAACTGTTTCCGCACTTTATTGTTTTCTCATATACAGAATATTGTCTGGCTTCCTATATTTGCTCTACCCGTTTCTTTTGGTTCTAAGCAACTATTACCTGAAGCATACATTGAGCAATCGAATTGTTCTAGAAATATTACTATTCCATTAAAGTTTGCATGTTTGTCTTATTAATGTTATTACCTTTTTTCAGTCAGTGCATGTGTCTTATCTGCTTAATAGTATTACTATGTGTTGTTCTATGTTGTTCACTTGGCTATAAGCGTTTGTGTAAATGGTGTGTGCCTTATGTTAATGTTTTAAGTTATTGTTTCATTTTGTTACATGTTTTATTTTGCCAAGAACTAGCATAAAAAAAAAAAAGAAAAGTGCTGAAACATGTCGTAAAAGCATTCAACGAAAACGAATATTTCAACGATTTTTCAGTTAATGGAAATAAGGAAGATAATGAGGCTAAAAAAATATGACGGTACAAGAACCCATCTAGACAAAATAAACAACACACTATTTCACATTACTGTTTAATTTTTTTAAATGTTTCATTCCTCATATATTTTAAATACATTTTTAGCGCGTTTTTATACTTAGTTTTTGTGAGCATTTTATCTCCCAGTTTGTGGATTTATTATTTTTTTCTCTCCCTTCCTACTTATTTGTGTGTGAGTGTGTGTGTGTGTGTGTGTGTGTGTGTGTGTGTGTGTGTGTGTGTGTGTGTGTGTGTGTGTGTGTGTGTGTGTGTGTGTGTGTGTGTGTGTGTGTGTGTGCGTGTGTGTATACTACTCGTCAAAAGTCAAGGGCCACTTAGAAAAACCTTGGTTGAAACCATAAAACAAATCTGATATACACGTAATTGGTATCAGTCAAAACGGCATTTATTGAATACCAAATTGACATGTCACGTAAAGAAACGGAAACACACATTCAAACGCAATGAAGCTGTGAAGTGTGTCACCCACCTTTTCAAAAGTCACACAATAGATATTGGACAAATAGACATTTCAAAATCGGGTATGACCACCGTTTGCAGCAAGGCATTCAAGACAGCGTAGACGCATCGAGTCCACAAGGGTCCGAAAAGTATCCTGAGGAACAGCTTGCAATTCCTGAAGCAGAAATGCAATCAGCTGTGCAACATCCATTGGCAGGGGGTGATTTGTTGACAACCTTCGACCAAGGATATCCCAGAGGTGCTCAATCGGAGAAAGGTCAGGTGAATGAGCTGGCCACGCCATCCTGATGATCCCATGTTGCTGAATAAACTCATTCACCACACGAGCTCGATGGTGTCGAGCGTTATCATCTTGGAGGATGGCATTACCACCTATGGTCTCCAGAGCAGGCTGAACAATTGGTCTCAAGATTTCGTTCTGGTATCTTGGGCCGGTCACGTTGCCTTGGATGATGTAGAGTGGGGTCCTGCCGTGTCTGTAGAAGCCTCCCCAGCCCATGACAGAACCCCTACCATAACGATCCACCTCTCGAATTGTGTCATCAGTAAATCGCTGTCCTGGCCGTCTCCAAACTCGAATCCTGCCATCATTGAATGACACAGTGAAGCGAGATTCATCAGTGAAGAGAACTTGACTCCATTGTTGCCTTGTCCATCGGATGTGCTCGCGACACCAAGCAACACGGGCTCTGCGATGAGCAGGAGTAAGGGGGATTCTGACTGCAGGACGTTGAGCAGCCAGTCCAAATTCATGTAAACGTCTGCGAATGGTGCTTTGACTGACATTAACGTTTACAGTTTGTCTCAGCTGACATCTTAGATTAGAACAAGTCACTTCGATGGCGCAGGGCTGACAACAAGAGGTATCGGTCATCATGTCTATTGGTGCATCTAGGGCGACCTGGCCGGTGGCGATCCTCCACACTTCCTGTGGCCTGAAATCTCTCCAAAATTCTTTGGATAGTAGAGTGTGACACTGCAAGCCGTCTAGCAACCTCACGGACAGATAAACCACTTTCAACCCACGCTATAGCCCTCATCATTTATAAGGTGTCAAGACTTCTTCTCGGTGGCATGGTTTTTGCAAGTGATGAAACTACCCTAAGTCTGCTGATTGTAAAACAAATTAAGAGTGAACTCTGTTCACGAAAAGTCGCCATTGCACGTGGAATGTCAATCAGCACGATTACTTCACCTGTTTGGTTCTACGGAAGTTTGAAAAAACAGATTAAAAATGTGAATTTATGGTCAGCAAACCAAATTGCACGTGATCACCATGGTTGTCGGTGAGTTGTTTTTATGCTTAACGTGCATAGAGTACTGTCAGAGGAAGATATTGCACCCATTTTTACTAAAAACTTCCTTCATTTAATCATTCTATGCGCTTATATAAAAGTGTATTGAAAATAATAGGGTGGCCCTTGACTTTTGACGTGTAGTATATATATATACTTACTTAGTCGTTCCCCTTCTACCGTGAGGTGTAGAGGTTTGGAAGAGAGAGCGCCAGACCATTCTATCAGCTGTCTTCTTCCTGGCCTGGTTCCATTCTAGTCCTCGGTCCTTCAAAGATTGTCTAATGTTGTCCTCCCAGCGGACTCTGGGTCGTCCTGGAGGTCTGGATCCCTGGCTCTTTGTTTCCCATGCTTGTCGTGGTAGCCGATCTTCTCCCATTCTGCAGACATGGCCAAACCATCTTAGTTGGGACTGTTCTATTTGGGTCTGCAGCGGATGGGATTTTAGGCCTTGACGGATCGTCTGGTTGCGGACCATGTCTCTTCTTGTTACTTCAACCACTTTCCTCAGATACCTCATTTCTGAGGTTTGGATCTGGCTTTTGTGGGTTGTAGTCATTGCCCACGACTCGCATCCATATGTCAAGACTGGGACATAGGTGGAGCGGTATACAGCCATCTTCGTTTTCTTACCAACCTCTTTCTTGCTGAGGAATCCACGATTTATGGCCTGAAAAAGTCTCCCAGCCGCTGCTTTTCGAGTGGCCAACTCTTCTTTGATACCTCCCTTTAGTCTATAATAGCTCCGAGATATTTAAAGTGGTCGACCTGCTCCAGGACCTGTTCTCCCAACTTAATCTGATGTTTTCTTTCTTCTCGTGATATCACCATGGATTTTGTTTTAGAGCTGCTTATGCCCATCCCTCTCTTCTCCAGCTCTTCCTTCCAGACTTGCAGGTTGGATTGGAGATGTGCCTCTGATTTAGCAATCAGGGCAACATCATCAGCAAATGCCAGCTCCGAAATATAGACTTCCAGTACCCCACTGAATACTTTCTTGTTCTCTCCTTACATGCCTTGATGACATCGTCCATAAGGAGTATGAAGAGGTAAGGTGATAGGATATCACCTTGTCTTACACCAGTGGTGGTTCTGAACTCTTCTGACTTATGGTTTGCTGTCCTCACATAATTTCTGCAAGACTTGTAGAAGCTCTGTATAGCATGAATCAGAGGTGCTGGAATATTCTTCCTTGCCAAACAGTCCCAAAGTTTGCTCCAGGGGACCCTGTCAAACGCCTTTTCCAGATCTATGAAACAAAGATGGATCTCACTCTTATACTCAAGGGCCTTTTCACTCAGCTGTCTGAGTGTGGAGATTAGGTCTTGAGTACTTCGGTTTGCTCGGAATCCGCACTGGACCTCATCCAATTGTGGCTCAGCTAGGCGTCGGAGTCTCTGCTCTAGGATTCTAGAGTAGATTTTACCAGGAACACTGAGAAGGGATATGCCTCTATGGTTTCCACATTGTCGATTGTCACCCTTTTTGAAAATTGGTGTTATGATGGCAATCTCCCAATCCTTTGGTATGGTCTTGTTGCACCATGCTGCCTGTAGGACCTTTAAGAGTAATAGGTCGCCTGATGCTCCCATGTACTTAACCATTTCTGGTGTTATACCATCATGCCCTGCTGCTTTGCCCATCTTGATTTTCTCTAGTGCTGCCCTCAGTTCTTCCATCTTTATGTCATCTTCACCATCATTAGTTTTCTCTTCTGTGCTAGTGGTTATCATTTCTGATGCTTCATCATGCTCACCATCCAGGAGTTCTGAGAAATATTCTTTCCATCTTTCCATTACTTCCTTCGGGGCAGTAAGCAATTTGCCTTGCTTGTCCTTTATAAATTTGAGAGGGCATTGTTTTTCTTTCCTCATGTTCTTTAGGGTCTTATAGAACAATTTCTGGTTTTCTTGTGCATCTTTTTCTAGCTTTTCTCCAAATTCTTCCCAGGACTTCTGTTTTGCTGCTAGCACTTTGTTCTTTGCTTCTGTGCTGAGTGTCACATATTCTCTATATTTTTCCATTTGTCCTGTTGTGTTTTTTGCTCCTAAGTATTGTTACCATGCCATGTTCTTCACTCGTATTTTCTCTTAGACTTCCTCTGTCCACCAAGGTGTCCTCTTTCTCTGGTTCCCAAGTCGGACTTCACCGCATGCTTCTGCAGCAGCTGTCTTTATGATATCCTTGAATTTATTCCAGAGGGTTTCCAAGTCATCAGGTCGTTCTTCTGTGTTGTTCACTGCTGTAGCAATAAGCCCCTGATATCTGGTCTTAATTTCTGGCTCTCTCAGCTAGTAGGTCCTAATGCTCATTTCTCCTGCTCGTTTACTTGGTTTCTTGCGTGATGTTGGGCAGTTCCTAGGCTGAGCAACTCTTTCAGTTGTTCGTTTGATTGTTAGCAGGTAGTGATCACTTCCAATCTCTGGCCCTCTCCAGACTCTTGCATCTCGGACATATCTGAATGAGCTTCTGCGAACAATGGCATAGTCGATCACTGACTTCTCATTCTTGGTTGGTTCACATCTAGTGTATGCATGTATGCGCTTATGGGGGAACTTTGTGTTTGTAATGATCAGATTCTGCTCACTGCAGAATCTAAGGAGTCGCTTTCCATTGTCATTGAGAGTATCTTCTCCATATCTTCCGATAACTCCACCCCATCTAGCATGGTCATTTCCAACTCTGGCATTAAAATCTCCGAGCATAATAACTTCATCTAGGCAGTCATCCACTGTCCTTTGAAGCAGCTCGAAGAATTCCTCCTTGACCTCTGTTCTCTCATCCTCATTTGGCCCATACACTATGACCAGGTTGACTATGGTTTCTCCTTCTTTTAGTTTTACAACCATAATGCGCTCCGAGACAAAGTTCCATCCCTTGATACTATCTTTTTGATTTTGGGCCACAATGCAACCCACGCCCCCTTTAGCTCTTTCAGATATGGGTACACCACTGTAGAGCAACGTGTTGCCATCGAGATCCATGACTCCTTGTCCTTTTTTCTTCGTTTCCGTTATAGCCAGGATTTCTAGTTTTGCTTTCCTCATCTCTTCCACCAGCTCCTCTTCCTTCCCATTTATACTTCTTGTGTTCCAAGTTCCATAAGTCGTAGTCCGTAGTCCGTTCCAGTTCGTCGCCTTTAGAATCAGTCCGGTTTTCTCTCTTGTAGTTCGCGTAATCATGATTTAAAGCAAACAGGTGATTGGCCTGTTGTGCCTTTGCATGGTGGAGGGGCTGCCTCCTTACGGCCTCCATGCAGGCCGCCCTCCTCCTTTTTCATCCGGGCTTGGGACCGGCATTGGCGGAGTTAGTATATATATATATATATATATATATATATATATATATATATATATATATATATATATATATATATATATATATATATTATATATATATATATATATATATATATATATATATATATATATATATATATATATATATATAATATATATATATATATATATATATATATATATATATATATATATATATATATATATATATATATATATATATATATATATATATATATATATATATATATAAATCATTTTTAATCCTTTTTGTTCCGACTTTCAGTCATGTTCTTTTTCACTTGTTTCTCATTTATGTGACTAAAAATTTTAAAGCCATGTTTATCTTTCAAAATTAATCTCGCGTTGATTTATTATTTATCTTACTTTTAGAGGCGTCCTATTAGCTAAACCGTTAGGGCGCTTTTCTCTCGTGGCATAGTTACCGGATTATGGGATTGAAACCTCATGGTGTCACGCACCAGCTGTAAATGGGTACCCGCCTTCAGAGCCGGATTAAGCTAGTGCGGGGCCTGTAGCATATGTTAAGAAAGGGGCCCTATATTTAAAAAAAAAAAAGCAATAAAACAACACAAACATATTTGAACACATACATTTTTAATTTGCATAGTAATTATCATTATAAATTAATTCGTTCTTGTAATCCTATAAACTTGCCACTCATGTTGCTGCCGTTGTCATAACTTTGACCACGGCAGTCTTTAATAGCAATGTCATTTGCCTTTAAAAATTAAGTAGACTTTTAATAAGCTGTTCAGCACTATGACCTTCCATATCCAAAAATGTCACAAATCTTTCAACTGGTCCAGATGGCACAACATAGCGCAGAGTCAAAGTCAGCTGGTCCATATTAGATATATCTGGAGTAGAATCCAATGAAACGGAATAATACTTGAATTTCTTTACTTCACAGAGAATGTGATCCAGTATGCTGGATCCAATCAGATTGATGAATTCCTCACACGTTGTTTTAGATAGATTTGACGTATGTCCAAATCCTTTGTTTTGCATGAGTACTTATATGCTCTGCCAGAAAAGGGTCAAACTTGGCCAGTAATTCTAACAACCCTAAGTAATTCCCGTTATAAGGGTATTGATAAGGGTGGAATTAGGATGCCGTCAAATTACCACCTCTATCGACACCAGGTATTACAATGCAAGATGTGGGTGTCTTATCTGGTTTAGATTGTTGCTGTGTGTGTGTTGCAGTAGAACAGTTCAGGGTACACCACAGGCAACATGACGTGTAGAGTCATAGAAATGGTAACTTCGCTTTAGGTTTATACCATTTATTGCACGCCACAAAACAGTCATGATACTTATGTTATCATCGGCATAGTACAACGAATGCAGCATTCAAACTCATGTTAACTGACAGTCATGTAGAAGTCAATACTCAATAGTTGTATGGAAAACAAATATCGTAGCGAAGCTTGATAAATAATACATATAACTTCTGCAACCGTGGTCAGCTGCAGATCCTTAATGTTCATAGACAATAATAATTATTCCTTCCTGATGCTAGCAGATCAGATGTATACAATACGTCCGTTTACTGTCTGCACGTGAGTAGCATACATGGATTACAGGTCAGCTCGACCTTTATAGCCTTCCTAAGTCTAACCATCTGACTTGGACGTGATCTCTGATATAACGAATCCTGGAACACAGACAATAGTCTTGTTGGTCTAGAGCGACCCATAGATATATAACTAGTTCAGGTATAAAGATACCGGTGACTTAATCCTAGTCAAAGTACCTCTCCATTTTGAATCACACAGGCGAGCAAAAAGGCGACAAAATGACGAACCTCTAGATGATAGCCTAAAGTTCGATACAAGAGGAATTACCTTATTTCGGAAAATCAACCATGAACATATGCCTCCAGGCAGGCTTGAATAATACGGGGAAATAGTCTAGTTAGCTAACTAACTCACAAAGACAATGTATTTCCCTCAGAGAATCACAAGACGCAGTCGCGTCCGCTCGCTAATCAGTCCATTTCTCAACTGCCCGACCTGGGCGGAACAACAAAACGACAACCCAGTCGAGACATGCGCAGAGTGACAATCTCTGAGTCGCTGTTCACAATAAGACGATTCTAAGAACATTCGAGATAAAAGTCTTACACAGTCGCGCCTTTTATGGACATGAACAGAAGCGTTAAGAAAGGTTTCAAACATCTACAACAGTTGACTGATACTACCAAATAAGGAGATATGGTCACGCTTCGTTCAAGACATTATAGACCGAACGTGTCTCTATACAAGAGGAGGTAAACTCATAAAAAATAGCAGTATCGATATTTCGGGTTCTGTCCCTTTGACCATAAAATATATATAACATGCATTTCAGTCAAATAATGATCATACATACGAAAAACGATCATACAAAGACTTTGGAAAAAAGTAATTATTTGTGCGTAACATTACCGCACCCTCCCGGGAAAAAAAAATGAAACATTTTTTTTTTTTTAAATCCTGGAGCCGGAAAAATCTAGGCTCCTAACGCACGTATGATGCGCGGATATACCTAACAAAATAGCTCAACACTTGGAGCGAAACTGAGATCATATCCCAGGTCCTTAGAGAAAAATTTATCTAAGTATACGCGTATATATCCCAGGAAGGTGCCACCAACACAAACCACAATGCTGGCAACATCATAATAAAAGTCAAATTATTCTCATACCAATATATGAAATCAAATATATTATTATGATATCATACAATGTGTTGCAAATAGCGGTGTAATATATTAATATACCGCACTATTTTATTACATTATGTAATGCATCAGTAACTAATAAGTAATACATGTGTTGATCTTCGTTGACATAAAATATTCAATAGAAGAAGATGTGGACATCATCCGCTCCCAATCTAGGACAGGACTTGATATACTCAAAGTTCCACAATGGACACAATCTCGCATCTTCAATGATGTGCTGCGAAAATATCAATAACACAAATCTTAAAGACAACTGGTAAATCTCTCAATACAATCCTGAAAATAATTTATTTAAATGTGGCCGAGTGATCTTTTGGCCCGTATATCACTAACTAAGCCTTCTTAGATAATTACATGGTACAATGTTATAAATTCCCCCTCAAAAAGGTGAGAAAAAAAAATCTACCAACATGTCATTATAACATTGGACTGTATATCAGGAAATATATATATGACAGAAGAATCATGTGGAATCGTGTGGGCATCTGGACAGAATGTCCGCCATTACATTATCCGAACCACGGATAGCTCGAACCGAGAAATGAAATGGTTGAAGAGCTATGGCATAACGAGTGGACCTCGAGCTCTTCAAGTTTTTACTCTGAATAGCAGTAAGCGCTTTCTGGTCGGTTTCTACAATGAAATGTGCGCCTAGAAGAAATCTTTGTAACTTCAGAATAGACCATACCATAGCCAATAACTCACGGTCTAAAACCGAGTAATTCTTTTCTGCAGCATTTAATTTCCTAGAGATATACATCACCGGATGCAGAGTATCAGAATACTCCTGCATTAGTGCTGCCCCAATCCCAGTTGACGAGGCGTCACTTCGAAGAACAAAAGTCTTCTCAATAGTAGGTAACCTAAGAATAGGTGGAGATGAAAATAGGTCTTTAACCTGGTCCAATGAGGATTGACATTCTTTTGACCAGCGGATCAAATTAGGCGACCCTTTCTTCAATAAAGTAGAAAGCGGTGCCATAATGGAGGACAGATTCGGAATGAATCGTCCGTAGAATTGGATCAAACCTAATAGACTCCTTACTTGTTTCTTTGTCTTAGGGACCGAAATGTTAAGTATTTTTGAAACATTGTGGTCTTCTGTCTTTAAAAGACCATGACCAACACGATGACCTAGGAAAGAAATCTCACTAAATCCTATAAAGGCTTTAGAGGGTTTTGCAGTCAAGTTATACTCGCGAAGAGTAGACAGTAATTCGTATAAACCCAAATAGTGATCTTCCCAGGAATCACTGAATAGACAGATATCATCTAGATATGCTATGACATCTGTACGATATGCGAGAATTCGGCGCATCATGCGTACGAATGTAGCAGGGGCGTTCATAAGACCAAAAGGCATGAAATTCCATTGGAATAAACCCCTAGGTGTAGAAAAAGCTGTAAAAGGTTTGGCACGTTCAGTTAGCGGGACTTGCCAATAACCTTTAGACAAATCTAGTTTGGTAAAGAATCTAGAATTAGAAAGTTTATTGAGTAGCTCTTCTAATGAAGGCATAGGTTCAGCGTCGAACTTCGTAACTTGGTTCAATTTGCGATAATCTACGCAAATGCGAATGTTATTATCCTTCTTTCGAACAATAACCATAGACGAAGAGTATGCTGAAGTGGATGGTTCAATGATTTCCAAACGTATCATTTCATCCAATTCTTTTTTCGACTTGAGACTGGAAATGGATAGGTATTGGATAGGGTCTGACTCTGATAGGATTATGATCAGTTAGCACAATGTCATGTTCAATGACATGTGTGTGTCCCGGGATGTCTGTAAGAACATCCTGAAATGTTTGCAACATCGAAGAAACTTGTCGATGTTCCTCAGCGGAAAGATTTGGAGAAACGGTCACGTTTTTCCAAGATTCCGTAGAATAAAGTGGGACCATAGAAAGAGGAAGATTGACATCAGAAAAAGTAGTTTCCTCATCCTGTATAACTGACAGCGATGAGTATTGACCATGAGGTACTTGAGAATTGTCCGTTGCCTGGAAAATAGGCTGCAAATAGTCTGGTCTTTCATGAAATTCCGTGAGCATATTTATGTGGAAAGTTTTATGCTTTCCATCAATATCGACAACATAGTCGACATCAGAAATTTTGGAGACTATTGCATATGGACCTTTCCATGCAATTAGAAGTCTGTTCTCCCTTGAAGGAAGTAGGACGAGAGCTTTGTCACCTGGACAAAGTTGTCGTAGACATCTATTCTTATTCGCAAACTGCCTTGCCTTTTCTTTAGCAAATTCGGAAGACGAAGTTGCTAGTCTGCATGCCTCAATGATTTTTTTCCCTAAGAGCAATGACGTACTCATAAGAAGACTGAGTCTCATCGCTAATATTATCGGCAGTGATTAGATCGTGAAGTAAAGACATAGGGCCGCGCGGTTGCGCGCCAAAGACAAGTTCAAAAGGGGAAAACCCCGTATGTTCATTGGGGACCTCTCTATACGCAAAGAGAGCCGCGGGTAAGACCCTGTACCAATCCTGAGGATGATCCTCAGTTATTTTACCCAGTAAAGTTTTTAGAGTCCTATTTAAACGTTCGACCAACCCATTAGACATTGGGTGATAGATACTGCTGAGAGACCTTTTTATATGTAGCATAGACATTACCTGTGACATAGTGTCTGATATAAGTTGAGTGCCATGGTCTGACAATATTTCTCCGGGAAAACCCAAGCGAGAAAATATCAGCCAAAGAGCGTCTGCGATATCAGCAGTTGAGATGCTCTTGAGAGGTATTGCCTCTGGCCAACGTGTGCACATATCGACACATGTAAGAATAAATTGATGCCCTCTAGCCGACTTAATTCTAAAAGGACCGATAATATCTATTGCCATTTTTTGAAAAGGGCGAATTGGAATGTCAGCAGCCTGAATAGGCGCAGCATGTCGTGGTCCTTTAGATTTGACCTCCTGACATACTTTGCAAGAGCGACAGTACATTCGTATGTCCTTGCTCACAAATGGCCAAAAGAAAGCCGCAAGAACCCTCGACTTTGTACGGGAAAAACCCATATGTCCAGCACATTGCGAGTCATGAGCATGTTGCAATATTTGCACCCTCATGCTCTTAGGCACAAGAATTTGTGAATGAGTGGATGTAGTCGAGTCTTGTACCATACGTACAAGTACGCCGTTCTTCATAGAAATCCAAGATTTTCTATTAGTATTTTGATTAGGATCACCTTTTTTTGCTAGAATGAAGAATTTTTGTAACGACGGATCTTCTTCTTGCAATTTGATAAATGAGTCACGTGTAATAGTCAAGTGACTATTTTGTTCATTTACTTCATCATTATTAGTTAATGAAGTTTGAGGTGGATCCAGAGCATGTGCTCTTGTGACCACCGTATTGGTAGCTTCAATGTTTTGCTCTTCCCAAACAGCAATCTGCTGTGGGGTACATTCCCTAACTCCGTGAATACGACCAATAATAAGGTCCGCAATAGGGTTTGGAAGTAGACACGCGTGGACCTCTCCCGTGAAGAAAGGAGTAGCAATATGTATTATGGCAGTAGGATATTTTTCCAACGTGCCACCAAATGTGACACATTTGATGACCTTTCCTGTAGCACAGAATGGATCTACAAGAGATTGCCTAACCCCGACAGTAGTACATCCAGAATCAAACAACACCGAGACTGGATTACTATTTACAAGCCCCTTATGTAATATAAGAGAACCTCTCCCATCATGAGCAACATTAGCAGGAAGAGCGGGCAAAGGATGACCACAGCTTAGAGTACTAATGGTTTTCGGATCAAATAAAGTACTGCATTGGATACATTTATTTGCCCTACCAAAGTCAAAAGATGAGCATCCGATAGCATTATGGTCTTTATCATTATTAACCTGTTTATCTGCTCCCTGAGATTCTTGTTGAACAGAGTTTGTCTGTTGATATCTTTTTCTCTTCTGTTGCGATCTACCGCGACCATTATTGCCTCTGCAATTATCATTAAAGTCCCTACTGTAATTTTTATCCTGGTTTGCGTTCCAGTTTCCATAACTGTCATTACCATCTCTATGCTGTTGAGAACCTCTATTATCTTGGTATTGAGGTCTCTGCAAAAAAATATTTTCCTCTATACCGATTACCTTTATGAAAATTTCTAAAGTTACCGGGAATAGAATACCGTGTAATATTAGGTTGTCTCCAGTTCTGGGAAGAAGAATCTCCCTGAAATTGATTACCATGGTTCTGGGCATAATTACGGTTACTCTTTTTATTGAAATTTTGCTGGCTACCCTGAAATTTACGCATAAAATTCGGGCCATAAGGTGCTGCCGAAGCAACTGGCAGACCTTCTTTTACCTTAGAGTTGCTAACGGTTATGTGAGGATGTGCAGTAACATACTGGCTACAGTATTCTTCCATTTCTTTTATATTTTTAGGCTTACGCTCATGAAGAAAAGAAAGAAAAGCTTCATTAACAGAAGACATAACCTTGTCTCTAAGAAGTAAGTCCATGAGGGCTTCAAATGTACTTTCTGTCTTAGAAAGCTCAACCCATCGTAAAAAAGTAAGACGTATGCCTGAGATGAATTCTGAGAATTCAACTCCAGTTTCTGGTAACATGTTTTTTAAATTTAAGACGATATCCGTCTTCGTTAAGTTGGTACTTCTTTAACAATGCCGCCCTGACAACCTCATAGTTGTTCTTGTCAGGCACATCTACCATACCCAACAAAGTCAAAGCATCACCTCTAAGTATCTTGGACAGATGATAAACATATAATGTTTTATCTATATTATGCACCTTACATGCACTTTCAAATCTATCTAGATAAAATGTTATATCATCAATTGAAGCATTGAATGCTGGTAAATTAAGCTTGAAATCAACAGCATTAGACTTATTAGCAGATGATACCTTATTAGCATCATTAGCATTACTAGATAACTTCAACTTTTCTAACTCCAAAGCTAAGAGTTTTTCTTCATGTTTCATTTTTGCTTTTCTCTCATCAGACTCTCTTTGTAACCTTCTTTCCTCAGCCTCAGCCTGTAACTTTCTTTCCTCAGCCTCAGCCTGTAACTTTTTTTCTAATCTTTTATTTTCAGCCTCTATTTCAAGTCTCTTATTTTCAGCTTCTTTTTCAAGTCTCTTATTTTCAGCTTCTTTTTCAAGTCTCTTATTTTCAACCTCAGCCTGAAGTCTCTTCTCCTGAGATTCTGCTTCTCTTTTTTGTTTTTCCATTTCCATTTGTAATCTCTTTTCATCTACCTGCATCTGCAGTTTTAAATTTTCAGTATCTATTCTCTTTTGTTCAGTTAGTTCTTTCATTTTCTTTTCCTCCGACTTCAATGCCTTGGCATATTGAACAGTCGCAAATTCTTCTAATTTATCACCTGTCTTCCCAAGGGCTTTACCCTGCTCAATAAAGTACTCAAATGTAGACATGATGTCTAAAATGTGAGTACAGAACCTGAAATAATTAATTATCTTATTTCAATCTTAATAGCAACAAGACTTAATAAAGTACTTGTATAATTACTATGTTTACTCCAATCTCTGTGGGAAACAAGACTTGACACCAATTTGTATTATCAGTTGTACAATAATATCACAAGTCACCTCTTAATTATCAGTGCACTACCCAAATCAGTGCATAACCATCAGTTATTTATCATAACTGCACTACAATAGTGCATAAGCAACAAACCACCAGTTAGTTATGATAAGTGCACTATAGATCAATAGTGCATGAGCATATATGTAACAATAGTGAAAGCTAACTATGCAAGAACTATGCAAACAATAACAAGACAATGTAAATAATAACAAAGTCACCAACAATGTAAACAACACAAAGATCAAAGTCAATGTAAACAATAACAAAGATCAGAGTCAATGTAAACAATAACAAAGATCAAAGTCAATGTAAACAATAACAAAGATCAACGTCAATGTAAACAATAACAAAATTCAAACAATACGAAAACATTCGCATAAGTCAAATAAATAAACAGCGAAACTAAAAAGAATATGATGACAGAATGCGAAGATATGACAAACAAATGACGCTACAGTATATACACAAAAATTTACGTGAAGAACTGAATAATAGAAAAGAGGAGACCTACAAATACAAACAATTGAAATCGAAACTAAAAAACAGAAAGAAAGAGAGAAACAAAAAAAAAATATACAAAAAACGAAAATAAAGCACAACTCGTCACAACTAAACAGATATAGCAACGATTGTCGCTAGCAAATTCCACAGTAGGCAATTCGCACAGTCCCTAACGAAAACGCTAACAGTAGAACCTCTGTGGCGTGGTATCTTCTACTGAAAGACACCGCCCAACCGAGAAAACCCGCAGAAATATAAACATATAAATACAAATCCAAATAACATATAACATGTAAACATATAAAAAGTGCGAAAAATGTGATAGACAGAAGGCTCAGTTAGAACATAAGGGCACAGTTCACAAACAAAACAGGCCACTTAACTTCTATGTATCCACAACGTCAGCCCAGTTCAGAACAGGATGTGATCAGCATTCTTAGGACAATGATCCAACGTTGATCCATATCTGCTCTCGTAAACTGCCATGACGAAGGAAATGAGCTTCTAACAGGAAACAGCTTCTGACAGGAAACAGCTTCTGAACTTGACCTTCTGAATCTGCAACAGTAATTCTGAGACCGGAACAGTTGTTACGGCACTTGTCCTTCTTCTCAACAGATCAGGAAATCCATTCGCTCGGTACTTGTCCTTCTATTTGTAGACAAACTTCAATACCGCCGAGCAGCGCCGGGTAGTTTCAAAATATCAACAACTGTCAGTACTGCTGCGTCTTTCAAAAAAATTTCATCAAAGGTGATGAATAGCAACTGCAATGTTGTCTTGTAGTCTGCTGATGATGTCTGGGTTTGTTGACCCCCTTGAGAGTTGGTACCAGAATAAACCAACTATTGGCCACCATGAATTGATAAGGGTGGAATTAGGATGCCGTCAAATTACCACCTCTATCGACACCAGATATTACAATGCAAGATGTGGGTGTCTTATCTGGTTTAGATTGTTGCTGTGTGTGTGTTGCAGTAGAACAGTTCAGGGTACACCACAGGCAACATGACGTGTAGAGTCATAGAAATGGTAACTTCGCTTTAGGTTTATACCATTTATTGCACGCCACAAAACAGTCATGATACTTATGTTATCATCGGCATAGTACAACGAATGCAGCATTCAAACTCATGTTAACTGACAGTCATGTAGAAGTCAATACTCAATAGTTGTATGGAAAACAAATATCGTAGCGAAGCTTGATAAATAATACATATAACTTCTGCAACCGTGGTCAGCTGCAGATCCTTAATGTTCATAGACAATAATAATTATTCCTTCCTGATGCTAGCAGATCAGATGTATACAATACGTCCGTTTACTGTCTGCACGTGAGTAGCATACATGGATTACAGGTCAGCTCGACCTTTATAGCCTTCCTAAGTCTAACCATCTGACTTGGACGTGATCTCTGATATAACGAATCCTGGAACACAGACAATAGTCTTGTTGGTCTAGAGCGACCCATAGATATATAACTAGTTCAGGTATAAAGATACCGGTGACTTAATCCTAGTCAAAGTACCTCTCCATTTTGAATCACACAGGCGAGCAAAAAGGCGACAAAATGACGAACCTCTAGATGATAGCCTAAAGTTCGATACAAGAGGAATTACCTTATTTCGGAAAATCAACCATGAACATATGCCTCCAGGCAGGCTTGAATAATACGGGGAAATAGTCTAGTTAGCTAACTAACTCACAAAGACAATGTATTTCCCTCAGAGAATCACAAGACGCAGTCGCGTCCGCTCGCTAATCAGTCCATTTCTCAACTGCCCGACCTGGGCGGAACAACAAAACGACAACCCAGTCGAGACATGCGCAGAGTGACAATCTCTGAGTCGCTGTTCACAATAAGACGATTCTAAGAACATTCGAGATAAAAGTCTTACACAGTCGCGCCTTTTATGGACATGAACAGAAGCGTTAAGAAAGGTTTCAAACATCTACAACAGTTGACTGATACTACCAAATAAGGAGATATGGTCACGCTTCGTTCAAGACATTATAGAACGAACGTGTCTCTATACAAGAGGAGGTAAACTCATAAAAAATAGCAGTATCGATATTTCGGGTTCTGTCCCTTTGACCATAAAATATATATAACATGCATTTCAGTCAAATAATGATCATACATACGAAAAACGATCATACAAAGACTTTGGAAAAAAGTAATTATTTGTGCGTAACAGGTACCCAACAATTTCATCACTGCCACGAAATGAAAGGCCTCGTTATGCTAAAAACTTCCCAACTTCAATTATTCGCTCTAGAAGTTTGTGCCAATACTGTTCTTGAATGTCCATTTGTTTCACAAGATGGGAATCGACACGTTCACCTTTGTTTTTACGCATCAACAGTGAAATTAAAGCTTGTCTATGTGAGGAGCTTTCTTCATGTCGACGCAATAGATTGGGCCATGGAAATTTCCAGTAAATTAAACCCTTCCGAACAGTAATGTAAGTTACTTTGATGCAAACATTCTCTGAACTTGCATTAAGTTTTTTTCTTGCAGGGATTACGGTGGGATTTTTAAATTCAGAATAGGCGATAATTAATTACCCTTTACTTTCTGAATAGCATAACCATTTTCGTGCATGTTGCTTGTTTGTAAGTTTATGAATATGTGTAAAATAAGACTTCTGACAGTATCGAGTTTTCTTTTTGGTGTCATACAATCGCACGGATGAAGAGAAGGCACTATCAACATGTTGACATTTTTCACTTCCCTTGGATGTGCAATATTCACGCTCACAGTCATCTATATTGTTCGGCCAGTCACCAATATCATTAGAGTACTTCTTCGTTTCACTTATTCTTTCACATTCAGACTCAGTGTATACTGGGTTTTGCTGTATGTTTTCTGCTGCACAGCCTGCACTAGTACTAGTTGTTCATGTACTTCCAGCTTCAGCGGTTAGAGTACCACCACCATGAACATCAAAATATTCTGTCAGCTTACGTGTTTTTGATATCACAAGTTGATCTCCTCTTTCTTTTTCTTCCTTCGCTTTACGTTTTTCACTTCCAGAAGCATAATTACGTCCAATATCTCTGTGTCTACTGCTCATTTTTTGAGTTTTCTAACCTTACAAATCAAGAAATTTTAATCAAGATCGAAAGAGAGTGCGAGCACGCCGTATACCTCAATTAAAACAGGAAGTTTCCGTTTCCTAAATTCTAGTTTTTATTGTTAATGCAAATTCATTTCACAAAGAACGAAACAAAATTAGAGGGGCAGTCACCTAGAGCCAGAAAAGTGGCTTCCGTCCAAACGTGACCAAATTTTCAACGCCACTTAAATGGCTTCCGTCCGCAAACAGTTAAGATTAAAATAATTAAGAGTCACACTAAGTCACCATCTTATGCTCTTTCTCTCACAATTTCGTGACACCAAATGAAAAGGCGCTAAAGATGGCATAAATCATAAGATCATTGGTTTAACGCTCGTACTTTTTTTTCTTTCTCTCTGTAGCCGTGCATATCGGATTTTCTTCAGAAATAGACTATACCCTACCAGTAACAGAAAGAGGCACAAATTAACATAAAATAAATTCTTATAAGAAACAGAAGATATTAATAAATTGGGACACAGATGTTTAATTAGGCTAGCTTCGCTTACGCCAAGCATTGGTCATGTGATTTCCAACCAATCTTTAAGCTGTGTTTTTACCCCGGGTTATGAACGAGAAACGAAGCCAATTAGCAGTGTGAATTTAGAGCGATCTAGTGAAGAATTGTGTTTTCCTGCTCAGTGTAAATTCCAGTTAAGGAGCATCAACTTCACATCTAAATTTAATGCAGTCCTTAATATATCATATCATTAGTTGGAAGTGAATTCATGAGAATTCCTTAATTCAGTAAGTCTGTCAAATCACCTCTTATAACGGTTAATTCATGTTCCTTCCTCGTCAAGTCCCAAGAAGAAGGACGTTGGAAGATGTGCCGGAGCAATGCAAAACACAAAGCGCATAATTGAATGATATTTTAGAGGAAAGTCCTTAAGTTGAGAGAACATCTAGGTGATACCTACGAAGGCAGAGTGGCTCAATATAGGCCTGTTTTGAAGATATGGAATAATGTCGTTGGTGCCTAGAAGCTCTGGTTAAAATTGAGGAAACAGAAGGATAGAGGAGCTGACTGCATTCCTATGTTTTTGCAAGTAATCAAGTTGAGAAGATTTAAGGAATTCTAAAAGGAATGTTGCATGTTCAGTGGTTGAAATGTTATGACGGCTGACTGGGCTTTTATACTTGTTTATTGAGTATACATGCCATTATGGGTTTTCCCTGTTACCATTTGACTTGAAGGGAACCAGTTCAAATTTTGAGAGTTGAATAAACATTTGTTTCATTGGGGGCTGTTTTGATTAAAGCTTGAGAGGTCATTGAATTAATTAAGGAGTTCATATAAAAGCAAATCGCTACAGGTGCAACATAAATAGAACCCATCTGCTCTAACATAAAACATCATAGAGGATTATCCCCGAACCTGGTTGAATCCTGTAAGACTGTAAGAGAGCAATCACCACCTCTAGCAGGCTAGCTAGTAATCTAAACCTAACCCTCTCGACATAAACAGCAAACCGCAATTCCCTACCCGGCCACATCTCTAACCAGCGGCACTCGAGCTTTCCAGCTCTTTTGGCCCGATGACATGTCATTGCGAGGCTGGGGGGGTCAGTGGACTTTCCTTCCAACCCGGTCAGGAGCTTCGCTCCTTCCCATCAACGCTCGTATTAGAAGATGACCAAAAAATTATGTACATATTTATTGGCGCGGGGCCCCTAAAAGCGCGGGGCCCGTAGCATATGCTACTTGTGCTACTACGTTAATCCGGCTCTGCCCGCCTTTGCTCTTGAGTTTGGGAAGGCAAAAGTAACGAGAAAGGGAACTGGTGACCACGCTTCAAAAAGCTGGACATAGTATGGTGAGGTCTTTAACACTTCATTTCCCTAATGCAGTTTCTACAATCGGACTGCCTTTAACTTTACTTTCTTTCAGGGTTGGAATGTGACCATCTTGTGCATTTATTCTCTGTGTCTGATATCTGTGTCTGTCACTTCTCGTTCTCGCCCTTCCATCAGACATTTGTGCATGAAGACCACCTTAAACATACCAGAACTGTTTATTCATTCTACACTCACACAGTAGAAAACAAAACCCCTCTTGTTTGTGATAGATGAATGACATTTTAATAAGAAACAGCAGAACTGTTAATTCAATCTACACTCATACAGTAGAATACATCAACAAACAGATCCTGTTTGTGTCAGATAAATGATATTTTAATTAGAAAGTGAGGACGACTGCAGTAAGAATATGATAAAAACGTATATTCTTTGTTTTTATATTTTTAATGCATTTAGAATAATACTAACAAATAAAATAACTCAAAAATTCAAACTGAGAATCATCAAATGTTATATGTACTCTTCATTATTGTGTAATGTAAAAACATTGACAACAAACAATGAATTGGAAGAAAGAATTGAGGCTTTTGAGTTGTGGATTTACAGAAGAATTGAGAACGTCTCATGGAAGGAGAGAGAAAAAACAAATAAAGAGGTTCTAGAAAGCTTAGAAATGAAAAGAGAATTAAGGAAGGAGATCAAAATTAGACAGCTAAAGTATTCTGGCCATGTAAAAATATTTATACCACGCTGAAGACCGTAATAGATGAAAGAGTTGATAGTAAATCTGCAAGACAGGGTTATAAGTGGGACGATAACATCAAGAGATGGACAGGAAAGAGAGTACCAGGCAAGAGACAAGAGACGTTGGAGGTCCATTGTAGCCGACCTTCGATGTGGAGGTGGCAGCTGATGGCATTTAGATCTTTTTTCAACTGTTTTTGTTCTTTTGTCCCTAGCGAAGATCGCGTGGAAGTAACGCGGACCGATATTTTTATACAAAATGACTTGCATTTTGGGCTTAATTCTGTTATGTAGTTTTGTAACCAGCAACCTGGAATGATGAAGCTACCTATCGCACCTAGTGGCGATGCTCTCTACGGCGCCACCTTAGATTGGGCGAAAAGAAGCTCTTACGGCAAGCAGAAGAGAGGAGAAAACGTCGAAAGGAACACCAGGAAAATAAGCAGCTGAAGGCTGTCACCTCAGGGGCACGTTCTCAAAGGCAGTTATGACTGAAGGGGCTATTATTATTATAGTTTTGTAAGTGCAACATAATTTTTATTTTGTTTTTACACATGTGGCATTCTGTTCAGACCATGCTTTCATTTGAAAAAGGAGAGACAATTATGTTATGTAGTGAATAGCTTTCTTTATTGATTCTATTTACAGGATATGTAAAAAAAAAATTTGTTTAAGATGCAGTAGTTTCTCACGAAAATGCTTATTAAAGTAATAATATAAAATAATTGAGCGTGCGATTGGTATAGTAGTTAAAGCGCTGGCCTTTCGCTGCAAAGGTACCGGCTTCGAAACACGGTGACTTCACGCTCCAGTCTACCAGCTGTAAATGGGTACCTTACTCTGCTCTTGAGTTACGGAATGCAAAGGCAGCGAGGAAGGGAACTGGTCACACCACCTCTCAAACCTTAACCTAGTACAGCAGTCTCCAACACTTCACTCCCCCACGGCAGTATCTGCGATGGGACTACCTCTATCTTTTAAAAAAAAATAGTTCTTGAAGTACCGACACAATGATTCTGACATCACGTGATTTGGGGACTAGTTAGATTAAACCGATGTCCATCAAATTCATAATTACACGTAACGGTGCAAAAACATGCGATTATTTCATAACCACGCTTACTGCTCAGCTTACGTTCTTAGAACAAGGAGCGTTACACGAAACAGCAGACTACGGGATCTTTATGTCATAATATAAATGAAGATACGACCCTGATAGTTTATGTGTGACCTGAAGTATATACAGCTGTATATTATGTGAAGAGTATAGGTGATAACATTCTAATATACCGTTAATAATTAATGTACAATGTAGAATATCGAACACTATAACACATAACTAATTGGAGCATTGACGAATGTGAGCGAATGAGAGAGATTGTCTTAACTGTTGGCGAGAGGCAGTGTGTAATGGCAGACTGCGAATGTATTAGTTGTAGTGTGCGGCTGTCCTCTAGCCAACCTATTTCTCCAACACTGAACGTCCAATCTGTCTCTCCATTGACTGCATCACTGTACTTATGACACCAAGACATGTTTATAAATATGAATTGGAAGTAAAAAACAGAAAAAAGAAGAGGATGATTAGACAAGTTGGGTGGAAAGTGGAAAACATGTTGAAAAGAGTTCTCTTTATTAGCTGAGTCGCTATCACACCCGCCATGCGTGTGGTTTGCACAGTTTGAACAGAGAGACCGCTGACTAGATTTGAGCTTGGGTGTGATGCACTCTGAATGGCTAGATGCAAGTGTGCACATTTCAATGGCTGCTTTCTGAGGATTGTTTGAGCTTGATAATTTTCCAACTTTGACTCTCATTTGTAAAAATAGGTCTTCAAAATTAAAGCGCACTATAGCGAAACAGTACTATACGAGGTAGCACTTAGCGAGGTATTACTGTATTCCCAATACATTTTGTAAAAGGAAAAAAAAAAAAAGAAACACTGGTTATTACAAATTATGAAGAATTTCAAGGAAAAAATTTGAATTACTGAAACATGATACGATCAACGCACAACGTGCATGCTGCATTCTGTTATGCTTCCCTTTTTTGTTTGTCTCTCTCTCTCTTTTTCTCTCTCCACACTCGCTCTCTCTCTCTCTCTCTCTTTCTCTCTCTCTCTCTCTATCTCTATCTCTCCCTCTATGCGTATATTTGCTGTCGCATAGAGATTATGATCTATAAATTTTCTATATTCTCTTCTTTTTTCTACCCGTGTCCTCTACCTTATTATCACTCTTTTATCCTTTTTGTATTTTTCGCATTCATACGTTTGCGACTATAAACATTACTATTTTCCCATTCTAACGTTCGCCACCAGTGTCTGTTTTCATTTAGAAACGCACTAGTGATGTTATTACGTAGATGCCAGGCTCGGGAGGTTATTGCGTTGTAGACGTAAACTGTGAATATTCGCTTTCGCCAGACTTATAGGCGACATATCGTCTGCATTTTTCACCTGCCACAACGAGTTGCATCGGCTGAGCGCTCAGGTGAGGCGCGATAACCGACATCTCCTCGGCGCAGTTTGAGACATTTGTCTGGAAATCCCATCTGACAAGGCACTCACTGTTGGCCCTGGTCAGCGTGAGGTGTGAAGACGAGTAGTGTCAGTTATGGCAAACGTCTAGTAATGGGAAGTGTTAAATGTAAGGTGTTTAAGACGGAAAGGGGAGATTTTTTCGTTTTGCGAAATAAGTTGGGACCCTTTGTCTGGTTTAAGATATTAACCAGAATTTTAAACTTGATTTCACTCATTCTCAATTTGCAGTAGACGTGGTCACTTCGTTCTAGATACTTAAACTTATAAGTGAAATCTCTTAGTTTCGTTGTGATACCGTAGTTCTGTGTTGAGGTAAATATTATATTTAATGTTTCTAGATTTTGCGAGTGATTAAGTGTTAAATCGCTTATTTCATTTTAACTAGTTTCTTTTGTGCAGAGTGATTAATTTATACGTTGTTATATTCTCTAGTAGACGAGTTACAGTGGAAAAACATAATAAAATATAATTTTTAGCTTAAAATCATGTAAGCTATAATGAATTTAATTTAACTGCTAACTACTCAGTGGAGAATAATTTTTCTAAACTAACTTATAAATGCTAGATGCCTCATGAGTGTTGACGGAATACGTATGGATTCCTAATTCATGATGATTGATTGATTTTTATATATATAACGTATTTCACGGGAAAGTTTAAACGTTAAGTCAAGCTGTACGCTTGCAGTTTAAAAATGTAAGTTATAACGAGTACCTAGTACGTATAATTATTTTATATGTGTTTTTCCCTTTATTCAGTGAATACTGGGGTCAACCCTAACTTTGCCAGCGTTAAGTACTGAGGAGTGATATCTGTGAAGAACTAAAACATTTTCCTTGAAAGCCTTGGTGCATAATCTTTACAAGTACCCTATAGGTTAAATGAAGTAACAGGCCTATCGCGCCATATTTAATTCTTCCTGAGAAAACAACTCAAGTACATTTTTTAGCCTATGTGGCAAGTAACATATTAACGTCAGTAACATTCCGACGGAGTTTTGACTAGTGGTGTGATGACCCAAAAATCCTAACCAGAAAAAAAGTAGACACCGATCTGACATTTCTCATTTCTAGAAACCTAAGCTATTGACACTGTGCTCGTTGTTAATGTTCGTGCCTGGACAATTTTAATGTGACCTAAACAGACATCCGAAAAATAAGAACACCCAAGGAATCGTTCCCGGAAGCAGAGAATTAAACCCGTCTTTTTGGAACTGGGGATTTCTTGGTCAAAGACTGCCATTGACGATTCTGTATGTGAATGTCCTAAAAATTATGTTTCCAGATGTTGTTAACAAAACTGTAAGTATGCAAGAGTGCACGTGGCCACAGCTGAGTAAATAGAGTGAATGCAGGTCTGAGTGTTTCTTTATTGTTGAAATTTGGCACTCATTTTGCTGTCTTAACTTTCTTTATGCAAGTATTGCTAACCATATTTCCCTTAAAATAGAGCAGAGATATCAAGTCTGTCCATACCTTAAAAGGGGAAAATATTAGACCAAATCATATGTATCCGTGACTCTTTGGGGCTATAATCGTTCTCTTAACGGGACTGTGGGCTAAACATCGAGGGAAGATCATAACTTTGGGTCTATCATTCTTGTAGCACTTTTATTGACTCTATGACTATTTGTATATGCTTTGATGTAATTTTATATGTTGTGAGAGAAGTTTGTTATGATAATTAAACTACTCAATAATTATTCCAGCGTGTCGGTCAGTTTCGTTGCAAATTATCTGTATAATCATTGTTATAGTTTTCCCACGTCTGTACGTCTAACTGTCATCTTGTATGTGCGTGCACGTGAGTGGATAGAAATATATATGTAATATATATATATATATATATATATATATATATATATATATATATATATATATATATGTGTTTAGACTGTCTGACTCCTCTAAATCTGTCGTAGAAGATAGGTGAAAGAGAGAAGATTTCTCGATTTCAGAGACAGCCTCTATCACAGTCTACCATCTCACTCGTGGAAATCTATTGCATTACTATCTATCACTGTGACTATCACTTATTCTAATCTATTCAGAAGGGACCAACCCAAGTCTTAATTTCTTATCAAAAAATCTACGACAAATGGGGTCTCGTCTATCGGGATTTTGAATTTTGAATAGGAAGACGAGACGACAAATATCAGCTCGTCGGTAAGATTCTGTATTCTGATATGGAGTAAAGTTGGGATATCTTGTGAGTTGTTATATCGTTAAAATAATTTATCCCCTAGACATAACGATCTGTTTATGGGCGTGCTGACCACACGACTAATAATTGTTTTCCACAGCATTTCTGAACATATATACATTGAGTTACAGGTTGATTTTGTCGGAATATATGTTAACTTATGATTTTGTAATACTAAACGCTGGTAAAGTTTGTGAGTGTATAACATTCACAGGGGTTTTGAAGAAGTAGGTGTTTGAGCAAAGCTAAGGAGTGCGTTCAGACAATTACGTCCTGTAAATTGGCTCCCTTACACTAACTGTCTTCAGGGGTGAACTTGAAAGTGGATTTAAAAGTAAGGGGATTTTTTGTTTCCTCCTTAAACAAATTTTTGAAATAATTATTTTGTTTCCACTGTAGCAACTTATTTTTTCAGGAAGTAATCTTAACTACCATTTATTTGGCGTAGTCGTCTGCATTAGGTGCTTTATTGCCGATTAATAGCAGCGATAGTTACATACTATATTTTGGAGGAGGTATCCCAGGTTAAAGTATATCATCTTTTGTTTTGGTATTTTCTCGCTAGGTATAGGAACCAGTGTATCTTTTTTTTCCTATTTCTTTCTCGACTAAGTCTCAGTCACTGACCTATTATGGCAGAGAGGGCGAAGCTTAGACAGCTCCTCAGAGACGAAGCAAGAGAAGAATGTTTGGACGGCGAGGAAGCGAAAGCTTTCGTCAGGGACGAACTGGAAAGATATGACGCGGAGAGAAAAGAAGCAGAAGCTAGGAGGAAGGAAGAAGGAGCCGAAGCTTTACAGCAGAAGAAGATGGATGAGGAAATGGAAATTCGCTGGATGCAGCATGAGGAAAGAGAGAAGGAGAGACAGCATGAGGAAAGAGAAAATGAGCACCGACGACAGCATGAGCTGGCGCTTAAAGCTCTAGAAGTTCAAAGTCGTGGTGCTTCCTCTACCTCCAGCAATGGAGAGTCTTCTCCTCATTCCTCTTTAACTGATCCTTCTAACACACAATCTACTCATCTCACTGCTATGTCTTTTGCGCTAGAATCTTTCCCTTGTCCTAATGAGAAGATTGACACGTATCTAGAAAAATTTGAGAAAATTGCAACTCTGTACGGTTTAGAGAGGTCGCGTTGGAATATGAAGCTTTCTCAGGCTTTGAAAAGCAGTGCGTATGATGTTTACGCCAAACTGGAAAGCAGCCAACAAGACAACTATGATGTGTTGAAGAAAGCGTTACTGGAGCGCTTTGAAATGAATGCTCGCCAATTTTTGCAACTGTTTTGCAACAGCAGGAAAGAGAGCTCTGAATCTTTTCAGCAGTTCTCGTCTCGTTTGAAGGGATACTTGACAAAGTGCCTTGAGCTTTCACAGCTCCACTCTACCTATGAAGGTCTGGAGGAATTTGTTATAACAGAACAAATAAAGAACACTTTGTCTGCTGATACCCGGAGATTTCTAGCTGAGCAGGGTGCAGAAAAGCTTGAAGACATCTTAGAAAAGTCTGAGCGATATCACATTGCGCTGGCTGAACTACCGGCCACAAAACGTAAACCGACAGAAGAGTATTTTCGGAAAAATAATCTAGACCAATCTTCTCATGCTTCTAATCAGAATAACCACAGAGAAACTGGACCTCAAAACCCCCCTCCTGAAAAATCTAAGTTCTACAAAACCAAGTACCCCAGCAACCACAATAAACAGTCTGATAAACCCGACCGCCCTTCATGGCAGCGCAGCCAGAAAGGACAAGGTGGCAATGGAAGAACTCCTGAGCACGGGACTAATGATCAGACCGAGCACACCGAGCCTAAACGCATCGGATGCTTACTAACAGTCTCGCAAGGCGGAATTATTGACAGTGATTCCCAACCTGTTGGGGATACACCCTCAACGCGAGGTACTGTTACATTGAACGGTTCTCAAACTTTTTGTTTATTTGACACGGGGCTTTCTTATGATTGCATTGTTGCCAGAAACCTGGTTAAACCCGGTCAAGAGACAGGAGAGACCGTCGAACTTTGTGGAGTTTCTAAGAGTGATGCACCTACAGCGCTTCCCATCGCACTGGTGGAGATACACTCTGACTTTGTCAGAGGTGTGATCAAAGCAGCTGTTATGGATGACCCCATCTACCCAGTCATACTTGGCGGTAGATACGTGTTTATTGGGAAACCGGAAGAGCCGATTGTGGCAGCAGTAACTACAAGAGGGCAAACCAAGAAGGAACGGGAGCCTGCGCCTAATTTGTTACCTATGGAACTTAAAGAGGCGCAACAAAAGGACCCTACTTTGGCACCCTGCTTTAGGAAACTGCCCATGGCTAAGGAACCCAGACAGCACGGGGACATTTTTTCTAAGGATGGCGTACTTTATCGCAGAACGGGCAAGCCTGACCAAGGTTACAATCAGCTCCTAGTACCGAAACAGTACAGAAGCCAAATCCTAGAAATGGGGCACTCTCTTCCCTTCAGCGGACATATGGGACAGAACGCCACAAACCAACGGATAACCACTCATTATTGGTGGCCAGGAGTAAATACTGATATTATCAGGTATGTCAAATCCTGTGCCCAGTGCCAACGTGTGCCACCCAAGCAACGGGCACCCCAAGTCTCTTTGGGTGAAATGCCAATAGTGGGAACACCATTCGAACGGGTTGTGATTGACATTTTAGGGCCTTTAGAAAGGACTAAAAGAAGGAACAGGTTTATCGTGACCTTAGTCGACACTTTATGGGCAGAAGCTATACCGCTAACATGCGCAGATGCCAAGCATGTCGCAGAAGCCCTCGTGCAGATTTTCACTCGGTTGGGATTCCCTCAGCAAGTGTTGACGGATAACGGATCTCCATACCGGAACCTGTTGATGGATGAGATCGTGAAGATCTTGAGGACCCAACACATCTACACAAAGCCTTATACTCCGGCCGGAAATGTGCTCGTGGAACGTGTTAGTGGAAACCTCAACATGATGTTAAGTAAACTGGCACAAGTGAAACCTGAAGATTGGGATCTTTGTATTCCTGCAGCTTTATTTGGCTACAGAGAATTTCCCCATACTTCCACAGGATTTCCGTCAGCTACGCTTTTATTCGGCAGACCCATTAAGGGCCCGCTCGAAGCCTTACTTTGGTCGCTGACAGACCAGAAGACAGATGAGACAGTTGTCTCAGCCAGTAAATACGTATCGGATTTAAAGGAAAGGTTGAAACTAGGATGGGACCTAGCAACGACTAACTTTAAGCGAGCACGCACAAAGCACGCTAACCGATACAGGAAAGTCGCGAAAGAGAGAGAACTGGAAGCAGGAGAGAAAGTTTTGGTGTTATTCCCTACCGGTAACAACCAACTGAAGATCGGATGGCAAGGGCCGTTTACCGTCCTGAAAAAGATTTCTAAGGCTAACTACCAGATCTCTATTGAAGGAAAGGAAAAGGTTTTCCATTTAAATCTGTTAAAGAGATACTTGAAAAGACCGGTGCCGACCTCCGAACATCTCCTGACGATCGCCAAAATTGACGAAGATGACGATAGTGGCAGGGAAATTCCACTACACACACATGAAATCTTTCACAAATGCTAAAAGCGGCGACGCTGTTTCAAGCGCGCATGGGAGACATTCCACAGAAAGGAAACTTTGGGAGTAGACTTGAGTAGGAATTGGAGAGAGAGGGAGGGGGGAGATGAGAGTGAAGAAGACAGACACTCTGAAACTACGGATATAGGAAATTATTTCCATAACGTAGACATGGAGTGCTTCCATATCTTAAACGGGGGACGTTCTGTCGCATAGAGATTATGATCTATAAATTTTCGATATTCTCTTCTTTTTTCTACCCGTGTCCTCTACCTTATTATCACTCTTTTATCATTTTTGTATTTTTCGCATTCGTACGTTTGCGACTATAAACTTTACTATCTTCCCATTCTAACGTTCGCCAGTGTCTGTTTTCATTTAGAAACGCACTAGTGATGTTATTACGTAGATGCCAGGCTCGGGAGGTTATTGCGTTGTAGACGTAAACTGTGAATATTCGCTTTCGCCAGACTTATAGGCGACATATCGTCTGCATTTTTCACCTGCCACAACGAGTTGCATCGTCTGAGAGCTCAGGTGAGGCGCGATAACCGACATCTCCTCGGCGCAGTTTGAGACATTTGTCTGGAAATCCCATCTGACAAGGCACTCACTGTTGGCCCTGGTCAGCGTGAGGTGTGAAGACGAGTAATGTCAGTTATGGCAAACGTCTAGTAATGGGAAGTGTTAAATGTAAGGTGTTTAAGACGGAAAGGGGAGATTTTTTCGTTTTGCGAAATAAGTTGGGACCCTTTGTCTGGTTTAAGATATTAACCAGAATTTTAAACTTGATTTCACTCATTCTCAATTTGCAGTAGACGTGGTCACTTCGTTCTAGATACTTAAACCTATAAGTGAAATCTCTTAGTTTCGTTGTGATACCGTAGTTCTGGGTTGAGGTAAATATTTTATTTAATGTTTCTAGATTTTGCGAGTGATTAAGTGTTAAATCGCTTATTTCATTTTAACTAGTTTCTTTTGTGCAGAGTGATTAATTTATAAGTTGTTATATTCTCTAGTCGACGAGTTACAGTGGAAAAACATAATAAAATATAATTTTTAGCTTAAAATCATGTAAGCTATAATGAATTTAATTTAACTGCTAACTACTCAGTGGAGAATAATTTTTCTAAACTAACTTATAAATGCTAGATGCCTCATGAGTGTTGACGGAATACATATGGATTCCTAATTCATGATGATTGATTGATTTTTATATATATAACTTATTTAACGGGAAAGTTTAAACGTTAAGTCAAGCTGTACGCTTGCAGTTTAAAAATGTAAGTTATAATGAGTACCTAGTACGTATAATTATTTTATATGTGTTTTTCCCTTTATTCAGTGAATACTGGGGTTAACCCTAACTTTGCCAGCGTTAAGTACTGAGGAGTGATATCTGTGAAGAACTAAAACATTTTCCTTGAAAAGCCTTGGTGCATAATCTTTACAAGTACCCTATAGGTTAAACGAAGTAACAGGCCTATCGCGCCATATTTAATTCTTCCTGAGAAAACAACTCAAGTACATTTTTTAGCCTATGTGGCAAGTAACATATTAACGTCAGTAACATTCCGACGGAGTTTTGACTAGTGGTGTGGTGACCGAATAAAGTCCTAACCAGAAAAAAGTAGACACCGATCTGACATTCCTCATTTCTAGAAACCTAAGCTATTGACACTGTGCTCGTTGTTAATGTTCGTGCCTGGACAATTTTAATGTGACCTAAACAGACATCCAAAAAATAAGAACACCCAAGGAATCGTTCCCGGAAGCAGAGAATTCAACCCGTCTTTTTGGAACTGGGGATTTCTTGGTCAAAGACTGCCATTGACGATTCTGTATGTGAATGTCCTAAAAATTATGTTTCCAGATGCTGTTAACAAAACTGTAAGTATGCAAGAGTGCACGTGGCCACAGCTGAGTAAATAGAGTGAATGCAGGTCTGAGTGTTTCTTTATTGTTGTAATTTGGCACTCATTTTGCTGTCTTAACTTTCTTTATGCAAGTATTGCTAACCATATTTCCCTTAAAATAGAGCAGAGATATCAAGTCTGTCCATACCTTAAAAGGGGAAAATATTAGACCAAATCATATGTATCCGTGACTCTTTGGGGCTATAATCGTTCTCTTAACCGGGACTGTGGGCTAAACATCGAGGGAAGATCATAACTTTGGGTCTATCATTCTTGTAGCACTTTTATTGACTTTATGACTATTTGTATATGCTTTGATGTAATTGTATATGTTGTGAGAGAAGTTTGTTATGATAATTAAACTACTCAATAATTATTCCAGCGTGTCGGTCAGTTTCGTTCAAAATTATCTGTATAATCATTGTTATAGTTTTCCCACGTCTGTACGTCTAACTGTCATCTTGTATGTGCGTGCACGTGAGTGGATAGAAATATATATGTTATATATATATATATATATATATATATATATATATATATATATATATATATATATATATATATATATATATATATATATATATATATATATATGTGTGTGTGTGTGTGTGTTTAGACTGTCTGACTCCTCTAAATCTGTCGTAGAAGATAGGTGAAAGAGAGAAGATTTCTCGATTTCAGAGACAGCCTCTATCACAGTCTACCATCTCACTCGTAGAAATCTATTGCTATTACTACCTATCACTGTGACTATCACTTATTCTAATCTATTCAGAAGGGACCAACCCAAGTCTTAATTTCCTATCAAAAAATCTACGACATATGCTAGAGAAAATGTCACTCAGCTAGTTTTCGGCAGCTGTCTGCCCGTTGCCTGCTTAACTTGGTGGCACAGAGTCCAGACAAGACAGCCCCACTCTGGATCCGTAGTTCAGTGACGGATTCTCAAACCAGAATTTGTTCTTCTCCTCCGTAATGTCCTTGATTTGGCCGATGAAGTTTTGTAGTGATGAGCTCTAGAACAAAATAAAGAAAGAAAATGACGCGATAGAGGACAAGCAAGAAATGTTATGTAATGAAATGCACCTTTATGAAAAATTTTATTCACAAAAATAATTGTTCCAATTCTTCTCATGTCTTTTATGTTCCTCATCCTCGTCCTCCTCCTTCTTCTTCTTTTTCTTTTTCATCTTCTTCTTCCTCTACGCCACCTTCTCCTCGTTCTTCTTCTTCTACGCCACCTTCTCCTCGTTCTTCTTCTTCTTCTTCATCATCTTCTTCTTTATCTTCTTCTTCTTCTTCATCTACGCCACCTTCTCCTCGTTCCTCTTCTTCATCGTCTTCATCTTCTTCTTCTTCTGCTACCCCTCCACCTTCTCCTTCTCATCATCATTCTTTTTCGCCGTCTTCTTCTTCTTCCTCTTCTTCGTCGTGGTCGTCTTCTTCTTCTGATTCCGCTCCTCCTCCTCCTCCCCTCCGTAGTCTGCTGCTGGTCCTCCCCCTCCTTCTCCTGCTACCCCTCATTCTTCTTTTTCTTCCTCTTCCTTCATCTTCCTTCTCCTCCACAATCTTGTTCTTCAAATCTAAATCATTGAATACGCTTCCTTTATTTCGCTTCTTGCTATTGCATTGCTTTCCAGTATCGGAGTATCAATTTTATCATCAATTAGTGTGATTTTTGTGAGTGCCTTTAATGGGCTGGTGCCTTATGCACGTGTTAAGTGTACTTAATGGGTAATCCAGCCCTGATTGCATCCCCGTATAAATAGCTAGGGACAACCATAAATCATGAATGACCCAGAAAATAAATACGCGAAAGTACAGCTCAAAGAACGGCAACCGAAGCAAACTTAAATCAGTAAAGAAATCGAAAATGATCTCTCTTCGAACCAAAACTTATCATTGGAAAAAGGAAAATTCTCAAGTAATTTCAGAGGCAGAGGCATTGAAACATGAAGGAGAGGTTCTAATGACAGAGGAAAGCACCAAGAAACAAGTTGCTTTCTTCATATACACACTGTCAGTAATTGCAACGATGAAGAGCCAGAATAATGCAGACCTGGATGACTTAAAAGTAATACGCCACAAATTATGTCAGTGATTCAAAAGAGTTGTGATACAATGGATCTCATCTCACTGCAAGATCCCGGAAAATGAAGAGGTTGACAGATTGGCAAAGGAAGGCGGAAAACTATCTCAGCCTGATATAATCATAACTTTCGAAGAGGCAAAGAGTTTTCTCAGAAACAGATACCGGAACAAATGGGATGCAGAGCATCCAGGCTAAAAAAAAAATAATAATAATATTAATAATAATTTTTTTTTAATTGATGCATGTTACCAGCTTAGCAGAAGAGAACACCTGATAATCTTCAGATTCCGCAAGGGCCACAACAGATTGCAATACCATAAATTTAACAAGCTAAAGATAGGAATTACCAATTAGTATAGCTATGGCATAGTTTGAGGAAAAGACGCTCAATGCGCTGTTTTTTTAATAAAGGGGTAATATTGGCATATAGGAAAATGGCCAGTTTCATGCAAGTACAGAGTTTTGTTTTCACTTTGAAATATTCCGTTTAATTGTTCTTGTGTTTGTAAGATTTTAATGTTTTCGTTTATTTTAATTTTTTTTTAAATAAAATATATTTTTGCGCCTCCCTCAAGTCGGAGCCCTGTGCGGCCGAACTGCGCAAAAGCCGGCCCTGCGTGTAACATAAGTAACATGAATTGCAGAAGTGAGAAAGCAAAAGTTAAGCAAACGAACATCCAATGATAAGTCTTAAAACTATGCTAAACTCTCAGCTTACCAGAGAATCTCTGTAACCCCCGAAATAGATGATGGGCTCAATGGAAATGTCACTGCGTTCAAAGTAGTCTACGTGGCTATATTTTCGTCCATCAATTTCTACTTCAAAACCGGTCTTCTTTCTCATCCGGCGGTGTTTTTTGTCATAATGTCCCCACAACCGATACACGTGCACCTGTGGGTTAATATCCATACTGCAGAAATTATTACAGACAGTTAAGCGCACAAACAGACAAATAGAAGGATAAACAGAAGGACGGATAGGCAGATAGGCAGACGTACGGATGGACAAATAGATAAACAACAGACAACAGACAGACAGACAGACAGACAGACAGACAGACAGACAGACAGACAGACAGACAGACAGACAGACAGACAGACAGACAGACAGACAGACAGACAGATAGATAGATAGATAGATAGATAGATAGATAGATAGATAGATAGATAGATAGATAGATAGATAGATAGATAGATAGGCGGGCGGGCGGACGGACGGCCGGACCGACCGACCGACCGACATAGATAAATAGATAGATAGATAGATAGATAGATAGATAGATAGATAGATAGATAGATAGATAGATAGATAGATAGATAGATAGATAGATAGATAGATAGATAGATAGATAGATAGATAGATAGATAGATAGATAGATAGATAGATAGATAGATAGATAGATGCAATGACGGACAAATTAGCAAACAACAAATAGGAAGACAGGCAGACAGACAGACATGTAGCTAGAATATATTATATCTCATCCCCCAACTCTCCCAGCCCCCCCCCCCCTCCCCCCCCCCTTTCTACCCCATAAAAAAACAGCTTGCTTCAAATCGAGTGGCGAAAAAAATCGTGGAAGATAAACATTAAATGTATAAGTAAAATGTACCAATCTACGGATTCATGTAAATCAACACTATTATTTCTGGGCACAATTACTCATACCGTGATCCATGTATCAGAGTTGACAGTTTCGTCACCCTCCAGATAAGCACCAAAGTGTCCCTCAACTCCAGTGGGTGATGGGTTGAACAAATGATACCGCAACTTTCCATCCTTGATAAAGAGAGCTTCGTCATCTCCCGTAAGGCCGCGGGCGTACAGAAGGATTCCATTTTCTTGTGTTGTGCGGAACTTCATGGTATAGTGGATTCTAACGAAGTTCATAAAACAAAAAATATAAACTGAAATGTCTTCTAGAATTACGTTGCACGTCCTTCTGCATAATAGATAAATATTTACAATATGTGTATAATAGATAAAAAGACAGGCAACCAGGCAGATTTCAGAAAAAGATAATAAATATAGAACTTCAAAAAATATGCTTTTCGAAGGTACAGTTAATCAAGGTTTATTTACGATTTACAACAAGTGATAGGTGTGGCGTTGCTTGCAGTGGTATCAACAGAGAACGGCATAGCCCAAAAGCTCTACTTGTCTTCAGCCAGTCGCCATTTGCTCTAAGGCCAGTCCAGGTACGAAGTTATGAATGCAGTCAATCAACGCCCTTAACCTTGGCTACTTTAGGCGCATAGACCAATGAACGTGCGATTCCATTAATTTCGTCTTTCTGCCAACATTCACCTCTTCGAGTTGATTTCGTGTAAACGGGACCCAAAGCCCAAAAAATGCCGTGCTGAAGTCGGATGTGTCGACTGAAAGGTGCAGATATCACAGCTCCGGCGTAAACAGACACAACGCAACCAACGTCCTTTTCAGGACGAACGAGGAAGGAAGAAGATTTCGGGAAAACACAAACTGGTACAGTAATAAGGTGTACATATCCTGGGCCGATGGGTTCCGAATTCCGTAAAGGAAATTAGGCAAAGACATTTGATAAAGGGATTTAACAATGCACGTGCTTTCGCCGTTATATTTTAACATAAACTCTTAATAACTTACGCATCATTGTTGTCGAAATTGTTTGGAGTAAAGTGGAGGTAGGAATCGCCACTGAAATTAAAACACGGTCTTTCGTTTGAGATCTGAACTTCAGCAAAAACCACCTGAAATATAATAATAATACGAATAATAAAATGAGGAACGTGAAAACTAGTAGAAGGGGAGAAATATGAGAAGATGAAATAGGGAAAGATGAGAGAAAATGGTTAATATGAAACATAGTCAAGGTAGTAGCCATTTCTCGTTTAAAAACTGTTAAAGTGGCAGTAGCAGTTGTATCAGCGGAAATATCAATAGCAAAAATAGTAGTAACTTAGATGGTGGTGTTAATAGTAGAAGTTGTCGTTGTTGTTGTTGTAATATTAGTTAATGGAAAAGAAGTAAACCTCAGAAATGGGGTATTTGAGAAAGGTGGTTGAAGTAACAAGAAGAGACATGGTCCACAACCAGACGATACGCCAAGGCCTAAAATCGCAACCCCTGAGGACCCAAGTAGAACAGTCCCAATAGTGCCCTTGATATATAGAGTGACGACAACTAAAATTTGGCCGCCATTTTCGGTCGTACCCGTATTGCAGGAAAATGGACCCAATCATGAGTTTCGGACCCAGTTTGCATTTTCGTTTAGGTTAGCTAATAATTTGAAATAAAATTAGATGGAAATACAGTAGCACATATTTGTACTATTTTTTGTATTTCAAGTAACAAAACAAAAAGAAGAAAACTAGTTTACTTACCGGTTTATTGAAAAGAATCAGTAGCGTGGATTTTTAACACATACTCCGTTGAATTTTATATTCCGTTAGAATTCCACTATTTAGCAACAAAGATTTTATTATAGTTTTATTATATAATTATATTATATTATATTATATATATATATATATATATATATATATATATATATATATATATATATATATATATATATATATATATATATATATATATATATATATATATATATATATATATATATATACACACACAAGGGGATTGACATAAGTCTTGGGCCTGACCATGAAGGACATGTCACAGAGAGCTGAAATTTTGTGTAGTGTTTATTCCTTTTTAATATAGCCACCGTCTGAATTGACACACTTCTGCCATCTCTGCTTGACCTTGAAAAGACCTTGGGAGTAGAACACCCTATTTTTCAAACTAAACCAGTCATCACATGCCAGTATAACCTCTTCATCGCTGTCAAAATGATTTCCTTTTAGCTGTTTTTTTTAAGATTTGGGAATAGAAAAAAGTCTGATGGAGCCAAATCTGATGAATATGGTGGGTGTGGAAGAATTTCAATATTCAAATCGTTGGCTGCTAGCTGCACAAGCCATGCTTTGTGAGAGGGCGCGTTGTCTTGAAGCAAAGGAAGATTTTGAGTGCGCGTTATCCCTTGTTTCCTGATCACAACCTTTCTTAGTTTGGTGAGAAGATCTGCATAGTACTGTCCATTAACTGTGTTGCCACGAGGCAGATAATCTTTCAAAAGGACACCTATGCCGTCCCAAAAAAAACAGTAAGCATCACCTTTCCTGCAGATTTCTGCGCTCTCGGCTTGACAGGTGTTGGGAAGCCCGGGGTTTCCATTGCATGCTGGCAATTTTGGATTTGGGGTCATAATGGTAGTACCCAAGTCTCATCTACTGTCACCAAGGTCTCCAAAAAATGTTTTGACTGACACTTTTTGAGCAACTGTTGACAGCAATTTACCCTCGTTTGCTTCTGTTCACATGTCAACAGTCGCGGAACCCAGCGTGCATACACTTTTTTCATGTTCAGTCTGTTGTGTAAAATTCTATAAACTGTTCTTTCATTTAGATTTACTCTACTAGCTATCTCCACAATTGTCATTTTTCGATCCTGGTCAATGATTTCCTTCACTCTTGTTGCATTTTCATCGTTGCACTCTTAGGCTGGTCTACCAGATCTTGGCAGATCAGCAACATTTGAGCGGCCACACTTAAACTGTTGACACCAGTTTTTTACCGAAGTATATGAAGGACAAGAATCACGAAACACTGGTTCCATCTCTCTGTGTATTTCTGTTAGTGTTTTTCCCTCAAACATCAGAAATTTTATCACAGCTCTGGCCTCCTTCTTTTCCATTGTTTTGTCAAATCTTTGGAGCAGCAGATCCGGTCAATAGGGTACATTGCGCCGTGCACCGTAGCGGGAAAACCCATTGAAGAAACAAACGTGTACTTCACACATTCAGTGCAAATATGATGAACTTTAAATGTGCCAAGTTTCATCTTCCTCCTGTGACTCCTTCATGGTCAGGCCCAAGACTTATGTCAATCCCCTTGTGTGTATATATATATATATATATTATAATTTGTATTATTATATAATAATATAGAATTTATTATATAATGTTATATAATTTTATTATAATTAAAAAATATTAATAAAATAATAAAAATATAAAATTTTATTACATGATATCATTTTATATTTTATATATTTAAATTATATAATTATAAAATTATAATAATTATATAATTTATATTATATAATTTAAAATTATATAGATTATATAAAATATATAAATATATATAAATATAAATAAATAAATAAATAAATATATATATATATATATAATATAAATATATATAAATATATATAAATATATATATATATATATATATATATATATATATATATATATATATATATATATATATATATATATATATATATATATATATATATATATATATACACATATAATCTCATAAATATAAAAGAGGTGTTAAGAATAGACAGACCTAGGGAACTGCATAATATAGTCAAACAATATTTATCACGAACAAATGTTAATATTAGTGTCTGGGAATGTGAAGGTCTGATGCTGTTCTTACAATGCATATGACTTTTAACAGATGAAAGTCAATTAAATATCTGTTAAAGTCAGTTATATAACTGGAACCACCAGGCCTTTACACCCCTCCATTTTAATATACCTTGTAATTCTTGTTCAGAGTTTCTTCTTGATTTTGTTTGTTTTTTGTTTTTTTGTTTATTTATTTAACGTATTAGCATAATTGTGATTGTCCCTATTTACAATGATTTGACAAATGTGATGCCACTTTCTCATCGGCAGTTGTTCATATTATTTGGAATTGAAAACAATATATATCCTAATTATAACCCATCAGAGGTTGAACGGGATATTTTTCTTCATTAATTTAAAAAAAAAAAATCTTACGCGACGCTTATTCCCGCTACTAACCCAGGTATTGTCGACAAAAAATGGCGTCCACGTCGTCCAGCCTCGTTTTCGATTCTGACTCAGTTGACGTCACTCTATATAGAAATACAGGGCACTAGTTTGGCCATGTTTGCAGAATGGGAGACGATCGTCTGCCACGGCAGGTATGGGAGGCTAAAGAGCCAGGGATCCAGACCTCCAGGACGACCTAGAGTCCGCTGGGAGGACAACATTAGACAATCTCTGAAGGACCGAGGACTAGAATGGAACCAGACCAGGAGGAAGACAGCCGATAGGATAGTCTGGCGCTCTCTTCCAAACCTCGACATCTCACAGTAGAAGGGGAACTACTCAGTAAGTAAGTAAGGAAAAGAAGTAAAAGAACAAAAAGAATATTTAAGAACAACGATGTTGAAACTCGTAAAGTTCTTTGGAATGGTCAAATATCTAGAGAATAAAAACACTGCAATTAAAACATTATTAAAAAAATTAAATTGCAAATGGGTACATAGCATTTTATGATAGAGAAACTTTACTGTCTAACATGTCCCGAAGAAAAATACAATAGAATTTATCTTAAGAAATATGAACAAACAATGATAGGTAGACTTAAAAGTAAAAAAAACTAACCACCACCATAGCTAGAAATTGTGATAAGAACCTACACAGGAAGCTACACAAAATAGTAAAACTTTACATTACTAAAACTTCAAGCAGCATACATAATTATGTCAGAGGAATAGCGACATACTTGGCATCGATGGCGTAAACATGGGTTATTAGGCAGATCTAGTAGCTTACTCTCGAAGCTTAACGCCGAGAGACATGTAGGTAAAAAGAAAATACGTACGTCACGAATAAAACAAATTTGGATGAAGTGAGAAATAGCTAAGCGACACAAAATATGGAAGAGAGTTTCTGAGATGAGATCTTGTACAAGGAAGAGTAAAAAAGAAGGCGTCTTTGGAAATAAAAATCTTATCCACCTGTCACATGCTCTTACCTGATGTTGTGGACACAACGCGAAGTACTTACTACGGTCTTAAAATAGATCGATCAAGCTAAATCGTCCAGTTATTGTTATTGTTAATCAGAATCGACCTCAATGCACTCCGGGTAAACCCATAGGTGCTCAGTCTCCCTCAGCAAATGTCGAAGAGTATGAATGCTAATTGTACCTGTCGCACGCTGGTTGTACATACGAAGGATACATCCTCTCTCACGTCCATTTCTGCAAGTCCCACGTTTGATGCCAAACTCCAACAGTCTCAGCCTTGTTGATTCATCCATTGCAGTGTCATTCTCTAGCAGTGGCGCAGTTGGTTCAACTCACAGGCATGAGAGGAAGTTAAGCCCACGGTGACAGAGGTGGGGGTAACCTCACGGTTATCACTAGGGGCGCCAGCTAGCCACAAGGTGAAAAGGGTGCCGTTTCATAAGTCTACTCGTGCTAGTTTCAACGGAATTTCATGCAAGACTTATGCCATACATCCTCGTTGTGCGCCACGAATAACGGCCCCTCTCGGGGTCTGAACTAAGCTGGCAGAGGATCTTGGAGTCAGTGGATCCCTAAAGATGTGGTGTGCAGAACTCACCGATGAGTGGTGTGTGCTCTGACACCCATCAATCCACTACCAAATCATGGGTCTAAAGATAACTGAGTCATCAGTGAATGACCCCAAGTCTTTTTTCTTTTTTTTCTTTCTTTGATCCTTAGCCGCCGACCGTCAAAGCAGTCAGTGGCCATCACGCCTAGTGGCGTCTTGTAGGGCAACAACAAATTGATTCCACTTTGCTCGGTCGGTGGCCATCCTTCGTACAGCGTCCCAACTCTGGTTCATTCTTTGCATCTCAGCCTCCACAGTTCTCCGCCAGGTTGTTTTTGGTCGGCCTCTCTTTCGTTTTCCTTCAGGGGTCCAAAGCATAGCTGTTCTTGTGATGGCATCGGGGTCTCTTCTGAGGACATGACCAACCCAGCTCCAACGTCTGCCAGCTATGATGATGTGCATGTCCTCTTGCTTGCTACGAGTAAGCAGATCTTGGTTAGTGATGGTATTTGGCCAAAAGATTCGGTGGAAAAGTCTAAGGTGGACCAATGTGCCGAGAGACTGAATGGCTGCTGGATAAGCAGTCGCGAACATTGGCTGGCTGTCTGGAGGGAGAGCGGGGTGGCACCAGGCAGATGGACTCTTTAAGGACATCCCTTGCCTCTTCCCTGGTATGGTAGCTCTACCAGGGTGACCGAATATTTCCACCATTTATTGCAAATACATCATGAGAATTTTAACTATCCAGAATCATCGCGAGAGCTACGGAGATCGTGCTCTGTCGTCGATACCTGCAGCAAATGAAATGAGCAAATACAAATGCAGAAGGAGAGGTAGGGGGAAGAAGAGGAGAGAGAGAAAAAGAAGTGCAGGAAAGAGAAGGTTCAGAAAGAAAGCAGATCGCATCTCGATGAAATATATGCATATAGAACACTAAATCGTTCAAAATCTTGTGAAATTTATAAAATAATAATCACAACACAATTTAAGTGAAAAAATCAATAGGTTAAACACACTATACCTAAAAAAGAGACTAATTCAAAACAAATACATTTAAATAAATTTAATTACCTTAAATGAAATAGAAAAAGATATAGTAAACCAAAACTATAGGTCCTTCAACCACTACAATGTACAGACATATTACAGAGCATGGAAAAGGTTACACCATAAACCATATAGACATTATAAAGAGCCTTAATTCATGCCAGAAAATATGCAACCTGGAAGAACCAACATAGGGAAAAAACACATGTAATATACTATTTAGAACAAATAACACTGTACACTAAAATTATACCTCACATAACTTAACAGAGTGTTCCACGCACTGGATATAAACACAATAATCCTTGTGAATGGGCCACAAATAAATCAATTTGGAATGGCGAGAAGCAAACAAAATAAAACGGGCTTCAACTTAGCACAGCCACCTTTTTCCATATATAATTAAAAATGAGAGACCTTGGAAGTAAAATACGCAGGACGGAGGTCTAAGTTATTTGTGCTACTAAAGTATGCTCACCATAAAGCACAGACAAATAAGAGAGCAAATGATCTCCATGTTGAAAATATTAAGTGTACAGCTTTAGAACATCAAAGTAATATACGCTCAAGGCACAATATATCCCAACCACTTTTATTTATACATTCTCAGTATTTTTCTACTGTCAGATAAAAATCTTTATGCCGGATGACCCTGTTTGCAGGAGTGCCCCCTACATGTTGAATCTGTTTAAGAAATAAAGCACGTGCCAGAAAAATGTGGCTGTGCCTTCCTTTTCCGCGCTTATCTCATGTTTCATGGCGTCTGAGGATTGACGTTGGTTTACGCTTTTTCTTGTGCTGATAATTCAGGTAAATTTCTAGTTGAGAATGTCAATATTAGTCTATCCTAGATGAATGTGTAATTAAACGAATGCGATAGAGAAAGGGAGAGAGAGAGAGAGAGAGAGAGAGAGAGAGAGAGAGAGAGAGAGAGAGAGAGATTGTGAGCGAGAGAAAGAGAGAGAGAGAGAGAAAAAGGGGGGGGGGGGGAGCCTAGGAAAAGAGATGAAAATTAATCTTCAAGTAAAGTTTAATTTTAGAAACAACAAAAGCTTTAATTGGTTTCATTGGTGGACATTTGTTGTGCACGTTCGTGTGAGAGAATAACGACTGGGGGACGATTAAGAAGTCGTGTTAATGACTCGGCTGGCGCTCTCTCTTCCAAACCTCTATACCTCATGGTAGAAGGGGAACGACTAAGTAAGTAAGTAAGTTAATGACTCGGTCCCTCAGATAAAACAAAAGATTACGTATGTTTTGAATAAGCGCACGTTCATTGCCTTATCTCAGAACACACGTCATTTACTCACTTTCTTAATCATTCAACATCTCTATTTCGCGTGACACACACAAAAACCTGTCAGTGACAAACTAGGTAATCTGATGGTACGTGCTTTTTTAAGAGAACACGACACTGGCTGATATTTATCTCACGCCGTGCGTAGGAGCATTTCAATTTCATTTTTATTTCGTGTGTTTTTATGTCTGTACTAGCACCAGTGTAATCGTTTGTTGTTGTTGTTTTATTTTGGCCATCTGCTCCATTGCTACCGTCTCTAAAATTTCAGATTTTTCATTTGTCCCATTGTTCAAACACCAAGAGCCCTGGTTTAAACTATGAAAAATTGTTCAAACACCAACAGCCGTGGATTACTTAACTAATCGGACGCTGAGAAACTGAACAGCCTGGTGTTAGTTTCTTGGGGAAAACGCTGCAAAGTTCCATAATGCCAAGAGAGAGTTTGAAGCTAATCTTTTATATCCGAAATAGAAGGTATTTACAGGCTTTTCTTTAGCTTGCAACGTATGTCACTCTCTTGTCACATTCAAATCTTGCCATCGATTTTCCAATCACTTCCAGATGAGCAATAGCTCTGAAACTTGACATAGTTGTGTATTCCCCATGACAATACAATAAGCAGTCGTAAAAAATAATAAAATGAATAAAATTAAAATTAATATTTTTTTGGGGGGGTATTGTATCATCACTGAGATGGGCGATAACTGCAAATAATCTAGGTGTATTCTTTCCAACAAGATTGTCTCTCTTGAGAGAAATATTGAAACTTCTTCCCCCCCCCCCCCCCCCTTTCCACACACACACTATCGCACGCGCGTGCACTGACATACACACAACTGACAACTACATTAAAAAATGTAACTTACAACTCTTATCAAAATTTTTTAAAAATAAAAAAAATTAACTTTCCTGTGGTGGATTAGGTGTTATTAATGATTTAAATATTATATTAATGGTATCTGGTGTGAGGTTAGCTGTGCAAGCCCCTGAAGTGTATGAAATTCAGATAATTTACAGGGAACTTGTCTGCTTCCACCAATGTCCTCACCCGATATATATTTCCCCTACTGAAGTGTAATGGTGTGAGTATGTTATCTAGCAAGTGTCTAGGGTATATGCAAGGTGATAAAGTGTGAAACAGGACAACAACTACACCTACTACTAGTAAACAATGATTAAACAAGTCACTGGTTAAATTTTTCAATGTAACTTATTTTTTTTTTCAATTTATTTTCCTGTATCTAGTTATTCTTCTGACACAGGAATAATCAACTCAACATGATAATGAAATTATTTGCAACCAATTATTTTACAACTGTCATTGAGTCTGTGTTATCCCACAATTATGTATATGTCTCAAGCTGGGAAAATGTCAAGTATTTCTTGCTCCTAGATTGTGGTAAAGTGGGATCATATAAATATTTATAGGGGACTTAGTGTACTGACTGAGATCAGCTGTGAAGGTATCTGTATCTAATAAGTGTGGTGTGTTACAGATGACCTTACTGTGCTACCACATTTAGACCTCAGTCAGACTTATTCTGGAATATTGTGATGACTACGTTGAATGTCTAGGGTTATGATAGTGATGAAGTGTATGTTTACAACAACCAACAGACAGATAAACAATTTAATTTAATCCACAATACTTTACAACACTGTGACACTCACATACATAGAACACTCTATAAGACTATCTTAATAAGTCAAGTGTCAACTTTTAAAATATGTATTAATTCCTTTCAACAATAGATATCCTGATTCAACTACAAAGTGAATCAGGAATCACACTCAAATGTAATCACAAGTTGTATGTACACAATTTATAGATAGGATCTTTGTATTGACATATATTATTATTACAATATGTGTGTAAGTTGTGATGTAGTACTATGAGGTAATACTGGCTTTTCAAGCTAGGTTGTTGTTTGTCATCATGACTTCAAGTGTTTGTTTCTGGTGGAAATAATATTGGAAAGGTTCACAGTTTCTTTTTATTTGAAACAAATAACTGTCCCTCTTGATTTAATGTATAGTCAATTTTAGAGGGGGGTATACACAAGATTGAGCTGCTCTGGCCAACGAAATCTTAACTTCTGTGTGGGCGGCAGGAAACAGTCTCCTCTGCTCGCTTGCTTCACCGTTTTCTTGAGAAACAACACTGGTCGATATCTTGACCAAGGAGTATGCTACCAGCCTCTGGATTCAGCAAAACTCAGACCAGGTGCTGCTTTAATACTTTAGTACCACGGTCCCTGAAACAAGAAGGTTGTACCTCCTACTTCAGAACTAATTTATAATCTATTTCCACACTGAAGCACAATACATAACAAACACCGAGTTCAGCGCGGTAGGCCAACTGCTAGCTTCTCATGAAACAATATACACCAGTATTCCTCTCCCTAATGGTTACAACGCCTCTGCAATTCCAGCATTATTTCCTTCTATTCAATAAGATAGGTGTCATAGTACTATTTGGCAATCCCATGCAGTTATACTCCTCTCCGACAAGTTTTGTTCATGGGGGAGCAATATCTAGGCTTTGCCTCATGTTTGTTACTGAACCACACACATACAGACATAAATTTATCAATTCACATTCAATTTTCATCAAAAAGATATCAAATATGTCTAGCTTACCACAATTCAAGGAAATATTAAACAAATACGTTGACTGGCGATGAGTTATGGCACAATTCCGATCTGCCTCTGTCCCAGGCTTTTATTAGAAAAATATGAGATGGTTCTCAACGCACTTGCTTCTACCAAGTTGTATTTTCAAAAAGTGGCACTGAACTGACGCTCCTAATTGACTATATTAAATGGTCTAGCCAATGAGACCATGTTTACAAAAGCTTTTGAAAAAAAGTACCCTTCCTACCGTTTCCATTAACAACCAAAAATAGTATTTGCAGTCGACTAATCATGTTTCGCCTTACATATTATTCTAGCCAATCAAATCGGATCTAACGTGGTGGCCTCATTTCCTCTAAAGCAGTGTCCAAACACGCCATTATGAGCAAATATGATCCTGTGTTGTCAGACAACACCACTATAGTATTTTGGCTATAATTTGTTAATTATTAGACTATTTGCTTAACACCTAACATATTCTTTGTCAGCAAGTCCTAAGACACCCAAATATATAAGTTTAATGGAGCTAAGTGGCTGCGTTCAAAATATGTATTTTCTTCTACCACCCGTTCACTTCTATACGATGGGGTGTCTTCTGTACTGTCAGGCTAATGTCAGGATTTCAGACGTAAAACAGTATTGTGTCATGTTTCCTAATAAGCATTAACCATGTTTTTTTAAAACCTTACCTCGTATTGGTAGTGTTTTTTGTTACTGTTTATTTGAAAAAAAATCAAGCCTGCATGCCTTTCGCGTGGGGTGGCATTAATTTTAAATCGCGAAGCGACGTGGTAGTATTGCATGCGTTCCTCCGTACATCTCTCTCTCTCTCTCTCTCTCTCTCTCTCTAGATATGTGGATTAGAATTTCTCACGACAGATTCTCCCCACTTAAAACAGACATTATATGTCAGTCTATAATTCTATATACACATAGAGAAATTTATTATTATTCCTGGGGCTTACTGTGATTTTCATCACACGGATGGCGGCTTAGAAAATCCGCACCCAGGTTAGTTTTTCCAGAAATATACTCTATGCTGAACTGGAATGGCTGCAAAAGTAAGGACCATCTGAGTAACCTCGAATTTTCATGCCTAGCCTGCGCTAGAAACGACAAGGGTTTGTGATCCGTTTGCAACTTGAATGCCTTCCCATACAGATAAATATTGAATTTCTTGATCGCCCATATTACGGCCAGACATTATTTTTCGCTAGTTGAATAATTTGTTTCAGCTTTATTCAACTTTCTGCTAGCATATGCCACTGGGGTTAATTCCCCATCCAGTGCATCTGATTTCTGTAACAGGGTCGCGCCCAACCCGATATTACTTGCATCCGTTCTCACAATGCATTCTTGACTTAAGTCAGGTAATTTCAAAATAGGTTTGCTTGTGAGCTTTTCCTTCAATTCCTGGTATGCCAATTCACATTGTGCTGTCCATGTAATTCGATCTGGATTTCCTTTGCGTGTCAAATCAGTTAACGGTGCACATATGGAATTAAAGTTTTTGATATACTTTTGGTAGAAACCACATAATGAGACAAAGGATCTCACGTCTTTCTTGGTTTGTGGTCTCGGGGCTTTCTTTAGTTTCTCTAAATTATTGGGGTCAGGGGTCATGTTTCTCTGATGGACTGTGTGTCCCAAGAATTCTAATTCTTTACATCCAACACAACATTTGGTTGGTCGGGCTGTTAAATTCGCTTCTCTAAGTCGATTAAACAGCATGTTCAGAGAGTCAATGTGTTCCTCAAATGTTTCTGTTGCTATAAGGATATCATCCATGAAATTTGTGATGCATGGATTATTCAGAGGATCCAACAATTTTCTCATCATTCTAGAGAAGACACTAGGCGCATTCTTCAATCCAAATGGCAATCTGTTAAACTCATAGTGTCCCTCTGAGATACTAAAAGCTAGGTACGGTCTAACCTCAGGCTTTACTGGAATCTGATAGTATCCTTTACTCAGATCCACTTTTGAGAAATATTTAGCTTTATTTAGCCTGGCAAACAACTGATTTGTATCCGGCAATGGATCCACCTGACCTTCTGTGATAGCATTCAGTCTCCTGTAATCTATACAGAGTCTATGTTCTCCAGAGGGTTTCCTTAAGAGCACCACACTGGAACTATACGAAGATTCACTGTGTGAAATTATTCCCTCCTTCAACAAATAGTCTATCTCTTCCTTCAAGGCTTTCTCCTTAGCAAAAGGAATCGAATAGGCCTTCATACAGACAGGTGGGGTCTATCAATTTCATATCATATTCCAATAAAGTTGTATGCCCCGGTCGGTCCGTTAACACTTCTGTATGATCATCGAGAACCTGTTGCACTCTCTCCTTCTGATTTTTCGTTAAATGTGTACTGATTTTCACCTGTGCCGCTGTCTCACAGGGATGTAATGGATATTCAAATGATGAAAGTGGTTCCTTTTTCATCTCCATTGCAATGGACAAGGTCAACAAGTGTGTCTCTTCCTGATTTTCTCTTTCCAAATATTTCTTCAGGAGATTCACATGATAGATTTTTTCTTTCCCCTTCTTATCTATCTTATAATTGGTTCTAGACACCTTCTCTAGAACTGTATATGGACCTTGCCATCCAATTTGTAACTTATTTTGACTACCCTGTAGAAGAAGCAGTACCTTCTCTCCCACAGCCAAATCTCTGTCTTTAGCTTTCCTGTTGTAATAGGCAGCATGTTTTTTCCTGGCTTGTCTCAAATTTTCATTGGCAAGTTTCCAGCCAGTTTTTAAACGAGTGGTCAGCTCATTCACATATTGGTATGAGGATGTAATATTTTCCTCTGCCTTTTCATCAGTCCACGTTCTTAACAGAGCTTCGAGTGGACCTTTTATTGGCCTTCCAAATAATAATGTTGCCGGGGCCATACCGGTTGAACTATGGGGTACCTCCCGATAAGCAAAGAGAGCGGCGTGAAGATACTGGTCCCATGTATCTGGTTTTTCGTGTGCCAACTTTCTCAGGATCGACATCAACGTGCCATTAAATCTTTCCACTTGGCCGTTCCCTTGGGGATGGTACACACTACAATGGAAGTGTTTGGCCTGGAAGATCCTGAAAACTTCTTCTGTTAGTTTCCCCTTGAACTGAGAGCCATTATCAGTCAAGATTTGGTTGGGAAAGCCTAACCTTGTGAAAATTGTGAGTAATGCCTCTGCCACATGTTTAGAGTCAATCGATGACAGGGCTACCGCCTCTCCCCACATAGAACAAGTGTCCACCAGAGTCAGAATGTAGCTGTTCCTCCTCTTGGTTCGAGTGAGAGGTCCCACAATGTCCACAGCAACTCTCTCAAAGGGTGTTCCCACTATGGGCATTTCCCCTAGAGTTGCTGGTGCAGTCCAATGCTTAGGTGCTACTCGTTGGCACTCTGGACAGGATTTTACATATCGTTTGATATCTTCAGTTATCCCTGGCCAGAAATAGTGACAAGCTATACGCTGTCCTGTTGCGCTGATCCCCATATGACCACTGAAGGGAATCGCATGCCCTAGTTCCAACACTTTAGTCCTATATGAAGTGGGAAGGACCAACTGTCCGTGACCATTGGATTCAGATCCAGCCTTCCTATAAATCAGCTTGTTCTTCATATAAAATTCTCCCTTGCCTGGAGGTGTATGACATTTGGGCAACTTCTTGAAACACGGCTTGAGTGTTTTATCCTCCGCCTGTGCCTTCCTCATCTCATCTGGATGAGTATTTATTGGATTTTCCTCCTCCTTTTTGGACTGTGATCTGGTCTGCACCGTTGCCAATATCACAGGTCTCTTGGGATTCCCCAGGAAGACATATCTACACCCCAATATCAGAGGGTAGATTGGTTCATTTATCACTGCTGCTTTGATTATTCCCTCCACATATCGCGTTTTTACATGTATCTTAGCGATAGGGAGTGTCATGGTCGCTACTTCCTTGGTTGCAGCTTGAATTTCCACTGTTTCTGTGGTGTATTGATCTGCTTGCACCAGGTGAGAACTCACAACTGAATCATAATCTAAACCTGTATCATATAAACACCTTATGGTGACACCATTACAGATTACATCTTCACACACTGGGGGTGGTACGGTTCCTGTAGTTCCTCAGGTTTGACCTTTGTTCCCTTCTTCCCAGATTTCATAGCAGCAAAACGAGGAGTTTTATTCCTACAATTTTCAGTGGTATGATTGTTCATCTTACACTTTGTACACCACTTCCTTCCTTGGTTGAAAGATTTTCTTTCATCAAATTTCCTTTCATCGAATTGTGGGGTTTTATTTTTATTGTCGTACCGTGGCCTATCAAACTGGTGCTTACCTTTGTTCTGATCTCTAGGATCAAATTTATTAAAGTTCTGTGGTGCCTTAAAATTATCTACCTGTTTCTTTTTATTACTTGTTACCTCTGCCTGAGCTGCTTGATACCTTTCAGCGACATTTAGTAACTCACCCAGCCTCTCTGCACCTTGTTCCATGAGAAACTTTCTCAGGTCTGGAGCCATGGACTCTCTTAGTTGTTCTATAAGGATCATTTCCTTAAGATCTTGGGTTTTCCCCAGAGAAGTCCATTTCTCCAAGTATGTCTCTAACCGTGCAGAGAACTGGTGATATGTCTCACCTGACAGTAGTTTAGCATTCCTAAATTTTTTTCTATAAAATTCTCCATTCTTTTCATATCTTAACAAAAGAGCCTGCTTTAGCATGTCATAATTTTCTTGATCATCTCTGCTCATTTTGGCGAAAACTTCATAAGCTGTACCACGAGGCCCTTGAGATAACTTTAAGCTCCACCTTTCTCTCTCTAACCCATATGTGGTAGCTAATAGTTCATATCTATTTAGATAGCTCTCGATATCATCTTCTTTCTCAACAAAATGATCTAAATGAAAGTTCATAGCTGAGGTTGAGGCTCTCTGACTAGCAGTGGCATCAGAGGTAAAGGGACTGGCACCATTTTCAGGAGCATGGCTTTGAAACTCAAACTCCCTTAGTCGTAACTCATGTTCCCTTTGTAATCTCTTATCTTCTGCTTCCCTCTGTAATCTCGTATCTTCTACTTCCCTCTCTGCAGCCAATCGCTTGTCTTCCCTTTCAGCAGCCAGTCTTTTTTGTTCTCTTTCTGCCTCCAAGTGGACCTTCTTAGCCTCAGCCTCTAATGCCCTAGCCTCTTTATCAGCCTCAATCTGCAACCTCTTAATTTCTTTTTCAGCCTCTAACTTTCTTTCAGCCTCTTTTTCTAATCTTTCCGATTCTAATTTTCTTTCTGCTTCAAATTTTCTTTCTTTACGTTCAATATATTTGTCCCATTCAGTAGTGACATAAGCAATCATAGCTTGCCCGTCCATTCCTAACTCTTTAGCAGCCTGCATAGCAGCAGATCGAAATTTTGCCAGGTCGGCCATTTTCTAACAGGCAAATTTATACAATGTCTAACTTAAACAAGTCAATCTATAACTAATTATCTAAGGACAGCCACAAGCACTGAGAGCTCAACCTTATTTATTTTCCACCCCAGGATACCTTTTACTTTTTTATTATTCCCTGAAGTGAATTACCCCCAATATATATAATAGGAGAAGATTCAAAATCCCGGACAGGACCCCAATATATGTGGTAAAGTGGGATGATATAAATATTTATAGGGGACTTAGTGTACTGACTGAGATCAGCTGTGAAGGTATCTGTATCTAATAAGTGTGGTGTGTTACAGATGACCTTACTGTGCTACCACATTTAGACCTCAGTCAGACTTATTCTGGAATATTGTGATGACTACCTTGAATGTCTAGGGTTATGATAGTGATGAGGTGTATGTTTACAACAACCAACAGACAGATAAACAATTTAATTTAATCCACAATACTTTACAACACTGTGACACTCACATACATAGAACACTCTATAAGACTATCTTAATAAGTCAAGTGTCAACTTTTAAAATATGTATTAATTCCTTTCAACAATAGATATCCTGATTCAACTACAAAGTGAATCAGGAATCACACTCAAATGTAATCACAAGTTGTATGTACACAATTTATAGATAGGATCTTTGTATTGACATATATTATTATTACAATATGTGTGTAAGTTGTGATGTAGTACTATGAGGTAATACTGGCTTTTCAAGCTAGGTTGTTGTTTGTCATCATGACTTCAAGTGTTTGTTTCTGGTGGAAATAATATTGGAAAGGTTCACAGTTTCTTTTTATTTGAAACAAATAACTGTCCCTCTTGATTTAATGTATAGTCAATTTTAGAGGGGGGTATACACAAGATTGAGCTGCTCTGGCCAACGAAATCTTAACTTCTGTGTGGGCGGCAGGAAACAGTCTCCTCTGCTCGCTTGCTTCACCGTTTTCTTGAGAAACAACACTGGTCGATATCTTGACCAAGGAGAATGCTACCAGCCTCTGGATTCAGCAAAACTCAGACCAGGTGCTGCTTTAATACTTTAGTACCACGGTCCCTGAAACAAGAAGGTTGTACCTCCTACTTCAGAACTAATTTATAATCTATTTCCACACTGAAGCACAATACATAACAAACACCGAGTTCAGCGCGGTAGGCCAACTGCTAGCTTCTCATGAAACAATATACACCAGTATTCCTCTCCCTAATGGTTACAACGCCTCTGCAATTCTAGCATTATTTCCTTCTATTCAATAAGATAGGTGTCATAGTACTATTTGGCAATCCCATGCAGTTATACTCCTCTCCGACAAGTTTTGTTCATGGGGGAGCAATATCTAGGCTTTGCCTCATGTTTGTTACTGAACCACACACATACAGACATAAATTTATCAATTCACATTCAATTTTCATCAAAAAGATATCAAATATGTCTAGCTTACCACAATTCAAGGAAATATTAAACAAATACGTTGACTGGCGATGAGTTATGGCACAATTCCGATCTGCCTCTGTCCCAGGCTTTTATTAGAAAAATATGAGATGGTTCTCAACGCACTTGCTTCTACCAAGTTGTATTTTCAAAAAGTGGCACTGAACTGACGCTCCTAATTGACTATATTAAATGGTCTAGCCAATGAGACCATGTTTACAAAAGCCTTTGAAAAAAAGTACCCTTCCTACCGTTTCCATTAACAACCAAAAATAGTATTTACAGTCGACTAATCATGTTTCGCCTTACATATTATTCTAGCCAATCAAATCGGATCTAACGTGGTGGCCTCATTTCCTCTAAAGCAGTGTCCAAACACGCCATTATGAGCAAATATGATCCTGTGTTGTCAGACAACACCACTATAGTATTTTGGCTATAATTTGTTAATTATTAGACTATTTGCTTAACACCTAACATATTCTTTGTCAGCAAGTCCTAAGACACCCAAATATATAAGTTTAATGGAGCTAAGTGGCTGCATTCAAAATATGTATTTTCTTCTACCACCCGTTCACTTCTATACGATGGGGTGTCTTCTGTACTGTCAGGCTAATGTCAGGATTTCAGACGTAAAACAGTATTGTGTCATGTTTCCTAATAAGCATTAACCATGTTTTTTTAAAACCTTACCTCGTATTGGTAGTGTTTTTTATTACTGTTTATTTGAAAAAAAAATCAAGCCTGCATGCCTTTCGCGTGGGGTGGCATTAATTTTAAATCGCGAAGCGACGTGGTAGTATTGCATGCGTTCCTCCTTACATCTCTCTCTCTCTTCTAAGCCCGTCTGTCTTTTAGTTTACGTAGTGCATAAAATGACATTAATGGAATATTAAATCTAGGTCATTACGCAGTGTGTCTATCTCAAGGTCGTATCAGAAATATAGTACCAGTTTTATTTTTAGAAACGCGTGTATTTGATGCAGTAGGCTTTACTAGCAAACGTGAAAGCGCTACAATTATGCAGACGAAGTAGAAAAAGGGGATTTTCTTGTTTAGCTAGTATGACGTTCTATAACACAGGCGTACGCTATTGTGACCGCACTGTTCTTTTACCATTCTTCTTTCCTTTTATTGAATTAATTCGTTAGGCTTTACATTTACTTTCGAATTTAGATATGTGGATTAGAATTTCTCACGACATAGATAAGGGTACAAGTTTATTGAACGTTTTTGTTCCTCACTGTCTGATACACTATCTTTTGTGAAAAACTGAGAGAGTGGATTGTTTGTGATATCAATTTCCCAGACAAGTCTTATCTGAGGTCTCTGGAATCAGGCTGGTTAAAGTATGTATAAAACGCCAGCATCCACTGCCAAGACACGATTCTGCTTCTATAGATAAATCACTGTGTAGGCACTCAGTAGTTAAGCCTCACTGCAGAACTTAAGGATGCGGTAAAGTGGGATGATATAAATATTTATAGGGGATTTAGTGTAATGACTGAGATCAGCTGTGAAGGTATCTGTATCTAATAAGTGTGGTGTATTACAGATGACCTTACTTGCTACCACATTTATACCTCAGTCAGAATTATTCTAGAATATTGTGATGACTACGTTGAATGTCTAGGGTTATGATAATGATGAAGTGTAAGTCACAACAACAACAGACAGATAAACAATTTAATTTATTCCACAACACTTTACAACACTGTGACACTCACACACATATAACACTCTATAAGACTATCTTAAATGAGTCAAGTGTTAAAGTTTAAAAATATATGTATTAATTCCTTTCAATAATAGATATCCTGATTCAACTACACAGTGAACCAGGAATCACAATCAAATGTAATTACAAGTTGTATGTACACAATTTATCGATATGATCTTTGTATTGACATATTTTATTATTATTATTCTATGTGTGTAAGTTGTGAAGTAGTACTATGAGGTAATACTGGCTTTTTCAAGCTAGGTTGTTGTTTGTCATCATGACTTCAAGTGTTTGCTTATGGTGGAAATCGTATTGGGAAAAGTTCACAGTTCCTGTCATTTGAAACAATTTATTGTCCCTCTTTAATTAATCTACTGTCAATTTTAGAGGGGGGGGGGGCACATAGGATTGAGCTGCTCTGGCCACAGAATCTTATCTTCTGTGATGGCGGCAGGAAACAGTCTCCTCTGCTCGCTTGCTTCACTGTGTTCTTGAGACACCTCACTGGTCGCTATCTGGATCAAGGGGTTTGCTATCAGCCTCTGGATTCAGCAAAACTCAGACCAGGTGCTGCTTTAATACTTTAGTACCACGGTCCCTGAAACAAGAAGGTTGTACCTCCTACTTCAGAACTAATTTATAATCTGTTTCCACACTGAACACAATACATAACAAACACTGAGTTCAGAGCGGTAGGCCAACTGCTAGCTTCTCATGTAACAACATTCACCAGTATTCCTCTCCTTAATGGTTACTACGCCTCTGCAATTCCAGCATTATTTCCTTCTAGTCAATAAGATAGGTGTCAGTGTACTATTTGGCACTTCCATGCAGTTATACTTTTCTCCGACAAGTTTTGTTCCGGTTGGAGCAATATCTAGGCTTTGCCTCATGTTTGCTACTGAACCACACACATATACAGATATAAATCATCAATTCACATTCAATTTTCATCTAAAAGATATCAAATATGTCAATCGTACCACAATTCATGGAAATAATAAACAAATACGTTGACTGGCGATGAATTATGGCACAATTTCGATCTGCCTTTGTCCCAGGCTTTTATTTAGAAAAATATGAGCTGGATCTCAACGCACTGCTTCTTAGTAAGTTTATTTTAAAATGTGGCACTGAACAGACGCTCCTAATTGACTATATCAAATGGTCTAGCCAATAGGACCATGTTTACAAAAGCTTTTGAAAAAATTTACCCTTCCTACGTTTCCCCTAACAACCAAAATTAGTATTTGCAGTCCGACTAATCGTGTTTCGTCTTACATATACTTCCCGCCAATCAAATCGGATTTAACATGTTGGCCTATTTCCCGTAAAATGGTGGTTTCAAAACATGCCACTGTGCGATTATGATTTGGTGCTGTCAGACACCCTCACTATTTTCTTTTGGCTATAATTTGTTAATTCCTAGACTATTTGTGTAACACTTAACATATTCTTTGTCAGCAAGTCCTAAGGAACCCAAATATATAAATTTAATGGAGCTAAGTGGCTGCGTTCAAAATATGCATTTTCTTCTACCTCCCGTTCACTTCGATACGATGTGGTGTCTCGGTACTGTCAGGCTTTCAGACATAAAACAGTATAATGTCATGTTTACTAATAAGCATTAAACAGGTTTTTAAACCTAACCCTCGTATTGGTAGTGTTTTTTATCACTGTCTATTTGAAAAAAAAGTTAGTGCTTCATGCCTTACGCTTGGGGGTGGCATTAATTTTATATCGCGAGACGCGTGTTAGTGTTGCATACGTTCCTCCGTTCAGCCCTCTCTCTCTCTACCCTAAGTTCATCTGTCTTTTCATTACGCAGTGTATAAAATGAAATTAATGCTAGTATTAATCTAGGTCATTAATCAGCTTGCGTATCTCAAGGTTTTCTAAGAAATACAGTACACGTTTTATTGTTAGAAAGGCGTGTATGCTGCTATAGGCTTTACTTTTACCTTTTAATTTATATATGTGGATTTAGAATGTTTCACGACAAAGGACAGGTGTGGGATCACCTGGGCTCACTTTCACTCTTAGATGAAACTCTGGAACAATACAAATTTGTCCCACTCAGCATCTAATAATCTCTCTCTTTCATTATTCTAACATGGCAATATCATCAGACATCAGTATGGTAACTAAACAATTAGTTAACGTTCTCAATTTGGTTGGTACCCCCTTCTGGATAAATAACTTTCAAACCACCGTTTGACATTTTCCTTGATAAAGGAAACCTTTTACATTAATACTATCAAGTCATGTACCATCACGGTGACTTGCTGAAGAAGACGGCCAGTGATCTTCCTGGTCTTATGTCATAACACAACTTTTCTTTTTTTCATCATAAATATTTAATTTTCTTTTCTCCCCATATGGCAGAAAGCCTGCCTGGCTTTTCTACACCAGGTTAATACAGTTCCTAACAACGCTGTGAAACAACACAGAGTTTGATGTTGGCTACCCTCTAGATAAATGTTTCCCCTTTAAGGTTCATACAGAGTCGACAATGCATACATGATAAAAATGACAATATAAATGTTAATATAACGGTTTTCATTCTTACCGCAATCAAAGAAATTTTAAACACCAATTAGTTGAATATTGCGATATATGGTAACAAATCCAGATCGCTGCTCGTGCAGAATTAGCAAACAAGACAGTACTCTTGCCTTGCCTATAACAACAACGTCTTTAGTGTAAGAAATTTTTCATCTAGTGGCCCCCTATACCCAATACTAATTGGTTTTATACAACCGTTAGTCTATTATACTACAGCCAATCAGAGACTGTTTAGTGAATAGCGTTCCTTTTCAAATAAAACTGACCTCAAATATTCAAAATAAGGACTCCTTCCCCTTAAACCCCACCTACGGGCAAACTGAGAAAGATTTTCAAGTCCATCTGTCTATCTGTCTTCTGTCCAACTTCTTTATTTCTTAATAGTTTTAAATACTCATACCTACTTATTAATCCTGCTGTTATCTATTACACAGTCAGTACATATTTATTCCTGTATGTCTTTCTAATGCCTAGTATCGTTTTATTTCCTACAATGCTTCAAATAAAACATTTCCTATCTCTCCTATTCAAATAAATTTGTAAACACGAACTACGGTCACTCCGTCTCACACCCTATTTAGTATTACACATTCCAAAAAAACATCTCACGTTAATTGCATTTTTCCTTTTATTTTTAAACTACCGTATGCATGCAGACCGAACGGCGCTTGTAATACGTCACAAAGCCAACGCTCGCAAAGCGTATAATGTTAGACTGCGGCAAATCGTTTAGGCATTACTTCGGTATACAATTTGAGCGTGCTGCTGGCGTATGGGAAGAAGCCAGTCAGACACAAACGGGCTGGTTCTATATATTAGCATTGGGAGTACAATTTCCTGGAATTTAGCGTTTGTTCTCACAGATTTTACTACATTTCCGTGTAATATACTGAATAATGAAATCCGCCTCCTGTGCTCTGGACTCGTTTATCGCAAACTGATAATGTCATTAGCGGATCGATTACATTTGACTTAAATTTAAAAACAACAAAACATAACACTAAAAAGAAGAAAATAATAAATAAAAAAAAGTATTTTAAACACAGGCACTAAAAAGTCACAAAATATTTTTCAAGGAGTTGAAAAAATTTACAAAAAGCCTGGGGCGCTTAAGTGCTTATATATTTTATCCATAAGTGTGTAATGAAGTATAAAGCAGAAGTTAATTTCATGTAGAATCAGCGCCCCAGGCTTTTTGTCAATTTGATGTTACATTTTATGACTGCAAGCTATAAACTCCTTGAAAAATTATTTGTGACTTTTTAGTGCATTAAAAGCCTGCGCGTAAAGTATTTTTTTTTTAAATTTCCTCCCAAGTATTCAGTGAAACATGTCCTGTTGTTGTCTTTGCCATTCCGAACAGGTTGAAATTGCACTAATTTCTTTTACATTTTGCGCAGTTTTTCTAGTTTTCTATTCCCTATTCAGTTAAGCTAACTATATGGTTATTTTCTGCTTAGAACTTTTTTTATTTTGTTGCGTTCTGAACTCCTATATTTGGCTTTACCAGAAGGGATCGGAGCCGCGCGGATGTAATGGTTATCACAGTACGCTGGCGATCGGGCGTTTAAGGTTCAAGCATTTGAAGAAGTATCATCGACCGGGATTTTGAATGAATAACCTGAACGGCTCCTGAGATAAACCCTCTGTGGATGGGAAGGAGCGAAGCTCCTAACCGGGTTGGAAGGAAAGTCCACAGGCTCCCCAGCCTCGCAATGACATGTCATTGGGCCGAAGGGCTGAAAGCCCAAGTGCCGCTGGTTAAAGAAAAAAAAAACATCAGAAGGAATCGGAGAAATGCAAAATAACTGGCCAGGGAAGAATCCCGTTAAAAAATCCAAGCGCATCTGAAAGCAAACACGATTTAGATCAATGAGTTTAAAAAAAAATAAAAGAAAGGAACATGCTATATAATATGAATAGTTTCTTTGTTCTAATGGTAGGAACAAGAGAACAAGTTTTAATAATGCCTAAGAGGCAATAGTAAGTTAAAAGTGCATGCTCTTAGTCTGCCCGTAAGATAGGCTAGCTTACAAAGGATCGATTACATAAACTGTAAGTATAAGAAAAAATAAACATGTGATTGATCATCGATTCAAATTCCTTCTGAACTAATCTGGCAATAAACAAAATTCTTTCACGATTATACAAGGCAGATTTTGGAAGAATTTGTTCTGTCACTCGATCCCTTCAGCGTTGTTCCTCGATCCAAAGTCATACTCATCTAGTGTGGCCTGTTTCTGTTGGCCACTGACAAATATATTGAATCTTGTTTAGCAGTTTGGCCCAGTTGTAGACAAATAGCCCAGACCCTTTTGCAAACATTTTTGCCGGAAACACTCCAGTCAGAAAACCACAAATTGTCAACAACTATTTCAGACAAGAACTCTGTAACGGAAGCTATGGACACTTGTTTGGAGTAGCAACATGGCGTTATACAACAAAATTGTACACACAATTAAAGAAATTTGATGTACTTGTCGATATTCAGCAAAATTGCACACACAATTAAAGAAATTTGATGTGCTTGTCGATATTGTACAGATGGTTTTTTTCCCCTGTATATTTTTAACGCACTATATATTGCATTATAGGCCCTCTTGTTCCACATAGTTCTCTGGAGTCTCTGAGCAGACACAGAAAGATTATGTCTACTGCTTTCTCAGGCAATTTTTTTTGTTTTTTTAAATAAAGTTTTGCCTCGTTTTGGCGAGGCGCGTCCCTTTGAACCTAGTCGGTTATACTGTATTAGGGCGCATGTCCAAATATAAAAGACCCTTAGGCCTGAGATTATTTCCTCAGGCAATTCGTGAAAGGTGGCGAATGGGAACTTGTGCATGGGGATGGCCACTTACTTACTTAATCGTTCCTCTTCTACCGTGACGTGTAGAGGTTTGGAAGAGAGAGCGCCATGCTATTCTATCCGCTGTCTTCCTCCTGGCATAGTTTCCATTCTAATCCTCGGTCCTTCAGAGAATGTCTAATGTTGTCCTCCCAGCGGACTCTGGGTCACCCTGGAGGTCTGGGTCCCTGGCTCTTAGTTTCCTATACTTGTCGTGGTAGCCGATCTTCTCACATTAAACCGCACGTGATACTGGCCTCCTGTAATGGGGACAGCTGCGGTGATGGCATCATGTTCCTTAAAAAGCGTGCAGCGAAAGAAGACAATGAAGATGATGATGACGTGGATTATAAGTCCCACTGTAATCATAATATCGATGACGATGGTGATGATAATGATGATAGTGCTGACGATGATGTAGCAATGGAGGCTCAGGCTACTGTTATGTTGTATAACATTCTGTCTAAACTTCTAGGGCTATATTATTCCCCATCAGATATCGGGAGGCCCAGTGCAATTATTGGGGTCCCCGAGGAAATAAAGAAAAAAAAGTACTACTGTACCGTCAGGTATGTTGTTATGGCGACATGGATGTCAGATAGTAAAATAATAGTTTCCAGAACTGATGAACAGAACTAGTAAATTTAAGGGGGCTATTATATATATATATATATATATATATATATATATATATATATATATATATATATATATATATATATATATATATATATATATATATATATATATATATATATATATATATATATATATATATATATATATATATATATATATATATATATATATATATATATATAGCGTAAAAAATATAGCGTAATACACACACACACACTTTCTTGGTCTCACATAACGTAGTAAGAACTTTTTGAATTTGAAACCTCCTCCTCTCTTCAATATACGTCACCGTATGTGTATTGCAAAGTGAAGAAATGCTTCAGCCGAGCCCAGAATACCATTACTGACGCAAAGGTCATAATAAACAAAGTGCACAAGACATGAAGCTGTCATCAGATACATTTTTAAAAAATGAAAACAAATACAACGCAGACACCAACATAATGGCAAGGATGACCCTGTCTTTATAATTACGTGAAATTGATAAAGTAAATATAATTGAAAAGTCTTTCATTTCAGAGTAAATGAAAAATGTACAGTTTGGCAGGTTAAAAGAAGAAGAAGAAGAAGAAGAAGAAGAAGAAGAAGAAGAAGAAGAAGAAGAAGAAGAAGAAGAAGAAGAAGAAGAAGAAGAAACTTGAATAATTTTTTTCTTTTTACCATATCGTGCCCTCCCTTCCCCCATCCCTTCCCATTAGATCACACTCTGTCATCGCCCTGATTGTATGATTTGTGTGACCTGAGTCCACTTCAGACGGCATGCTCTACCTGGCCAACAAATACCGGGGTCTTTGCTCGGCGTTCACCTACCGTCCTTATTACAACAAGGAAGCAAGGTCCTCAGCAGGCGTCCACTAAAAACTGTATCTGACACTTTTGTTTTATCGTTTGTCCCGACTTTCAAGTGTAGCTACTTCTAGCTCTGACAAACGAAGTTTAATATAGAGTAAAATACTTAATTTTAAAACAAAACAATATATTATTACATTTGTGTCGAATATAGTTGGTTGAATAGAGCTTTTGAATCTTCATTAATATTGCTTTTGTTTTAAATCTGTCCGAAAAAGTTACCCGGTGAACATCTTATATGTTGGCAAGCTTAACAATAAATTCATATTATGTGAGACTTATAAAAGCATAGATATAGTTTGTTATACGTTAACTTTTTTCTAAAGTATATTGTAACAGTAGTGTATAATTTACAATATTTATGTGCATAAAAATGATAATTGAATGCTGGTTTCGACATGATACAAAATTAGGACAGTTTGTTTTATTCCTTCACACAGTATACACAGGGTTATAGTTTTTATATGTAAGGGCCTGTACAGAAGTGTCATAAATTACATCAGTACAAACAGCCAACACGGATAATTTACGGAAGAAATATAGTGTTTTTTTTTTTAATTTTTGTTTTGTTTTGTTAGAACGCCGAGTCTTCATAGTAATTTTTTATGTGTACGTGTGAGTTCAATCGCGTGTGTTTGTGAACTGTATCAATTTACTATCATACGCACCAAGAGGTTATGTTTCAAAATATCTAAACACTTGTTAAGCTGAACAGGGTGCATGAAACTTCTATCATACATCAAGAGATAATGTTTAAAAAATTTAAGGCACATATATACACACGCTCGGCGTTACCGTTGCTAGAAACAGTACCAAGTTCAGAACAACACATTGCGACCCGGAGAATTGTGTGACAATATCAAGATAGCTAATTTTATAGGCTTATTTCCAAGCACTGATCTACTCTAACAGAAATGACTTATTCAGCCCATCCTTATCTAAGCAGTTGTCGGATAATAAATATTAAATTTATCTAGTGTAGTTTAACAGCTGTCTTCCAGCACACTAGATTTGTTTAGAGGTGACATTTAACCGATTTATTCATATAGGTGCATAGAGAAAACGGAAAAGACATTTCTGGTATTTAAGTTTCCCCACCATCCACCTTGCAGGCGATAACTGGAAAGAACTATGTCTGTTTAAACTACAATCTAAATCGTGTAAGCTAAACAAAAATTACCACATACAAAACTTTAATTGTGATTCTTTATAGATTAATTACATATTTTGTGACAGTCATTAATAGATTCATGTTGTGACTGACAGCTATGATGGATAGTCGCCAGTACTTTAAATGCGTCATCCTGATTTTTCTGGCAGGTAAGAACATTTATGTAACCGTATAAGTTTTATATATTACTAGTGTAAAAGCTCGTCATAAGACGGGAATTACATTCAAAAGCACCAATACCTAACGGCAATTTTACTTATTCAAAAGTATTTTAAGCATTAAAAAAACCACTGTGCATCACCACAGTACACGAACTACGTAGCAGCAGTGAGGATCCCAATATGTGTATACGAGATCACACATTCTATAATTATATTTTTGTGCACACCGTCAATTGCGCGTTCTTCTTTGGTAAGTGTTACTATTTTCGGGAGAGTACATATAAGGGAAACAATACAATTAATGTCTAACTTTCAACCAAAGTTGCATCCCTTAGCGTTACGCACTGACAGAAAAAGCTGGGATTTTATATATAGGATATTCTCTCGTCTCCTCATTAAGATTATGACTTACAATACACGGTTGCTTTCTCCGAGAAGCTGCCCAAAGTCCACTTCTTATGGAACACCATTAGACAAAAGTGTTGTATTATATCCTTTTACTTTGTTTCCTCTTACAGCTATGGACAGTCGGAGTCAAACCCTAGCTCTAGTTTAAACAAATGGGAAAAGTCAGCGGTCTTACATATATGTATATATGTGTAGGTATGTTTTACGCGCCGTAAAACCTGATTTAACAATGAATCAAGTGAGCAAAACCGCTTTTATCGTAGAAGTAGCAATATCATATGATGCACAGTTCGCTCGTTGTGATGAATTTACCATGATACAACGTTAAAATATCTCCAAAATTAACGATAAAATGTAGGGATAAAAATAATGCGTAAGATACTAGGAGACATGCTCGCCCATGCCCGCCTTTCCTGCCACCATTCAAGTTATCTAGTTAGACGTGCAGACGGAACGTTTACCTTTTGTAGACGGGGGGGGGGGGGGAATGAAACGGAGATAAAAAAAGGAAAGATATGACTGAACACGTGTTTGAAGTTCGAACGGCAAAAAGACGCAATTGGGGGTGAAAGGAAAAAAATTCACGTCCCTAGTTGACACAAAGTAAGGAAATGGACAAGAAAAGGACCTTAGCTCTTATTCGAGACAGTCATTTCTTGGACGTTTTTTGATACTTGGTCTTTATTTGAATGCCGCGGCAAAACACATGAGAGAAGGTTCTCGAACAAATTTCAAAAACTAAACTTGAGAAAAAGAAATATGTTTTTTCTTAATAATAGAGTTATGAAAATAAAACCTAGCTAGTTTGATAGCCCATCTTGAGCAGAGAAATAATATGATTTCATTTATACAGACGGATAGATAATACGGAAGATATTGACAAAAGACTGTATTGTTCATATCAGACGAGCGACTGCACTGTTAAACAATGTCACTAAAGTTTCAAAAATTTTGGCCTTGAGCATGCAAACGTAAAAATCGAGCTGTAATTAAAGAGAGGGGAAATGGTGGAGAATTGTAGCTAAAAATAACTTAGGAGGCAGATTCGTGTAGGAAATGCATGTAGAACCAAGCGTGTTTTTTATGAAAAAACAAGTAGAGACAGACGGACTAACAGACCGTAATACATACTTGACTGAGATTTGACTGAAGTGACTTTTGGTTGTAGATTTGAAAGTTAGGGGGGAAGTCGGCGATTGGTCAACGCATTTTATAGTAGCGGGACAGAGATGTGAAATTTTGCCATTTGACATAAGTCTGTTCAGAGACACAGTTTTTAATTAATAGTGGTGTTGATTCCAGAAGAATACAAAGATATAGTGGGACGCCATCATACAGCCAGCAGCTCAGCTGAGTTTTGCTAGCAAATTTAACTGTGTTCTCAATTCTGAATTCTGGTAAGAATGAACAGTATTTATTTGTATATTTTAATAATTCGAGTGATTGATACTGCCATATCATAAAAATGATTACGACAAGTAAGTGTTCGCTCTAGGTCCCCAGCCCAAGTTCAGGGTCTAGAGACATACATACAAAGAAAATATATAGGAACGCCTAAATAAAACTATGAAAAAAGATCTAGTGTTGAGATCAGTGGAACATATCACCTATCTTATTCAATAGCAGGAAGCTATTGAACATATCTCAGATGCAATGTAGTCTTGGGGAACTAGTACTATGTGAAACCAACTGGGTAAGATGTGCTGTGTGGTCAGAGAGATCTGACCCAGTCTGTGTGGTGTTGTTGTGTAGTGTTGTGTGCAGAAGTGGCTCAGGAGGTAGAGTTCTGACACATGACCCAATACTTTTGTTTCAGAATTGTGAGTTTCTGTTTGGCACCAAAGCGGTGCCAAATGCTGTAGTGATATACACAAGTGTGGACCAGTGCAGTCTAACATTGTGTCAGAGCAGCCGACAACTGTACTCCAGCACGGAGAGGAAGGGCCACCAGACTCCTGTACAAGATCGACGCAGTCGAGATAAGTGAGATCTGGCCTGCTGGACATTCACCAACAAATTCACCAACACATTCACCAACGACTTACCAACGAATTATCAACTAACTTATCAACTAATCCACCAACTAATTCACCATCTAATAAAGACATACCATTGTGGGAAAATAAACTATGTATTCATCCCCTAAGTCAATGGACAATGTTTGGTAGTCATAGACTGGGAGTGATGACACCACCCCAACAGCATATCTAGTAATAAGTTCTCCTGGGACTATCTTAATATAATTACTATTAACCAGTCATTTGAAATAATTAGGTACACATTTTCCATTTTATTATGTCATACAATTATGCATTCCATTTATAACTCCATAATATTTCTTATGTTCTGACCAACAAACATTTGGTTCAGAACAAATAAATTTATCAAAAGATTTAAATTTTAAAACTAAAACAGCCTGAGTTAGTTCAGTGTGTTATAAATTTTATTAATATTATTAGACTTATTAATTATCTGTGTGTGTGTGTGTATGTAATCTACCACAACATATTACATATCAATACCCTAGACTTTTAACGTAGCTACAGTCATTAGTAAAAAAAGATATGTGTGAGGTCGTAAGTGGTAGTAAGAAGGGCCTTCTGTAATTCACATCTACATTTATCTCAGGAGCCTTCACAGCTGACCTCATACATCACACTAGGTAACATCAACCATACAATACCATCAAAATTCACTACACTCGTACATGTTGCCAACATAAATTTGATAAGTACTATCCACTGCGCGTGGAAATTAATGATTTAGGCTATTGTACATATGTTAGCATCAAGAGCACCCACAGATCAAAGGATCGTACAGGATATGGAAGATACGATGTAAAAAACACCCATATTAATATAACGGAGACATGTATCATACTGTAGCTAAATCTAATTTCCTATACGATATGTTGTATTGTTAAACCACACTGTTTTTGTTTCATTTAATGTATCACACCACTATACGTTAAAATAGTTGACTGAGAATAAAGATGCCGTTATGTATATATAGGATAGGAGCATATCCATGTAAAGAAAAAACACACACACAACAAAAAATATTTAACTACATGAGATGCATTTCACCACTGTTGTGGGGAGCCGCGCTAGCGTAGTGGTTACAACACCGCTCTGGCGACCGGGTGATTCAGGATCAAACCCGGGCGACGGCATTTGAGGATTTTTCGTCGACCGGGAATTGGACTGGATTAACTCGAGACCTGGCGAAGACATTTGAAGGAGTGTCGTCGACCAGGGATTGGCGGCTCCTGAGCCGACCCAGCTCTAATGGGTACCTCAGAAATCGGCGAGTATCTGCCTGAATGGCGAGGGACACCTGTCTCTGTACAAGAAAAAGGGATACTCACGTAAAATCAATGTCAGGTTAGACTTTAACAATAACCTGAGATTTCGCCTCGAGTATTAGCGGGCGTACGAAAAAAAAAAAAAAAAAAAAAACCACTGTTGTGAGTTCTAATGATTCTCCTATATGGTATGTTGTATTTATTATATCATTTCAGTACATGTTAATGTAGAATAACGATTCTGATATGTGTGTATGTATGTGTGTATGTTTGTATGCATGTATGTTTGTTCACCAAGAGCTGACGCTCAGTGACAGTGGATCAAAGTCAAGTCATGTATGTTTGTATGTATGTAATATATACATGTATATGTATGTATGTATGTATGTGTGTATATATATATATATATATATATATATATATATATATATATATATATATATATATATATATATATATATATATATATATATATATATATATATATATATATCTGTCAGCCTCTACATTTCCGGGGATGTTGCTAAATTGCCTTCTAAAAGGATAGACCATATTGCTAATATCATAGTTGATAACACTTGTGATATAAGAGTATTCTAAACCTGCTGCCCTTATAGAGATTGAAGTTTACGATAGCAGTAGTACATATTTACTGGAAAGTAGCAGTGATAATTATAGGCCACATGCGCACATACAAACTTTTGCGGGGTTCATCGCACTTCCTAAATATTTTTTTAGTCTGATGTAGAGCATCAGATTAGTGTTATCAACTATGATATTAGCAATATGGTCTATCCTTTTAGAAGGAAATTTAGCAACATCCCCGGAAATGAAGAGGCTAACAGACTGGCAAAGGAAGGTGGAAAGTTACCTCAACTTGACACAAATATAACTCATGAGGAGGCCAAGAGTTTTATCAAGTGAAGATACAGGAGCAAGTGGGAAGCTGAGCATCCAGGTCACCAAACAAATGATGCAGAATACCAGTTAAGCAGAAGTGAACAAGTGGTGATCGTCAGACTTCACACAGGTCACAACAGATTGGGATACCATTTATTCAGCAAGTTAAAGATAAGAACTACTGATGTATGTAACTGTGGCACCGATAAAGTAACTGCTGAGCGACTACTTTAAAGGTGCCCAACATATGAGGAACAGAGAAAGCGCATATGGCCATCCCCAGTACAATTCCTGGAAAAGCCCTACGGAAAGGTCAACAAACTGGCCACTGCTTTCATTGAGAATATTCAAGCTGACGTCTGAGGGTGACCGAGGAAGAAGAAGACAATTTACTGATATCTCTGGGCAACAACGCTGATCTTGTTTGAAGTGCGCTTTGAGGGCTGTTATTGGAAAAAGTGAAGATTCCTCTGTGTAAAATTATTTTGTCCACATTCGAGGCCCTGAGTTCCACTCCACCCTTGACCAACGCTTGCTTCCCGCAGAATGTTGGAGGTTATACTAACTTACCATAGTAGTCTCCTTCAGTCATAACTGACAATGGGAATGCGGCCCTAAAGTGATAGACCTCAGCTGCTTTTTTCCTTTTGTTCCTTTCGGCGTGTTCCTTTCTCTTCTGCTTGTTGTGAGAGCTTCTTTTCGATGGATATGGCACACACTGAGGAACTTGTGGATAGCATTACAAGGTAGTCTTTGTTCTGCAGTCTCCTGGGTAACAGAGGAAGAGGGAGACAGAAACACACACATACACACACACACACACACACGGAGAAGAGAAATGGAGACGAAAGGGATAAAAAAAGACATGAAAATATCTTAAGCGGATGATACAGGACAAGAGGGCTTGGCACGACTTTGTTGAAGGCCTATGCTCCTTGGGGAGCTAAATTGTATTGAAAGTGACGACGATTATGCCGTTTTAAGACAGGAGTACGTCAATCTGAAGAAGACAGAGGTCATGACACTAAATTTTGGCAATACTGAGCCAATAACAGTAAGGAACCAGCAGTTAGAACAGACAGACACGTTTGCTTACCTAGGATGCATAGTAACACCTGACGGCGGAACAAGCAAGGACATTAACAACAGAATGAATAAAGCGAGAACAGCCTTTGCTAGTCTCAACAACATTTGGAAGTCTTCCCAGTACAGCACAAACACCAAATTAAGACTGTATGAGAGCTGTGTATTTTCTGTGCTTCTCTATGGTACGGAATGCTGGAGAGTAACAGAGAAGGAATGTCGAAACTGTCCTCCTTCCACACAATCTGCCTAAGGAAAGTTCTCCGAATCTTTTGGCCAAACACCATCAGCAACCAAGAACTACTTATTCGGAGTAACCAGGAGGACATGCACTCCATCATAGCTGGCAGACGCTGGAGTTGGGTTGGCCACGTCCTCAGAAGGGACCCTGATATCATCACAATAACAGCTATGCTGTGGACCCCAGAGAGAAAGCGAAGGAGAGGCCGACTAAAAACAACTTGGGGAGAACTGTGGAGGCCGAGATGCAAAGAATGAACCAGAGTTGGGGGAACTGTACGAAGGATGGCCGCCGACCGAGCAAATTGGAATCAATTTGTTGCTGCCTTACAAGACGCCACCAGGCGTGATGGCCACTGACTGCTTTGACGGTTGGCGGTTATGGATCAAAGAAGAAGAAGACAGGAGCAAGCATTAGTTAATTTTTATTCTTCCAAAGATGGAAAATGAAGAAAAAATATTAACAATCCAGGTTAAACATAATATACACTGTCATTTCTTTGGATGGGGATAAAGGAGGGAAACAAAGAAACGGCGGAGAAGGGGGGGGGGGAGAAGATAGAGAGAAGAGGTAGAGTAAGGAGAGTTTTTTCCTTAACAACCTATAAATCTGTGTGGTTGTTTAGATTTCTGCAATAAGGACTGTCTCCTCTAAAGATTATTGTTGCAGTTATTATTATTATTATTGTTATTATTTATGTTATTCCCCGGCTGCTCCCTAAAGCTCATGGAACCACCACTGTAACTAACCACCTTACCGAAAGCCTGCACCAAAGCAGTCATGTGCTCCTGCAGGAGTTCCTTCTTAGGCAATTAGTCTTACATGATGAGATTGCGCCTATCTACTGATACCTTATGATGTATGTATGCGCAGATGTATGTGTATATAGTCTGTTATAATATTCTCCCTTCATCGAAGGTACCTCTCTCCTGGCTGCCTCTGTCACTGAGGACATCATCATCGATGAAAACATCACAACATCCTCTCCAGTTTCTGTCACTACCACCACAGCAAGCACTACCGCTGCGTCTACCACCACCACTGTCACCACCATCAACACCACGACCACCACCATAATCATCCCCAGCAGCAGCGAGGACAATCAAATGTTTCAATCAAATGAGGTTTCAGATTACATCAAAGAATACAACGCCGCAGCTGTGATTGTCAAACATGACGATGTTAATTATAATGATGTTGTTGTTGGACGTCCAATAAAGCCGGAACTGGAGATCAATACAGCCTGGCTAACCATCAACTCCACAGTTGGTTATGAAATAGAAATATGGGCACAGACAGAAGAGTGCTACAAGGTAAGTCTTACACAAGATTAAATCTTACACAAGATCTTCCACAAAACAGAAGAGTACTACAAAGTAAGTCTTACACAAGATCTTCCACAAAACAGAAGAGTGCTACAATGTAAGTCTTACACAAAATCTTCCACAAAACAGAAGAGTACTACAAAGTAAGTCTTACACAAGATCTTCCCCAAAACAGAAGAGTACTACAAAGTAAGTCTTACACAAGATCTTCCACAAAACAGAAGAGTGCTACAATGTAAGTCTTACACAAAATCTTCCACAAAACAGAAGAGTACTACAAAGTAAGTCTTACACAAGATCTTCCACAAAACAGAAGAGTGCTACAAGGTAAGTCTTGCACAAGATCTTCCACCAAATTACTTTGAATTCAGTCGTTAAAACTACACAAGACATAAAAGTTTCATGTAGTGAAAAGGGCATAGGGAATATCTATATTTGGTTCTCAAAGCTTTTGTTCAGTACATAAAATGATCATTGTTATCCTGTATAATTTAAATTGATATTATCTTGCGGCATCTGTTTAATTCTAATTGACCACAATTATTTACCGCAATGGGTCACTCCTTAAATCCATCTTCTTCTGGGTTCGTTCTATGGTAGCGATCTTCTACGTTTTGAGGTTAGATAAGCCCGTGATGCTAGTTGATTGGAATTCATCCTAACAAAGTGTTCAAACCAACTTAATTACGTATTTAAAGTAGTAATAACAACTTAAAAACGAACCAACTTAATACCAAATATATTAATACTGTAATAACGAATGCAAAAAACAAACCAACTTTGGAACTGTACTCCATTAGTGGTGTTGTTCCAGCAATGTTCCTGACAGTATTGTTTCTCACACAAGTATTTTTTTTTTCTCAAATTGTATAACTGGATTTTGTCAGACATTTCATATCACCGATAGTGATCTTTTTTCCTTGTTCTTAAGTTAATGTCCAGGTCTGGCATTGCTAACACACTGTTAGCATCCGTGTGTGTGTGTGTGTGTCTATAAAAATATGTGATCTGATATATGTGTGTGTGTGTGTCTATATATTTTGACATCATTCACTACCCTTCCCCAAGGAGCAAGGGCCTTCTTCAGGGGATGAAAGGATACAGTATGCATGATGAGAGAGAGAGAGAGAGAGAGAGAGAGAGAGAGAGAGAGAGAGAGAGAGAGAGAGAGAGAGAGAGAGAGGAAGGGCAGAATGTCAGGAGGGAATACGTGCCCAATTCTTAACCTTTTGAAAATAAAGTGCGTTCGTTCGTTCGTTCGTTTGATTCCCGCCAAGTCCTTCTATCCCGTGCCAACATGCTCGTGGTCTTTCTATGTCTACCTCATCTCTTACATTTCTATCTTCAGTTCTCTTCTCCATATGTTTTACTATATCTCCTCCCCCCCCCCCCCCCTCTTCTCTCTCTGTCTACCTCTAATACCCTGGGGGTTCCTGAACAAGGATTGCCTTGTAATGCTATCAATAAGTTTCTTCAATGTGCGTTCTATCCATCACCAGCGTCTTCATCTCATCTCTTGTTCCACTGGCACTAATGTGGTTCTTGTCATCAGTTCCACTGGCACTAGTGTGGTTCTTGTCATCAGTTCCACTGGCACTAGTGTGGTTCTTGTCATCAGTTCCACTGGCACTAGTGTGGTTCTTGTCATCAGTTCCACTGACACTAGTGTGGTTCTTGTCATCAGTTCCACTGGCACTAGTGTGGTTCTTGTCATCAGTTCCACTGCGGTGACCTTGTCGTATCATTTGTTTTGACATGCCCAACTATATATTACTAATTCAGATATTTATTATCATAACCTTTCGTACATATAATTTTTTATAGAATGTCGTAAGATGAATCAAAAGCTGTTTCTTAAATAACACATAAACATGCGTTTTGTGAGGGTTGAATGTTGTAGTTTTTACATTGTTTCGCTTGGTTTTTACTTTTCACCAAGTGTGATCTGATGCTAATCACCAAAATCAGCGGTTATGAAATAAAAACCTTACTGGCCAACACTACCCACCAGACAGATCTCAGGATAATCAAAGTTGACCCTAGCGGCTTGCATGAATATCTTTGCGGGTATGTATTTTCATTCGTGTATAATGTTTTTTTTGTTTTTTTTTTTGGTTTTTTTACCATTATCCGAGACATGTAGGCCATCTTTTCCTAACTATTGATATCGATATCGCATGAAGGTAATGAAGCTTCTGCCATTATGTCTTGGTCACTTGCGATTACATGAATTTATCACTGTTGCGATTACATACCTAGATCACTGTTGCGATTATTTGTCTTGATCACTACTGCCGTTACATGTTTTGATCACTGTTGCTAACTCAGAAACAGTAATTTGAGTAACTGTGATGATCGATTAGGTAGTTGTGGTGATGATGATGTTGGTCGTAATGAGGACAGTCTGACAAAAATGTGTTGCAAAGCTTTTCATTTCAAAAAGTTTTGTATTTGTTTAGGTTATTATTTTCTATATTTCTGAGTTACGTCTTCATCTGATATTATTAAGGGGTCGTCCACATATGACGTCACGAAATGTTGACCATTTTAAACCCCCCCCCCCCCCCCGTGTCATATTTCGTCACAAAAACTCAGACACCCCCCCTCTTTACGTGAGGTCACAAATCTCTCCCCCCCCCCCCCTTTTTTTTTAACTAAGCGGGGGGGGGGGGGGGTACTGAAAAGCAACAACACAATCGAATGTAAATTAGTTACCTCGTCACTGTCATCATCATCATCATCACCTTTTAACTGCCAAAAGATCATAAGCTCAATGTACTTCCATATCTTCGCCATCCCCTTCATGTCTATCACCAGTTCTCGTCTTCTATGAGTTCCCTGGTCTTTCTCTGTCTTTCTCTTACCCTGGGGATTCCAGACCAAGGACTGCCTGGTAAATCTATCAGCAGGTTTGTTAAATGCGTGTCCTATCTGCCACTTGTCTGGTTCGTGTCATAAATTCCAAATGAGTGGATCTTGTCGTACCACTATAATCTTTCTACTTTAGGGAAGCATCTATTTCTGAGAGCTTCTTTGGTTAGAGCGCAGGCCTCTCGCACCAAAGGTAGCGGGTTGGAAGCACATTGGCGTCACGCTACAGTCTGTCATCTGTAAATGGATATCCGACTCTGCTCTTGGGTCAGTAAAGGCATAGGCAGCGAAAAGGGGAAGTGGTTACTTGACCTAGTATTTGAAGTCTCTAACAATTCACTCCCCTACAGCAGTATCTGATATGAGATTCCTTTTTTTTTTTTTTTTTAACCCATTTGTGAAAGTCTGAAGCTGTTTGCTTGTTGGTTTTGTTGTTCTCCATGTTCAGAGCCATACAACAGGACTGACTTGACATTTGAATTAATTCTGATTTTTGTATTGGACGTGACTTCTTTTGATCTCCATCCATTTTCTGGATCTCATGTTGTCGCGTCTGATAGCCTGTTAGTGTTTTTTTTTTTTTTTTAAATCTATCTAATATTTCACTTGAGATTTTAATATTAACTAGTAAATATAACAGTCACAAAAATGAGGGGAAAAGAACTGAAGCTAACGTCTTAACCTTTCAGCATCTGCAGCACAGTTAGAAGACTGGGGAACTTATTTTGTTGATTCTAAATAAAGTTATTTTACTCATTTTTATAAAGTTGTGAAAAAAAAAATTATGTTGGTTTTTTTCACGGGATGTAATTTATCCTCTTCCTTATATATGGGATTTCAGTCGTCCACAAGGGAGTTGTTAATAATTTAGTGCGGATAAATGTTAACTATTGTCGATAAAAGTTAACTATTGTGGATAAAAGTAAAAATATAGTTTATGTAAGAAGAGAGTTTGACTCATATTTTTGTGTGCCATCATATTTTTTTAACTCCCTCCCCCTTTCGTTGCACAACGTCACAAAATTTTGACACCCCTCCCACCTCACTGCGTGACGTCATATGTGGACGACCCCCTAACGTGCATAAGCACTGACATCTAAGAACTGACTTCAAAAGTGTCATGTTTACTTTGATACTGCGTTCTGAAGGATAATAGTTATTCCAGTTGACCAATACTTCTGTGTCATTGTTATTTAAGCTCAGGCATTGTTTTTACATTATTTGGGTTTTGTGTCAGTCATTTATTGCGGTTTTTCCGCTATTAAGACTATCTACAGCGCATCGCTAGTTATGTAGCTTCCATTGACCGATAATCATTGCAAAATCCTGTACGGATCTCATGTGCTCACTGGAAAAAAAAGCTCATTTCACGTGATAGCACACATCGTGACGGTAGAGGGAGTACCTTGATATTAGAAAGCAAGGAATACCACCACAGCATTCTGTCAGGTATTTTGTAACCGGCGACTAACCCATTGTAACCAAAAAGCTACCACTGTAACAGCTTGTGAACAACTTCGACCTAGGATTCCTGCAGTGTCAGAGAGGATATCCAAAATAAAACATAATTATGTAAAACAAAAGTCAGACCAGCAAGCTGTTACGGAACTTGTTATGCACTGTTCCCCAGTATAATGAGCTAGATTTTTTGAAGCATCTTACTGTATAATATTTGGTGTATAAACTGGACGGACACTCAAGACAGTACGTACGCAAATGAATAACTTGACAGAAGTCTGGGTCACAGTTCCATACATATAATCTCAACAGCCTAGTCCTGGACATCAGTAACAATAGTACAAAATACTTGCATCATTAGAATATGTAATACAGTCATCCTAACGTACTGGTAGCAACTGCATTCAATGTAAGTGCGGCATTCACCCCTCGCACATATATCTCTATCTCTGGACTAATCACCAGGTATCCAAGTTCCTCCAGAACTTCACAACGCGGGAAAACCACAACGCGCTTATAGTGTCGATACACACAAGCTTTCAATCAAAGCTCCTATTATGCTTCCAAACACTGGAACAGCCAGGGTCTTATAACGTAGACCTCCTATTGGCACGGGAAAGCAAAAAACGCGCCTTCAAACAATAACATATAATGGTCTTACCATAAACCTCCTTCTGACACGGGAAAATGACGTGCCTTTTAATCCATCCACTTCCAAGCGCGGGATAGAGCACAACGCGCTGGTAAATAACAATATATAAAGGCCTTGTAAATACACATTACGCGGAACATTATCGCGTCACATCCAATATATCATAATCAAAATCACAGACACTATTCACATACTCTAGAAATTACCGACCGTCTCCCACGATGGATGGCCACAGACCCCCCATTAACATCTCCGTATACTTCTCTGACAAGTATGCTATCTCCATTCACTCCGCACGCTTTTCTCATGTGCCCATAAACCTCGATTCACACATGAACGCCCCTGAGTATTCTTCAAACATGCTACATGCTTGTAACAGTAAACTTTAAATATAACATTCCAAGCTTGCATATTTCAATAATAATACACTCTAAACAGGTTCAACCATTCTCTACCCACACAAATGTATACACGTCATGTATCTCATGACACAGGCCTAAAAATAAACGGCTGCATATGAAATATTGTGAATATTCATTCATGCCAAGTATGTGGAACGACGGAGTGGCGTTCAAGACTTAAGACGCCCTGGACACAACTTCGTGATAGAACAATAATAATAATAGCCCCTTCAGTCATAACTGACTATGGGAATGCGCCCCTGAGGTGGCAGCCCTCAGCTGCTTATTTTCCTGGTGCACCTTTCGATGTTTTCTCCCCTCCTCTGCTTGTTGTGTGAGCCTCTTTTCGCCCAATCTGAGGTGGCGCCGTAAATAGCATCGCCACTTAGAGCGATCGGCAGCTTCATCCTCCCATGTTGCTGGATCCATGTCCAGTGCCCTCATATAGATAGAACACAGCATAGGAAAAAGAGAGGGACTGCCTAAGAAAACATGGATAAAATCCGTGATAGAAGACGACATGAGGAAAAGAAAAGGATTGCCTAAGAAAACATGATCAATAGAGAAGGATCAATAGAGAAGAATCAACAGAGATGGAACAAATAGGCTGAGTCTTACAGGCCATAATCAGATTGGGAAGGTTTGTCATTGTCTTAAGCATTCTACACAGTCCATGTTATGGAATCCACAAGTGTAACAGAAATAGCGGAAGACTCAAACACACACAGAAGAGAGGTGAAGACAGAAATTAGAGGGATAAAGAATATATAGTTAGACTATGAGCGCTTGCCGTGTTTCGTAAAGACATGTGATCTATGTGCAGCTGAAATGTATTGATTAATCGATTTATTGTGCTCCAAAAGAAGTTAGAAGGAAAGAAGAAGAAGATACCGTATGACATTCTCATTTCAGCTTTTTATTACTATTACTGCCATTATTATTATCATCATCACCATCAGCCATTATTATTATCATCATCACCATCAGCCATTATTATTATCATCATCACCATCAGCCATTATTATTATCATCATTATCAGCTTTTCATGCAAGCTCCATTCCTTGCCAACGATCCAGACATCGCCGAACTACGTGAGTTATGAAAGTTAAAAAAAAAAAAAAAAACTAAGGTATCAGTATCTAATAAGGGTAGTGTATTACAGATGACCTTACTTGCTACCACATATTTATACCTCAGTCAGAATTATTCTGGAATATTGTGATGACTACGTTGAATGTCTAGGGTATGTATATGATGAAGTGTAAGTCACAACAACAACAGACAGATAAACAATTTAATTTATTCCACCACACGTGACAACACTTTGACACTCACATACATATAACACTCTATGAGACTATCTTAAATGAGTCACTGGTAAATTTTCAAATATCAGTATGTATTAAGTACTTTTCATTAATATATAGGTGTCCTGATTCAAATACAAAGTGAACCAGGAATCACAATCAATTTTAATTACAAGTTATATGTACAAAATTTATCAATATGAACTTTGTAGTGACATATTTTTTTAAATATTATCCTATGTGTGTCAGTTGTGTAGTAGTAATATGAGGTAATACTGGTTTTGTTTTTTCAAGCTATGTTGTTATTTGTCTTCATGACTTCACGTGTTTGTTTCTGTTGGAACTAGTACTGGAGATGTTCTCAGTTCCTTTCATTAAAACAATTTATTTCCCCTCTTATTTTTATACAATGTCAGTTTAAGATGGGGGGACATAATGTTGAGCTCCGCTGGCCACAAGGGCTTATCTTTCGTGGTGGCGGCAGGAAAAGACTCCTCTGCTCGATTGCTCCCCTGTGTTCTGGAGACACCTCACTGTTTGCTATATGGACCAAGGAGTATGCTGTCCGCCTCTGGATTCAGCAAAGCTCTGACCAGGTGCTGCTCAATAACTTTTGGACCACGGTCCCTGAAACAAGAAGGTTGTACCTCCTACTTCAGAACTAATTTATACTCTATTTCTACACTGAGCACAATACATAACAAACACTGAGTTCAGAGCGGTATGCCAACTGCTATCTTCATCTGAAACAATTTTCACCAGTATATTCCTCCCTAATGGTTACTACGCCTCTGCAATTCCAGCATTATTTCTTTCTAGTCAATAAAATAGGTGTCAGTGTACTGTTTCGCAATTCCATTTAGTTTCACTTTCCTCCGACACCTTCTGTTCAGGCTGGAGCACTATAGAGGCTGTACCTCATGTTCGCTACTGAACCACACATATATACAGACATAAATTATCAATTTACATTCAATTTTCATTAAAAGATATCAAATATTTCAAGCTTACCACAATTCATGGAAATAATACAGAATTACGTTGACTGGCACTGAATATAACACAATTTCGATCTGCCGATGTCCCAGGCTTTTATTTAGAAAAATATGCACTGGTGCTCAACGCACTGGTTCTGTAGTAAGTTTATTTGCAAATGTGGTGGTGACCTGACGCCTCTAATTGACTATACTGGCAGGTCTAACCAATCATGCCATGTTTACACAGTTTTTCAAAAAAGTACTCCTACTCACGTTTCCCCTAACAACAACGAAGTAGTATTTATAGTCCGACTAATCGTGTTTAGCCTTACATTTATTTTCCGCCAATCAAATAGGAGGTAACATGTCAGCATATTTCCGTACAATGGTGTGTTGAAAATCTGCCACTGAGCGATTCTGATTTGGGTGTTGTCTGACATCCCTCACTATTTCTTTTGGCTATAATTTGGTAATTCCTAGACTATTTGCGTAACGTTTAACATATTCTTTGTCAGCAAGTCCTAAGGAACCCAAAATATATAAATTTAATGGGGCTAAGGGGCTGCGTTCAAAATATGTATTTTCCAGGCTAGTCGTGTAGTTTTTTTTATTTTTTTATATTTAGAACCGCCACCTGTCCTGCTGTACTGCCAGACTAATGTCAGGATTTTAGACATAAAACAGTAGAATGTCAGGTTTCCCAATAAGCGTTTTGTAAGTTTTTAAAAGCTAACTCTCGTCTGGGTAGTGTTTTTTATCACTGTCGATTTGAAAAAAGTTAGTGCTAGTGGCCTTACACGCGTGATGGTAGTAATTGTGTATCGCGCGACTGTGGTAGTATTGCCTGCGTCCCTGCTTTCAGCCCTCCCTTCTTTTTATCTATAGTCCATCTGTCTTTCGTTTTAGGTAACGTAGTGTATAAAAAGACATGAATGGAATTTTAAATCTAGGTCAACTTGCGTATCTCAAGGTTTTTCTTAGAAAGGCAGTACATGTTTTATCGTAGAAGGCGGGTATTGAAGCAGTAGGCTTTTACTATCAACGTGAAACGTTACAATTTGCAGACGAAGTAGAAAACAAGGGGGATTTCGAGTACAGTCATTGTGACAGCACTGTTCTTTACCATTCTTCTTTCCTTTTATTGAAGTTATTTGTTAGGCTTTACATTTACGTTTTAATTTATATATGTGGATTAGAATATTTCACGACAGATGTGAAAAAAGCAATGCTTACTTCATTTCTCATTTTATCTTTGTAAATCAAATGTTATCTTTTAAAATCATACTATAGCCTTTTCCACTTGTCCACTGACACAGCACAGGCTTCTACACCATTCATCAAGCACAGTGTATGAAGTGCTGTCTTTTTCATTTCTGTCCAAAATGTATTTCTGTTGTTTTTTTCATCTTCTTTTACATCGATCGTCTCCAGGTGTTCTCTGGACGATCACCTTTACTGTCCTTTTCAGTTCACCCTATGACCCTTCCCCTGTTCTTTCCTTTTGAATCCACTTTACCAACTCCAATCTGATTTCATATGGATTCACTCTACGACCTCCCTCCCAATTCTGTATGAATTCAGTCTGCGACCTCCCCCAGTTCCTAACGAATTCACTTTATGGCATCTCTCCTCTTTTCTATGAACTTCTTCTCTGACCTCTCTGGCCGTATCCTCATAATCTTCCTGAGATGATGGCCTGAGCAGTACCAATTTCTTCTTGCTATTTGTACTTGCTCTTGTTGTTGGTAAGCTCTAATTTTTCTTCGTCTGTGATACCGCATAGACCCAATACATAAACAAACATTCCCTATGCTGCAAGCTGTATTTTTTTGCTGCGGATCTTACTATGGAACGCCCAAAGACTGCCTTTATCCTGCCTGTCCTCGCTTTTCACCTCACTGAAACATTCAGTTTTAAGCAAGAATATTTTTACTTTATTTATTTATTTAATTCCTTGTGTGTGCCCTATAATTCATCTCCTGTTTTAACTTCGCCATTGATTAAAAAAATTGTTTTCCTAATTGTTACATAAAATATGCTGCACTGATTTCGGTAGTTTGAGAATAGATTTTACACAAATATAATGCATGTAATGTAACGCCAACATGCAATAACTGAAGAATAGAACATATAGGAGACATACTGAAGATAAAAATGATCTATTGACGAGAGAGGTGGAAGCAAAAGGTTAAGGTATTATTCATCTTCGATTGCGAATTTCATTGAGAGAATACGTTCTCTGGCAAATGAAACCACGTGATTACAGAGAGGCGAAGGCGAAAGGATAAATATAAAACCTTTCTCCACAAGTCTCGTATAGTTCCCTGGGGAAAAAAGGAAAAGGGGGGGGGGGGGGGATCTGAGAAAACAAAGCAGGAATTTGACTACTTCTCCGTCAGGCATGTCGTGTGAGGTGACTAATGTGAAGTTCCGTATGAAGCTTGTAATCTCATCTTGTGAAACAAATTGCTAGAGAAATCACTGCTGGAAGAACACACGAATGCCCTGCAAGGTACCCAGCTGCAGTGGTGGCTCCGGTTTCAGGTATGGGCAACCAAGAGTTTGCCTACAGCCTCACTCTTTTAGATGCTTCGGGCATAAATATATGCCCGTTGAGGCAACTTGAATTTATTTAAAAGGGGCCTTGCAAATCCATGCTTGCTTAGGGTCTCGCACAACTTAAAACCTCCATTGGGTGGTTCCATGCTCCATAGGGAACAAATATGCGAAATGAAGATGTTTCCCCAACGATTATCCACTGAAAGACCACTTCGAACAAGAATGAGAAGACAGTTCTGCAAGGGACAAGCGATAAGATGAAACCTCGTGGAGTGTTGGACGAACGTGAGAGGACAGAGATAAGATATTTCTCCACAGCTTACCTTGACATTTACAAAAAAAATCCACGTTCGTTACGTGAAGACTGAACTGGAGGTCTACTTTCTAAACCAGCGAGGTGTGTTTAAAATGGATGTTACTGTGACATTCTCAGCACGTAACTGTTTGTTTTTAGGACACGTTTGGTCAATGTTAAGTAGTTACGGACACTGCCAGCTGTGTCAAGGCAAAGCGAGACAAGTTCGCAAACAGTGATATGCAGTAACCTATACGCGCCTAAGTCAGTAGTACGAAAACGTGAAACAGTTACGAGACAGGCGGGAAATACAGTCCTCCCACTCCTCCCACATGGGAAGATGAAAGAGAAACAGATGAAGAGAAAGAGTAAGATAGTTCGCTGACACAGTGGGCGGTTTTAACCAAAGGCAACATAGACCTTTGCCGAGGATCTCACAGAGTTGTCTTCAAGTCTTTCCTAACAAGTCGCAAGTCGAGTCTCAAATCTCTTAGAACGTGGCCCAAGTCTTTCCTAACAACAGCTTTCAAGTCAAGTCCCAGATCGAGTCTCACTTTTAAAAAAAATTCTAAAACTGTTTACAGTCACAGTCGCTTTTATTCCAACAATCACACCAGTCATTAATAATAATATTGAAGAAAAAAACTCTATTTTAAGCATTTTATTTACTGAATGCGTTCATTTTATCAAACTCAGCTGGCTAGCAGTTCTTAAGTGGTTGCACTGAGTTCACTACATTCGGTGTTCCCTGAACACTTAGGAGGTACGGGCAGCGTTGCCGTAGCTGGCTGTCCTTTTCAGGACAAGTCCTTTTTAGAGCTTTACTAAGCCCGCAGATATATATTATTAGTCCTTTTCAGGACTTAGTGTCTATCAACGCTTATCGAGCTAGCAGTCCTTTTAAGGACTAGCCCTTTTCAGGGCTACTTCAGGCTAGCTGATAGATGCTAGTAGTCCTTTTCAGGGTTTAGAGTTTATCAACACAGCGCTTCAGTTAACAGAGTTCACTTACTTTTGAATGGCAAACTGCGCTCCGATATAACCAAATGACGAAAGTCTAGGTTGAAAGTAACGTGCCTCGAAACAAAAGGCAAAACCTGAAACAACAAAAAATGATTATAGGCGAAGTTGGTTCACCAAAACTGGCAAGTCCCGAGTCGAGTTGCTAATGAAAACAAAAAAAAACTCGAGTCGAGTTGTGATGGCGTAAGTCCGACTCGAGTTCGAGTCCATCGACCCGAGTCGACCGCATGGAATTGGACGTTTTTAAGGGACCCGCACACAAATATGCGCGTGTTCATAGTCGATACAACATGAATTTATTTAAAGGGGGCCTCACAAGTTCGCGCTTGCCTAGGGCCTCGCACAACCTAAAACTGCCACTGCTCTGACAACATAAAAGAATAAAGCACAAGTACCAGTGACTCACTTCACTGGTACTACTTCTTTATACATCACACGATACAAGAAGACGTCCACATATCTGACACTTCCGTGCATATGGATAATTGCTGAAAAGAGCGCTACGTCGAAACGTAGCAAACACCTCCAGGAAAAATGCGTGAGAGTGCTCCAAGAAATCGATCCACATAATCGGCAACTTCTTAATAAAAGAAGGTGTAAGCAAGAAAAATTTGTTGTTATGACTTAAAGGAAACCATTGTATTAGATATGAACTTCTTTACTATCGTGACATTAAGAATTAGCTTGTAAAGGCATGACCCTACGTCTGATACATCCCTGCATCTGTGCGTCCAGAAACATTCCCACCAGCTGTTTGAGAAAATGTGGAAACGTAGCACATTGTACAGTGCTACGAGTGAAAATTATCGTTAAAACTCATATGTTGGCCATAAACAGAGGACTGAATCTTGAAACAATAAAAAAGAAAAGCAATACAAGAGAAAAAAAAATTCAAGCAATATACAAACTAAGTCAGAAACAGGAAATGTGAGGACATTGTGTTTTGTTGGATATGCCTTCTTATTACAGTATTAAAATTGTGACGTCATTTATCTGGACAAGGGTGGATTTACAGGTATTCACAATATGCAAACGTGTCCCGGGCGCGCGCCGAATAGGCAAGAGAATAAAAACAAATCGTTTAACTTACCTTAATTGTGTCCATCTATTTGTGTGGTATAACCACGTTTGGTTTTCTTTAATGCTGCCTGGTCGAAATAAGTCTGGTTGTGTGGTTTACAAGGAAGAATTAAAAAGACGGCCCCGTCGCTTTCTACGTTCCATGTTCCAGACATTCTCAAAATCTGTTTATAGACAGCGCTGCCGAATCTTCTGTAGAAGCTATACAATACTTCGACTTTGTATAGAAAACTATTTAACGAAAATAGATAAATGTCAGGCACTCTAAGAAAGAAAAACAAAGAATAGAAAGAAAGACAGCAAGAAAGAAAGAAAGAAGGTCATTATACAACATAAATGTTGCAGAAGTGATAGGCACTTCGTAGATACGAACCAGGCTCCATCCGAACTGCACCACTGCCTCGCTGTGAGAATAAACCGTGACAGGACACACGACCAACCTAGAAAAGCGATGACGCTGTTCAGATGGTACCTAATTCGAACCCCTATAGTGCCCACTACGTCTGTTACGCCCTCTGTTGTCTGTGTCTTCTTTTCATTCTTCCTTGCGTAGTCTCCATGTTCGCTCCCTATAGAGCATGGAGACACTACTGCATGTGGTCCTCTAGCAAAAAGCCTGCACAAAAACATGTTTTCTTGCAGTGGTGGTTTCTGTAGAAACCTATTTTACATGATGAGGTTTCCAGCCCCCTGTACAACCTTACACTAGTCGCCTCTTACGATGTGCTTCACGGAGCAGTAGGATTATTCCTTTTTGTCTCTTGTTAGAAACCCCCGGAAGCTACAGGGCTTTTGGTTTCTTCCGTGTTTATTTCCGTGTTCACACTTACTGAACATTTTTTTTCCTCAGTATCAGTGCACCTTTCTCAGGTGCTAATGTCTTTCCTTCAGGGAAATAAAACAAAGAGGCAAATTACTGAAGGTGGTCAGCAAGAATAGATGCAGTCGTGACTTTGAAAGAGAGTTATGGTGAAATAATAAAGGCGAGAAACTTGTAAGCAAAGGTTCAGACAAAACCTGTGAATCTGTGAAGTACGAAAATGCTGTTTTAACTGTACTGGGAAATCTTCTTTATAAATGAAGAATAGAATACGTTACCTTTTCCAGCCCACTCAATCAACATCACCAACTGCACTTCACAAAATTCTTATCAGCGGTTTAAGTGCAACAATTCCGTCATATAGAGGCTATGCTCAAGATCTTCTGTATATTGTTCAAACGAAACTCATGAAGTGAAGTCTCACTTAGTGTTTTGAAAAGAATAAAGAATTACTTGAGGTGATCATTAACACACCAACATTTATGCTGTTCGTCAGTACTGTACACTGAAATGTGCCTCTTTTCCATTGAATGAAATACTGTATCATGAACAAACAATTTTTTTAAAGAGAAGGCAAGAAAAATGTTTATACTCGAATAACTCATAATGTGAATAGCCAGTCTTCATTTTTTTTTTTAAAGTTTAATGTTGTGTAACACATATTCTCGTATACAGCAATAAAAGGTCAAGGTAATCTCATAGAAGATACTACCTTAGGGGAGCGAAAGGTTAGAGACCTCACCTACACTAGGTCTCAGTTTTATGAGGTGGAGGTGGCCACTGCCCTTCATCGCTGTTTTTGTTTTCCCTAACTAAAGAGTCAGGTACCGATACTCATTTTTACAGTTGAATAGACAGGAGCGAGACGCGACTTGGTTTCGAACCCTGGCCCCTTTGCGTCGAAGAGCAAGTGTTTTAACCAGTCTTCGTCATTTGAAGGTTATTATCGATGTTTTAACAACCTAATACCAGGACGAAAGCTTTCACAATCCATTAAAAATATAATTATCGAACAATGTAGAAAACGTAAAAAAAAAAAAAACAACAAGAACAAACAGCAGATGTACACAAAGACTGTACTCTAGTACACATAATAATAAATAATGTCTTTATTTAAGTGTGTGAATGTGTGTAAAACAGTTTTTAATATGGTAAGAATTTTGGGGGAATGGTAAATGCAAAGAAATTCGTGCACACTCCCTGATTCACTACTGACCGATTTAGTCACTCATCCCACCAATGTTGTTGGAGTTACATAGTTTCATTTTATTTTTGGCGTTTCCTTATAGCAAGTGTCTTTACCTCTGTCAGTCTGCCAAACCATGGTAGCATCTTATCGACCAAGTGGGATCTATACTTGTTGAGATTTGTTGAGATTAGGGCATTTCTTGTCGGGCCTTCAGAAAAAACACTTGCTATTTGTTTAGCAGGCGACGGCCTTTTACGTGCCAAAGCGTCAAGCAAACAATTAATATTCCTTCAGATTTCGTTTTATTTTTTCCCTCTGTATTTTTTAAACCGGAAACACAACTACAAGTAACAAGTGAATGAACTGAAGAAAGTTTCGAATTCTAGTAACAAACTGTCGCGTCGGAAATATTTTCGCCATTTGTTGCTAACTTCAAATAACGACAAGTTTTGTCATTTGATATGCAGGCAGACGGCCTTGTTTCTTTTCAGGTCGTAAATTTCTGAACAAACTGCTTGCCCCATTTGCGAAATTTTTTTTATGAAGGTCATTGAAGAGTAGGAAAACTGCGATTAATTTGTTAGAAAACAAAGCGATAAAGTTGTGCACATAAATAGCAGGGACAATTGTATGGGATCATTATAAAAAAATAAAAATAAAAAAAACTTGCTGTCGTGTCGAACACTTAGACGTTTTTCTTAGTCTCTGGCAGAAATGGTGGCAATAGGAAATAGCATCCTAAAAGTCAGCTCTTCACTTGAAATAATGTTACTGACACTTAGTACACACCTAAAAATAGCTCAGTATTATTAGCATGGATACCCTCTCATGTGGGAATAGAAGGAAATGAAACGTGTCTGGAGAAAAACACCATAGCACATTATGTGTTAACATGCAAAAAAATACGAACAGGATAGAAAACAACTAATGGAATACTTGAGAACCCAAAACCCGACATCACTGTCACTGGAAAATGGACTGAAAGTTGACCTACCCAGGGAGCTACACAACATAATTACATTTTATATTACCAGAACAAGAACCAATATATAACAACTAGAACAAATTAGAATGACAAGGAAAACAAAACAAACCAAAAAGTCCATTCAATATCAGTAGAAGAATTATATTAAAAAAATAAAAATAAAAAACAAACAAATAAAAACCACCAATCCAAAACCAACAAAAACCCAGCAGACAAAAAGATGTCAATAGCGAGAGAGAGAGAGAGAGAGAGAGAGAGAGAGAGAGAGAGAGAGAGAGAGAGAGAGCAACATGGTATCATGGAAGAAGACACATTACAAACACCATAGACATTAAACATTGCCACAGCAAACGGCAGATAAGTTACAGCCTGGAAGAGCCAACACATAAGAAAAATAACAAAGAAATACATTATATGCAATGATGAACACTATATACCCAACTTATAACCCACATGGGGTTGAACCGGGTATCCCTTGCACAGAAAATACACCAGTTTTCTAGTGCGGGGTTCAAAAACCAAACCAAATATACAGAAAAAAATGATAGAAAAATATAACATCTTTTATTACAAGTACGCAGTCGTAATGAAGCGTAAAAAATAAATGGCAGAAGTTATTAGAGGGATCACAAGAATAAAAATGCTAACATGTTAATATGTCAACTTTTGTCTGCGTTGCAGAAGTTGGTCAAAAAACAAAAATAATAATAAAAATAATAATAGCTTCTAACAAAGTATGCATTCTGATGACATAAGACTAATGGGGTGTGTTACGGGCTTCGGGACCCCAGTATATTCTGGGTGCTTCGATGACTTCTAGTATTTGAGGATGACCAGGTTATTATATGCGTATTCAGTTTATAGAGTCAAAGTCCCTCGGGTTCTTATCACTTTTGTAGGATTCCGTAATACTGTCCGTTGGTATCGATAATGTCTGCTTTAACCCTTGTGATACATTCTGTGCTGAACATATTTCATATTAAATATTCGACCCTTGACTGACCTGTATTAGTCTCTTGTCTTATTGATTATATTGGCAGTGTGAGATGCAGCGTGTTAAGACATTAATCATCACTGGTCATGATCAGTTGAAGATGAACAGCATTTAACTCAACTCCGAATACGACAGTTGATAAGACTGTGATTTTGACGACTCAAAATATTTAATTAGTAATTTCATACCATGAGCAGACACCAACTACAAGGGAACAAATGTCACATCACATTCATGTACGATCTGTAAGAGTTCTCATTATTTCATAAGCACATGTTCACAATCTCTATCTAGAGTTCTGGTTAGAGGTCAGTTCCTTTTAACGGCCAATGTCCTTTGGCATAAATTCAGAGGCTAACTAGACTTACTCCCGTCGCTAGTTGATACAATAGCCTTTTGCGCTAGACTTAACTATCCTACTAGTTCTGCAATACACTTATTATGCTAGGCTTACGTCTACTGCTAGTCGTTTAATATCCGTTACACTAGGCTTACGCTTGCCGCTAGCTGTACAATATCCATCTATACTAGTCTTACACTAATGCTAGTAACATAATGTTCCTTTGGCATACCACGCCAGGCTAATCTGCCATAATTATGCAAACTGCGTTATTCATACGACGACTTACGTTTGGTTCAAGAAATACACTGCTCAAATGGCTTCCCAGCCACACAATTAAAAAGTGGACTACGCCACACACTTTCCAGTGGTTATCCCACACAATATAAGTGGCAATGGCCACACTTCTGAAACACACTGCCGTTCGAGTCAAAACCCACAAGTCGAATGACCTTACAAAGACATAAGCGTCATGCATAGTGATATGTATACTACGTCGTTAATATATATTCAATTGCGATGTTCCATGGTGCAGCAATCCGAGTTGGCCAAACTCAAATGCATGCACACATGCAACAATCATCGACATCGGTCGCGGAGATATATCTCTATTCGATTGAGGTGTTCCATGATACAGCCATTCGGATCGTCGACAAATCCAAATGTCTGTAAGCATGAAACAATCCTCAACATCATCCCCCTCACTTCCAAACGTGACACTTGAAGCACGGATGATAGTGATGGAGAAGACGCCCGTCTCCCGATCATATCAATATTAGTACTACCTACTTATAACTATCATAATAATTAAGTAGACACATTAAATTTTATAAAATTAATAATAGCACTTGTCAACATGGTGACTAAAGAGTTAATTCAATTTCTTCTCAGAGACGTTGCGCGATAAAAGATCTGCCAAGTTATTGTCTGATCCAGCAATAGGCAGGATCGTAAATGAAAATTCTTGAATCAACAAATACCATCGGTGTATTCTAGCGTTACGCATTGTTCTAGCTGTTATGTAAGTAAGAGGACTATGGTCTGTCATAATGTAAAAGTGCGTGCCGATGAGATATCTTGATAGCTTCTCTACGCACCAGACCATCGACAGGAGCTCACGTTCACCTGTCGCATACTTCTGTTCAGCCGTAGTCAGTTTCCTCGACACATAGAAACATGGATGGAGTGTTTCCTTGTAACATTGCAGCAAACAACCACCCATGGAGTAACTCGAGGCATCTGATTGAAGTATGAATGGAATACGTATATTCGGTAATAACAAAATTGGTGCATTACTAAATAATTTCTTAATTGTTACCAAAGCGCTTTCGCAATCTTTGTCCCAACGTACCTTATTAGGACTACCTTTGTTCAACAGTGCGGACAAAGGTGTAGATAGTTGTGCGAAATGCGGGATGAACTTATGGTAATAGTTTATCAAGCCTAAAAGGCTTCTAACTTGTTTCTTAGTTGAAGGGGTAGAAATCTCTAGAATTCTTTTGACTGTATTGTCGTCAGGATACAGTTTGTGGTTACCTATTCGGTGACCAAGAAAAGAAATTTCCTGACAACCAATTTGGACCTTTGAAGGTCGCACAGTCAAACCATGCATACGTAACGTATGTAGAAGGGAAGTTAAACCATCAATATGGTCTTCCCACGAGTCATGAAATAGGCAGATGTCATCGATGTATGTGATGACATCTTTACGATCGCCAAGAAGGCGGCGCATCATGCGCACAAACGTCGCTGGCGCATTCACTAACCCAAAACACATATAATTCCATTGGTAGAGCCCAAAAGGAGTTGTGAAAGCTGTGTAAGGTTTGGCATTTTCGGCAAGAGGAATTTGCCAGTAGCCTTTGGAGAGATCTAGTTTGCTAAAGAAGGTAGCATTAGATAATTCTGACAAAAGATCATCTAAAAGTGGCATAGGCTCACCGTCTGTGATTGTAATTTTGTTCAATCGCCTAAAATCAATACAAATACGTAAAGAATCATCCTTCTTGGCATCTCTACCATAAGATGATCTCTGTTTATAGTATCCTTTTTGATGTGAACCATCATAATCCCTGCCTCTGTGATACCCACGATCATGAGGTGAATATCCTCTATAACCTCGTCGATATGAATTCGAAGGAGAGCGATGACGACGGAAGTTATAAAAACCTCTGTCGGATTGATAATAATCTGAACGACAACGTCCATCAAAGCTCTTCGATCGAGGTCTCTGATCATGTTGTGCCGCGCACACAGGCATAGGATCTCGAATAGTTGATCTATGAAGATCTTTATTCTGATGTGCGGTTTGATACTGTCTTCCGAGTTTTTCATACTCATCGATAGAATTAGGATGTCTTTCTTGTAAAAATGCTTCTAATTCAGTGCTGCATGCGGATAAAACTTTATCTCGCAGCATGAGATCTATAACACCTTCATATGTTTTATTTATACCAGATAGATCAATCCATCTGCTAAGGAAATGTTTAATAGATGCAATGAATTCACCAAAATCTGCATCCTTGCTTGGTTTAGCCGCATGAAAACGATCTCTGAATCCAGACTCAGTTAACTGGAAACGTCTTAGTAATACCTCTTTTACGACATCGAAATCGCTTCTGCTCTTTTCATCAAGACTCATGAAACATTTAAGTGAGTCACCAGTCAAAAAATCAAGTAAAAGACTGCTCCATCTTTCCTTGAGTATGTTCAGAGCTGTGACCTTGATGATGAATCTAGATATGAAAGAGTCAACACAATCGCGAGTTTGGTCAAAATGTGGCATTTTTAACTTAGGATAAAAAATATTTGTACCAGCCGCAGTCTTAGTCTGTTCAGACTGCACTTTAGCTAATTCTAAAGCTTTTTCTTTTTCTGCATGAAGTTTTAAAGTTTCCATTTCCATGGCGTTTTTATGGGCTTGATCCAGTTGCATAAGTTCCATTCTCCTTAATTCCATTTCTTTATCTCGTTGTGCCATTCTTTCCTTCTCAAATTCTCTGTCTTTTTCTTGTTGAGCTAATTCTTTATCTCGTTGAGCCATTTTTTCCTTTTCAAATTCTCTGTCTTTTTCTTGTTGAGCTATAGTCAATCGTTCTAATTCCAATTTCATGGATATTTCTTTTTCCTTCTGAGCCATCTCTTTTTCTTTCATTTCCCTCTCTTGGGTTAATTCAAACCTCCTAAGCTCATCAGCTCGTTTAGTCATTTCGCGCTGTTCCATTCTTTCCAGACGCGATAAATATTCATCATATTTTGTATCTGCAAAACTTTGTAGTTCTGCTCCTGATTTTCCATAACTTTTTCCAATATCAATGAATTCCTGTAGTGTAGACATGATAATAGGTTTCTGAGTACCTTCAATAGTCTATAATATACACCAGGACTATCGAACTCACTATAATATGTACATGAATATATTAATCATTAACAAACAAGTTACAAGAACATGTGACAAAGACAGTGAAAACAATCAAATGAGTTACAATGAAATGATTTTTCAGTTATACGACAACACTTTACACTTATAAAGTAAATAAAGGAGACTTATACTCAGTAATCAGTAAAAGAAAGAAAAGAATTTACATCACACAAAAATATAACAAGACAAGTCTTCTTAAACAAACGTGTAGACAAAGAAGTTTTAGATCACACACGACAACAATTGTCAACAGTACTGAAATTAGGTTACGTAAATAAAGAGGACGTAACTCACTTGACGCAACTGCTAAGTACACAAAATATGGTTATATTGCGAACTGAGGAAACATTTATATCCTGACTCAAAAGAAAAAATATAATCAGTCAGATCCTCAGTCGGCGAATATAAGCATGCAAATCTAATAGAAGTTAACATTCACTGAAGTTTTCCTGGGAAAATTCCAGTCAATATTAAACACGACGAATATACGAATATACGAAAAACATGAATGGGGAAACACAGATGATAGTAAAAAGTAAGCAAAGTGATGATGAACTGTAGACCAAAGCTAATGCAAGGACAATATGATAATGTTCAAGCGCCCAAGTAAAATCAAGAACTTATCTGTTTAGCTGTCCCTCTGAGAAATACATGAATGCATGTAATTCTAATCCAAGTGTCTTCAACAGCTGAAGTCCATTGATGGTAGACCTTGACCTTCGCAGCAGGGCAACCGTTTAAAAATATTGCTTCGGTCTTCGAACGTAGTTTCTTCAATCGATCTGCGTCGCAGCCTCAGATGAATTTGATGAAGAGATACATTCTCCACTGGTTCATGTTCTTGAGTGGAAGATTACCGTTCTATCTGCGTGAATCAGTCTCTTTGGTGGAAGAAAATTCGGATATTCTCAGGCAATGTTGTCTGCTAACGTTGACGGCATCGATGTAGTGACGTCACTTTCTGTCCTGCGCATTTCAGTTGCCGGTTAGGCTTGAAAGAATGATTTTGCATTCAAAACGTTCATCATCAGTTTAACTTTCTTCGATACTTGAAGGGGGGGATCCAGTATTCACGAAATCCAGACACTTTCTGACACCAGTATGTTACGGGCTTCGGGACCCCAGTATATTCTGGGTGCTTCGATGACTTCTAGTATTTGAGGATGACCAGGTTATTATATGCGTATTCAGTTTATAGAGTCAAAGTCCCTCGGGTTCTTATCACTTTTGTAGGATTCCGTAATACTGTCCGTTGGTATCGATAATGTCTGCTTTCACCCTTGTGATACATTCTGTGCTGAACATATTTCATATTAAATATTCGACCCTTGACTGACCTGTATTAGTCTCTTGTCTTATTGATTATATTGGCAGTGTGAGATGCAGCGTGTTAAGACATTAATCATCACTGGTCATGATCAGTTGAAGATGAACAGCATTTAACTCAACTCCGAATACGATAGTTGATAAGACTGTGATTTTGACGACTCAAAATATTTAATTAGTAATTTCATACCATGAGCAGACACCAACTACAAGGGAACAAATGTCACATCACATTCATGTACGATCTGTAAGAGTTCTCATTATTTCATAAGCACATGTTCACAATCTCTATCTAGAGTTCTGGTTAGAGGTCAGTTCCTTTTAACGGCCAATGTCCTTTGGCATAAATTCAGAGGCTAACTAGACTTACTCCCGTCGCTAGTTGATACAATAGCCTTTTGCGCTAGACTTAACTATCCTACTAGTTCTGCAATACACTTATTATGCTAGGCTTACGTCTACTGCTAGTCGTTTAATATCCGTTACACTAGGCTTACGCTTGCCGCTAGCTGTACAATATCCATCTATACTAGTCTTACACTATTGCTAGTAACATAATGTTCCTTTGGCATATCACGCCAGGCTAATCTGCCATAATTATGCAAACTGCGTTATTCATACGACGACTTACGTTTGGTTCAAGAAATACACTGCTCAAATGGCTTCCCAGCCACACAATTAAAAAGTGGACTACGCCACACACTTTCCAGTGGTTATCCCACACAATATAAGTGGCAATGGCTACACTTCTGAAACACACTGCCGTTCGGGTCAAAACCCACAAGTCGAATGACCTTACAAAGACATACGCGTCATGCATAGTGATATGTATACTACGTCGTTAATATATATTCAATTGCGATGTTCCATGGTGCAGCAATCCGAGTTGGCCAAACTCAAATGCATGCACACATGCAACAATCATCGACATCGGTCGCGGAGACATATCTCTATTCGATTGAGGTGTTCCATGATACAGCCATTCGGATCGTCGACAAATCCAAATGTCTGTAAGCATGAAACAATCCTCAACAGGGTGTAAAACCACAAATAACGGAAGCAGTTTTATTGGATCACAAAAACAAAAATACTGGAATTTCGATCATTATCGAAGTTCATCCTGATCCCAGAAGTGTACACAAAAACAAAAGATAGAGAAGTACATACAATCTTTCATTGTAAGTACGCAGTCTGATATAAGACTATTGCGGCGTTAAAAAAACACGAATGGCAGAGGTAGTTAGTGGGATCACAAGAACACAAATGCTAAAATGTCGACCACCAAGACGTTTTTTTTTTGTGCATCACAGAAGTAAATTTTAACAACCAAAAGATTAAAAAATTAAAACAAGTGTGTTATATCGTTTATTGCAAGTAGGCAATCTGATATTAGACTAACGGAGAACAAAAACACACATGGCGTGGGCCGTTTTAGGGAATCACAAGTACGAAAATTCTAACGAGTCGACAAGTTAGACGTTTTTTCGGGGTCGCAGAAGTTGAGTTAAAAACAATAGATAAAATTAGAAAAATACGAGAAAGTAACTCGTCACGATATGGTACCAAAGAATTATGGTGTGTGATTTCTGTCTCATTTCCTGGTAATAGCACCAATTCTCCTGTATTCGGTTTCTTCCCCCTGTTCATTTCCGCCCAATTTCCACCTTCTACTGATCAAGTAAGCTCATCAAAACATGTAGACTCTTTGAAACTATAATGAACAAAAACACTTATAAAAATCGAAGACAGACAACTGACTTTTAAAACAAAAACACTTCTGCTAGGAATCAAACGCAAATAGTTTGCTTGGTAAGTAAACGTTCTATCCACTAAACCACTGAGGCGCCCTGCTGTATGTCCTTTTTTCTTAAAAATTAATCTTAACTATTGTCATGATTGCCTCCCTCAGTCAGCGTTGCATTGTTTCCTTGGGAACACGCGAAGACAATTAAGCTCGATAACATCTTTTATTACAAGTACTAAGTCTGATACAAGATTAATGAAGCGTGAAAACACAAATGTAGTGGCAGTTTTAGGGGATTATATGTGCAAAAATGCTAACGTGTCGACCACTTTACCTTCTTCTGGGTGGCAGAAGTCAATTTAAAAAATAAGAGATATCAATGCTAACAAGTGGTGTATCTTTTATTACAAGGAGTGTCGTCGACCAGGGACTGGCGGCTCCTGAGCCGACCCAGCTGCAATGGGTACCTCCGAAATCGGCGAGTATTTGCCTGAATGGCGAGGGACACCTGTCTCTGTACAAGAAATAAAGGGATACTCACGTAAAATCAATGTCAGGTTAGACATAAAAATAATAACCTGAGATTTCGCCTCGAGTATTAGCGGGCGTACGAAAAAAAAAAAAAAAAAAAAAAAAAATTACAAGTACGCAGTCTGATATAAGACTAATGGGGCGTAAAAACACGAATGGCAGGAAACGTTTTAGGGGATCACAAGAAAAATATTTTAACGTGTCGACCACTAAAGACGTTCTTCTGGGTCGCAGACGTGGATTTAAAATAAAAAGATAAAGAATAATAAATATAACATCTTTTATTGCAAGTATGCAGTCGTTCCTCTTCTAACTTGGGATGTAGAGATTTGTCAGAGAGAGCGAGAGAGAGAGAGAGAGAGAGAGCCATACTATTCTATTAGTTTGTAATCTGATATAAAACTTATTATGGTAGAAACATAATCTTGTTTCAGTCATTTGTAGTTAACATAACACAAATATTTTTTTACTGCCGAATATGCATACAGTTTTTACAGCTCCCAAAAAAAAAAAAAAAACAACAACAACAAAAAACCAGTGCAAACGTGTACGCATGCCTGCAACAGTTACTATTCCAAGAAGGCTGTAAATGAGTAGATGCCGTGCAACATTAATAGCCGCCTACGTGTATGTCAGCACAAAGGTATTTATATATGTATGAAGTGCTCACACGCTGTGACTTCTTTTCCTTACACGTTAGCTCCCCAAGGAGCATAGGCCATCAACAAACGTATGCCAAGTCCTCCTGTTGCGTGCCATCAGCTCTAGTTCTGTCAGTGTCTTCCTGATTATTTTCATTTCTTTCTCCAGTTCTCTTCCCCCGTGTGTTTTTTTATTCACAGATATTTGAGTTGTAAAACATTTGTGTGTTGCCTCAAAATGAACGAACTTCATATAATTGTGCTTGATTATCAGTCAGCACTTCCTATTAATGCTATCTGATTTCTTTTTAAATAATTATAGTGCACATTTTCAGTGCTTCCTGCCTATTAAAACACATGGCAAGATTAATATATTATTAGTTTATTCAAATGAATGTAGGTTTGTGATACATCATTCTTTAACGAAGAAACAAAGCACGAAAGGAACAAGATAAAAAGAAAGAAGAAAGCACTAATCCAGGCTCGTGTCGGATTATTTATCGCTAAGAACACCCCCCCCCCCCCCCCCCTTAGAAAAATGCTTAAAAAACACAAAACAACAATAATAATAATAATAAATAAATTAGCTTCTGTGACTTCAAATGCTATACGCCACAATCTTTTTTTTTTCGTGACTTCAAATGCTATACGCCACAATCTTTTTTTTTAATCAGGGAATGCTAATACTGTATATTTAACATGTATTTGAAAGTATTGATTCATCCTTACATATAACTGAAGGCGTAAAACGTAAACGTGATTTTATTTTTCTTCAGCAATATTGTTTGTCTTCCTTGGACTGGTTGGACTGACCCTTGCAAATGTGGCAGGCAAGAAACTCTACAAGTAAGTGCATGCAACTACTGTGGGCTCTGTGAAGAAGGTGCAACGATAACTACTTTAACATGTACAGATTGCCACCATGTGCAAGACACATACACGTAGACTAATGAATAGAAAGAACAATTGCAAGTGTATTACTGAGATGAAACTCACTTTATTGGCAACGTAAACACACAACTCACAAGTAAGGAGCTTTTATTAGTATCAATAAGATGAGGTAGGAGCAGAAAGGATGGTATGAGATTAACACAGCAATCCATAATAATTACAGCACTGCAATTATTTCACTCTTGACAATTTTTGAATTACAGTAATGTGTCGGGTTCGAAACACAGTGGCGTCATGCTCCTATTTATCTGGATGTAAATGGGTACCTAACTCGGCTCTTGAGTTAGGGAAGGCAAAGGCAGCGAGTAAGGGATTTGGTCTCCTCACCTCTCGAAGTTGGACCTAGTATAGGGAAGTCTCTAACACTTCCCCACCCTACAGCAGTAAATGTTAGGAAAGCATCTTTACTTTTAAATTAACTACATTATACATTTTATGAGTCTTTCTTGATTACAGCTACTTCCGCCAAGCCACTGCTCACAAGAGAGAAAGTATGGACGTGACTAGTGCCAACGATCAGGATGGAGGCGATGTTCTGGTAATAGCAACTGTTAATAACATCTGTCCATCATTTTACACCAAAACACGTCAAAGAACATTAGTAAACCTCCGCGTGACACATAATGTTAAGCCTTTTCCTAGTGCACGAAATGCTGGAGGGATAACGATTCTCAATAACTGTATTGCAGAAAGCTCTGTATAGCTCAGGGAGGTTACTGAAGAGACGAGAAAGAGCAGGATTAATACACCCTCGGGCGTGTTGTACAAGGCGACAAATATGAGGTGTGTGTGTGTGTATGTGGGCTTGCAACCTCATCATTTAAAACAAACTGCCACATAACCACCGCTGCAAGAGCACGGGAATGCTTTGTGTATGCTTCCAGCAAGGGGAACAACTACAGTGATGACTCAAAGCTCCATAAGGAGTGCACAGGAAAATAATGATGTAAACAAAAAACATGGAAACTTGACCTTGACCTAACGTTGCTGCACTGTACGATAACTTTCCGGAGTTAATTTCTTCTTCTTCTTCTTCTTCTTCCATCCTTAGCCACCGACCGACAAAGCAGTCCGTGGCCATTACACCTAGTGGCGTCCCATAGGGCAACAAGAAATTGATTGTTGTTCCATCACGCCTAGTGGCGTTTATAGGGCAACAAGAAATTAATTGTTGTTTCCGTAATCAGAGTGACTGGCAAACAGGTGATCAGCCCGTTGTGCGGAGTTAATTTAACATGATGAAAATGACTGACATTGGCATAACTGGCTGTCTTTATGAATGCCTCTTTGTACGAATGTACTAGTGTCGCTAATCACTCCTAAATGTCTCTCACGTTTGAGAGGAGGAAAACTATATACACTTGGTTCTTACTTGAACAATCTGTTACTGAATAGTTCTTAATACAGTTAGCAAAAATGGCTTCCTCGGAAAATAAACATGTTCGTTATGTGATGTACGAGAAATTGTCTTAACTCCGAACTATAACTCTCGAAAATCAGCAGTCCTCATTAGAAATCTAGTTTGTTAAAATGTGTGGTCGGTCCCCCCCCCCCCCCCCCCCCCTTTTCAAATTTTGTTTAAAAAGTTGTTATTCATCTCCAAAAGAACGTTGCGATTCGTTCGCACAGAATATGAGTCTCTTAGAAATAACTCTAAGAGACTCATATTCTGTGCGGAACGAATTGCAAAATTCTTTTGGAGATTACCTGAAAATAGATAGCCTGTTTTTGTTGCTGTATTTTGTAAAATGTTTCTAAATATGGTTTTATATATGGCACTGTATCTTCATTATATGCATTAATATTTGTGTCGGGCATGCACAGTTATACATGCCGTGTTTTTCATTTACACCTAAGAAATGACACAAAGTTGTGTTTGAAGAAACAAAAATGGCATCGTACTTTTAAAAGTAGAGTGAACCCAAGGTCCCTAAAAATAAGTAATAGAAAGAAAAGGACCACAGCAAACAGCTACATATGAGTCATTAATAGCGACAGACAACGATTAAATGTAATATGTGCTACACAATCTTGCAGAAATTTGGGTAGCTAAACAAAAACAAAAAAAAGTCGTCATTCAAATCAGCCATCCAGTATGAAGTCGTTTTCAACGCTCTCCAGCAAGGAGGATTAAAACAGTGAAAGCTGAAAGTAGTCTGTATCACAGAGTCGCATTTTTTTTCCTTTTTCACTTCAGAGAATTTCCAGAATAGGCAAATGAAAAGTTGGGACAGCGTCAGAAAAAGACAGAGCAGCAGTGAAAATCTATAATTTCATTAAAATAAACAAAAATTACAAAATAAAAAACTATAACCCAATGATTACAACCCACAAAAGCCAGCTCCAAACCTCAGAAAAGAAGTATCTGAGGAAGAAGTAACAAGAAGAGACATGGTCCTCAACTAGACGGAACGTCAGGGCCTCAAAACCCAGCCCATGTAAACTCGAGTGGAACATTCCTGATTACGATGGTTTAGCCATGTCTGCAGAATGGGAGAAGATCAGCTACCACGACAAATATGCGAAACCAAGAGCCAGGGATCCAGGACGACCCAGAGTTCGCTGAGAGGAAAACATTAGACAATCTCTGAAGGACCGAGGACTAGATTGGAACCAGACCAGGAGGAATACAGCCGATAGGATAGTATGGTGCTCTCTCTAGCAAAATCTCTACACCTCAGGCTAGAAGAGAACGATAAGTAAGTAAGTTTTTAAAAAAATACTGTAACTGCCAACTTTAGACCAACTGAAATGTGACAGAACTGTGCCAGTAAAGAAAAATTAAACATAGGCCAGTAAAGCATTCTCACCTGTCTGTTACCGGGGCCCGAAAGAGGAGCAAAGAATAGTAACATCGTAACCTCTCGCGCATGTCGAAAAAGCGATTACGGTGGGTTGGGTATGTGATCGGTTACCCCCATCTTTCAGAAATTTTAAACCATTTAAAAAAACCCTCAACACAGAACATGGACAGGTCAACTAAAGGAAATAATTCAGATCAGCCATCCGTGACAGAAGAAGTATCTCTGGTAACGAGGCTCACGAAGCAACCCAAAAGACAGCCTAAATGAGTCTGGGTTACCGACTAACCTTTTTTCTGTCTAAGAAAATCTCCAGGCTTGGCATCTGGAATGTTGTATTTTGATTCTCAGGGTAAGAGAGCCAGCGGTATCGGTAGATCAAAAACATATAGGGAAAAGAACTGGAGGCAGAAATGTAAATAATGAAGAAGATATGGAAAGAACGAGCTGAAAGCACGCGACAGAAAGACTTGGCATGTGTTTTTTGAAGGTCATTGCTCATCGATTAGCTTAAGGTTTAAGGGGTAGTATCGCAATGACGTTCGCTGAACGCTCCGATTGTATTTTCGTACCATTTAGAGTTACGGTACGGGTAGGGTTGGGGTTAGACCAGTGGCGTATCCTGGTAATGCGAGCTAGGCGTGCTGCTACTTAAAATGAATATGTACGCCTACTATTTAACTTCTTCCCCTCTTAATTTAAAAACCAACTATATTCAATTACGCAACGATAGTTATTAGGGGTATATGTCAACTATCTCCGAAATACTAATTAACTTACAACTTGAAACTCACTGTCACTGTAATAATCTGCATTCCCGGCAACTAACAAAAATTAATCACAAAAAAACACTGGACGGACACAACCGATTTTTACAACTCGAGAGCTGCAGGACCACCGCACGCATGTTCGCATTGTATTTACGTATCTGGCCATGACCCCGATCCAATCAAACCAGTGTTCAGACGTGAATCCGAAAGGTGCCGCACTCATTGTGACGGAATTACCCGAGAAACTTCGGGCGATTGCTACTAATTAATTAAAAACTGCACTATAAAAAGCGTCTGGGGAAACTGAAACTAGATTATACTCGTAGATTATATGCGGGAAAATCCGTTATCCTGGTGCGTGCGGTCCGAAAGCAGAACATTAGAAGAGAAATATTTTATAGAATAATAAATTAAATTTTTATTTTCCTTCGGGTATAGGTGTGCGCAGCACGCACAGCACACATAGAGAATACGCCACTGGGTTAGACCCAACTGTGGCTCATTCTTTGCAACTCAGTGTCGTAAATTTATTTTGAGAGAAAAGAGTCGTAGAAATAGTGGTCCGGTTTAGAGTGGAAAATGATGATGGAAAGCTCAGTGATAGAAAATGTAGAGATTTAATAGTTACTTCACAGCGTGCTGGAGGAGAGTAAAGACAGACTTATTTACGACAAATCGTGTCTCTCAATCTTCTCTTTCACTCTCCTGGTCAAACAATTATTTGCCAGTTTTCCAGACTCGCATCTGCGCGCTCACCGATTCGGTGTTTTCAAACACACACACGACGTTGATACAAACTATATTAAACGAATAGGGGAAATGTTGGGCTTTGGGTATATCCAACACACAGAACTAAATGAGTTTAGGTGATTTTATTCACTTTAAACATCAATTACTAAAAATATCAGATATTACATAAATTATCATATGTACACAAATGCAAATAACAAGTTTGGGAGGGGGTGAAGAAGATTGGTATCGACTAAGCCCTTCCCGCTCATTAGACAAAGACAAACCCAGTCCAGAGATAGATAATATCAGGAACACGGGTACGTTAACCTAACAGTAAAGTTAATTACTCTGAAAGAGGTGTTACCAAGTTAGGTATAAGTGATAGAAAAAAAAAACCTGTTCTTCCCAGCTGTTCTTCCCTTTACTAAGCAAATGGAAAGGAGGTGGTTTTAAACAGAGTTAACAAATTATCAACTATCCCACTTAAAGGAACAATGTAGGGTATACAGAAAAGATATATGTTACCAGGTAAGCAAGTTAACAAAATGGTCACACAAAAGAATTAATTTCCTGTCATTCATACACGCGCTAGCAAAGGCCTTCACTCATCTTGCTCTCACTTACCGATTGTGAAAAAATCTTGCACTCCATAGAATAACACAACAGCAGTTACACCTCAACTAAATGTATGAGTGTTTGTTCAAGTTCTAGCCCCAGATTATCGGGTAGGCGGTCAGCACATAAAAGGGTCCCGTAATCGCTGGAAAATGAATCTGTAGTTGTGTCTCTTTTCTTAATAACAGTTTCTATGGGAGGGCACGGTCTCTGATACCGGGGTGAGGATGGTGTGGTCTATTTGACTATGCCGCTGATAATAAAATTCTTACGCGTGCTGGTACACTTTATCCGTGAGGTATGGTTTAAGTCCAGTGAGAAAACTAAGTCACATCACCGTTCAGGAAATTATGAATTATCTCTCTGTGTCAGTAAACTAACAAAGCTCGGGCCAGTGTTCTTCTTCCCGTTACGACTTAAGTTGTTTGATGGTGCGTTAAATTTGTCTTTGGGTGTGCTTTCTTTGCTATAAGTTAGATAGCGGAATTCCAAACATAGAATCGCCTCAAAGATTAAAAATTTACACAGTCTCAACAAGTTCTGCGTCAGGGGAACTCTACACACTGTTTATGCTTTGCTTTGCTTAGATTGATTTCTTTATTGCTTTCTTAATGCTGGGATCGCACAGGTTACGATCACTCTGTATGAAAGAAAAAAAAGACATGTAATATACCGAAAACAAATAACCTTCTAAAGCGCGATGAATTTCCCGTTAAGCCTATTATATATATGCTCGCGTATTTAATTATGTATTTAATAAACACTGCGCGAGTTCTAGTGGTTAAAAACACACATCTATAAAACTAGGACTTAACTGAATTTATTAATTATAAATTCCTTCGCGACTTTAAAAGTTAATTTAAGCATCTATTATCTTTTGAAATAATATAATAGATAAATCATTATATTTAAAACTGGAACTCTTGAGATGGTTTAATTAAATAGATTTAAATTAACACAAAATCCCTTGAAATAGAATGACTAGACCACTGATCACTTTACACAATATATATTTTACCGCTTTGCACAGAATTAGAAATCACTGCAAATATACATAAAATCCAGGGGAAAATCTATAACAAGATTTCAATAAAGCTAGTGCTTCTGTAAAGGTCTGGCCAGCGAGTGATAACGTGTCTAGTTCTACATGGTCTATTTAGCTAAAATGAAATGTAAGTTGAGTGGGACATGATAAACTTGACAACTTATTTGATCTCACGAACTTTTGGGGATCTGACCGCCAAATCAAGAGAAAAAGCCGCCCCCTGGTCTTCGTATCTCCGTTCGCTGCTGCCCGTTTCGCTTTCCCCCGTTCGCTCGGTTCCTCGATTGACACCGAGACGCGAAATTAGCGGCAAGCAACTGCGTCTCGTATCAGGGAAAACTACTGTCTTTGATAGCGCCGATAGTCTCCCCTCAGATCCCTCGGTCTGTCTCTTTGATCTCGTCGCTGTATCCTACATGAGTCCCGGTGGAATGCGTTCTGGCAAACGAAAAGTTACAACAAATGTTCAGGGGTTCTAATGTTATGAAAAGCTAAAGGTCCCTTTAAATCATCCATCATATCAGGGAAAATTCACTAGTCAAACTAGACGTACGTCACACTCAGCTTCCACAGTTCTCCGCCAAGTTGTTTTCGCTTTCCCTCGGGGGTCCATAGCATAGCTGTTCTTGTGATGGTATCAGGGTCCCTTCTGAGGACGTGGCCAACCCAACTCCAGCGTCTGCCAGCTATGATGGTGTGCATGTCCTCCTGGTTACTCCGAATAAGTAATTCTTGGTTGCTGATGGTATTCGGCCAAAAGATTCGGAGAATTTTCCTTAGGCAGATTGTGTGGAAGGAGGACAGTTTTGACATTTCCTTCTCCGTTACTCTCCAACATTCCGTATCATAGAGAAGCACAGAAAGTACACAGCTCTCATACAGTCTTAATTTGGTGTTTGTGCTGTACTGGGAAGACTTCCAAATGTTGTTGAGAACAGCAAAGGCTGTTCTCGCTTTATTCATTCTGTTGTTAATGTCCTTGCTTGTTCCGCCGTCAGGTGTTACTATGCTTCCTAGGTAAGTAAATGTGTCTGTCTGCGTTAAGTTAGAACAGTAACGCCAGCACATAGCCAGGAAAACACCAAGGCTAAGAAATTTTAAAAAAAAAAGGAATTAAAATAAGCAAGCTCCTTTAAATACGAAAAAAAGGGGGGATAGATTTCCTCAGCCAATGCACCCTAAACATACATAGAAGCAAAAAAGAAGTATACAAACAAACTGATTTGGCAAGTGAAGAGGCCAACGGACTATAAGGGATCTGTTCGTTAGCACAATGTTAATGAAACAAGGGAAAAAAGAATAAGTAATCAGCTAACAGATCTTGTACAGATAAATGTCCAGATGCTTAAAGAAATAAAACAACCTTGCCTATGTGGGAAGAAACATTAACAGAGAATATAGTTTTATGGGTTAATAAATAACAGGTATAACTGAAGTTCATTGATTTCAGAATATGAACGGAGGCAGGGGAGATAAGGAAGACAATGCTACAGACACTAACAAGGCAGAGTCGGAGAATCAAAAGAAAAGGCCGCGTCTCATGTCCTTGGACACATTCCGTGGGTGAGTTGGCAATAATCTTTTCGCCTGTTTACTTATCAATCAGTCAATCAATCAATACCATTTAGCTCCAAGAGGAGCATAGGCCTTCAATAAATACATGCCAAGTCTTCCTGTCCCGTGCCATCCGCTCAAGTTCTTTCCATGTTTTCCTCATCATTTTCACCTCTGTTTCCAGTTCTCTTCTCCATGTGTTTTTGGTCTAACTTTTTACTTATCTGCATCGTTTAATAATACCTCTAATCCTTCCCCCCCCCCCCCCCCCCCCCCCCCCACATTTTCCCTTCTTCACTGTATTCCTATTCGCATCATTATCTTTATCATTATTGCTGTCGTCTTAATGCAGTGGTTCCCAAACCTTTTTTCTCTGGGCCACACTTTCGGAATACAAATTTGCTCGCGCCACTCCGAATTTTTTATTGATCAGAAATACCTTCCAAAAAAAAAAAAAAAAAAAAATCAACTCCAAGAAGTGCTTTATTCATAACATGGAACACAACTACTTTAAAAATGAATAAAGAGACAACCAGAAAGTATAAAACATTACAGCTACATAATAATATGATTCGTTCACAAAATATACAGATTCAGTGAGAGGTGTGAGCTTGTTTTTTGTACGGCAATCTCATTTATATTAGGTCTTTTTGGAGACAAACAAACTCTAATACCATCAATACAAAGATGCATCCTTTCTCTTTTCTGGTCTTTGATATGTGTCAGAGCTGAAAATCCATGTTCACAACAATATATCGTGGAGAACTATAGCTATTTGATATAAAATAAATTATATTACTGGATAAAATCTGAAAAATTCTATGGGCTTCTATACATATATTTTCCATATTATATCGCATGTAACAAAATAAAAAAAATTATTTAATGACCTTCACATTAACATTTGGCATATGATTTTTTTGGGAACATCTCTCTAAATCTTTGATTGCCTTTGAATCTTATGGCCACGCCTGCCATCCTCTCGTGCCACACCTGTGTGATGCGCCACACCGCTTGTGAACCACTGTCTTAAAGCACCAGTCTTGTATATTTCTTATTATTTTCAAGACTGCGTAACTGATATAGCTGTTCATGACAGGATTACTGTTTCCACTTGCATTTCATTGAAATTACGTTTAATTCCTTTCATAGCTTTACCCTTGTGCTGATGATATTTGTCAACTATGGTGCTGGAGAATACTGGTTCTTTGAACATGCAGCATGGAATGGAATCAACTTGGCTGATCTGGTGTTCCCATGGTGAGGATTGTGTAGAATATTTTTTTCCTTTTTCAAATGTCTTGTTTATTGTTGTTGACTTTAAAGTGATAAGAGAATGAACGATTACAAAAAAGCCCTTAATGCTATAGAAGAGACAGAAACGAAACGATTAAAGAAAGAAAAGAATTTGCTTCCTAATGTTTTCCATAAGAGTAAAATGCACTCTTTCAAAGTAGTGACTGAAACACAACTCAGTAACCAGCGTTGCTACTACTAGGTGGATTCATCTAGATCTATATTGTTTTTGGTCCCGTCTAGGTGTCATTTTCCTTCATTAGTTGAAGAACAAATGAAGACCTAGATTTCACCCAAGTCCCTGATACCTATGTTTTCTTTCTTCAAAATTCAGAGTGGCAACGCTGTCAGTAACTATATTTCTTTCCCTTTTTTTGCACCTCCTCATGCATGGAGGCACAAATGCAGCTGGTCCCCTTGCAGGCAGCCTGCGCCAAAGTATTCACATGTTCTTGCATTGTGATAGTTTCTGTAGCAGTTTGTTTTACATGATGAGGTAGCCAGTCCCATGCACAACCTCATATTAGGCACCACTTAAAACATGGTGGAGGGAGTAGTAATCCTATTCATTCGGTGTCTCCTCAGAGAATCCTGAGAACTACATGAGGCTGATAGCAATATTATGCTTCTGTAATTTGTTCACTCTTGCAAACCTCACTTTTTTGGTAAATTAACCTGATATCCTTCCTTCCATTCTGCTAATATTTTTTTCTGTCTGCCAGATTTATCAAGCACTTGTACAATACAGTATTTCTGTAGGAGATATCAATGTCTGATTTGATGACCTCTATTGGAATGACATCTAGACCAGCAACTTGTCCATCTCTAAGAAGCTTTTATGACTTTCTTTTGTCCCCTTATATGATTTTTTACAGTTAACTTGTAACTCCTTTTTTACTGGCTCGCCTGGAGGAGCTCGTTGAGCTGGTCTATTTAGAAGTTCTTCGAAATGTTCCATCCATCTCTTCATTTCCTCTGTTATATTGTTAAACAATTTTCCATTCTTGCCCTTGACGAAGCCATTTCATTGCTTGCATTTCTCTTAGCTTCTTTGTGCTGTTTGCATTTCCCTTGTTAGCTTCTTTGTACTATTGTATAAATCCCTCATATTTCCTGTGGCTGGTTTATCTCACCAACTCACCAAATACATGCTCTCAATCTCTTCTGGTGTTTGTTTACTTGTTTATTTTCCTCTATAAGAGTCTTGGCTCTGGAACTTCTGGTTTTGCTTCTAATTACATCTACCATCTTATTGTTTCATTCCTTTATCTTATTGGTGATTTCTGTTGTTTAACAATGTTTTGTGTTGGTGCTTTCTTTTTCCTTGTACTTCCACATTTTCTCATTTTATAAATTGTTTTTAAAAGCTGTTGTAAGTGGTCTTCTGTATTTACTTCTTCTTCTAGGTGTTAAAGCACTTGGTATTTACTGTGTGTTGCATCAGTGGCGTTTTCTTTTATTTCTTGATTTCTGATATATCTCACTTTAAATTATTGTATGTAGCTATGTGTTGTTGTATATCTTTTGAGTTTTTTCTTTACTTTGGCAAACAGAAGATGGTGATCTGATGCCAAACTGGCTCCTCTACATATTTGCATCATGTAATGATAATCTGAAATTCATGTTTATGCATATATGATCAATCTGATTTTCTGTCCTGTGATCTGGTGGTATCCATGCTGCTTTAAGTATTCTTTTATGTTTAAAAAATGCTTCTTCCTATAGTAATTTGATTTGATGCACGTAAGTTTATTAATATTTCTTCATTTTCCCCAATTTCCCTAAGTACATGTTTCCCGTGATCTCTTCAAAGAAGCTTTTTGTCTGTTTCTAACTTTGCATTGAGGTCACCTATCACAATTGTAGTGTCTTTCCTTCTCATTTTATTCATGATGTTTTGAAGTCTGGTATAAAATTCATCTTACGCAGATTCTTCTTTGTTATTAGCTTAGCAATTTATGATGTTCATTTTTATTTTCCTTCTAGTAGTTTTGAAAGTTGATTATATTTGTCTGGGTTCCATTGCCTCCTATTCTATGAATTCCTTCTATGTTTTCCCTGACAGCGTTAGAGCCACACCATCACCATGGTGTTTCTTCCTCATGTCCTGATGACATCACCATTTCTCCTGTGCTCAGTTTCTTCTTTTCAATTCCTTTCAATCTTGTTTTGCAAAGTCACAGGATGTCAGTTTTATAGTTTCCCATTTCTGTTGTCTCCTGTGAAGTTTTTCATTGTTTGTTTAGTGTTAGAACATTCCAGTGCCCAATCTGGAGATTTTTCTAGAAGAAAAAAATGTGAGTTAGCAGCCTAGACTCCTTTCTTCTTTCTGTAAGTTGTCCCATAAACCTCCATATGGCTGAGTTGAATTATTTAAATTGTTCGCTTTGGTTGACTTGTCCATGTTGCTGTTAAAGTTGTTTTGGCTTAAAGCTTCTATGAAATGGGTAGCTGGTATGATGCCCAATTCTCCTTAATTGCCTCATATGACATGCATGGTAATGTAAAGTATTGCTACACTTTGCTCTCCTTTCAGGCTGGTAAAACACAGATAATTTGCATAAAGCATAAGCTTAAAAATCCTTGTAAACTTTGAAAACAAATAAAAAATAAATTTTTAAAGACAACAGCCTTGACATTTATAGGCAGAGTGCTGAAAATGTCTAGGGCGCCAGTTACTGGAAGGCAGTTTAGGACTGTTCCAGGATATGCTAGAAAAAAATTACATAAATGACTCTTTGAGAGCGCAAATTCAGAGCTTTTCACAAATTCTTTTTCTTGTTTTTCAAATGGTTGTAACGTTAACATAAAATAAAATAGTTTTTTTAAACCTTAACTCAGAAAACTGAGGACGCTTTCCAAGAAAAAAAGCACACACTGGTGGTTTGGGTGGACTTAGAAAAAGCATTTGACAAAGTGTGGAAAGATGGACTGAAAGTCAAGCTGCAAAGAAGTAAAGTGTGTGGGAGAATGTTCAAATAGAACTGCCAGAGTCCAACTACAAGGACAGACCAGTTGGAAGATGGTATTGGAGCAGGGTGTTCCCCAAGGGGGAGTCCTGTCACCCACGTTGTTCCTCACATATATTAATATCAGAGAATATTCCAAGAAGAACCCACAATGCCTCCTTTGCAGACGGCTTAGCCCTGTGGATCTCAGAGGAATATATCACTACGGCAAGCATTCGGATGCATCAAGCCCTAACATTGGAGGAGTGGGCCAAGGCATGGTTAGTAAAGATAAATGAAGGGAAAACATCATTCACAGTGTTTTCTCTCTCAAACAAACCACAGATCTCCAAATTGGTGCTAAATGGGAAAAATCTACATCTGGATGACAACCCAAACTACCTAGGCATTACCTTTGATCGCCGCTTGACTTTGAAAACCCAGATTGAGAAAAACAGGACAAGAGCAAGGCAGAGAATGGCAATCATGAAAAAACTTGCTGGCACGGGTTGGAGAGCAGACGAGAGAGTACTAAAGAAGCTATATACTGGGCGAGTGAGACAAGTCTTAGAATATGGCATTGCATCATGGTCAACGGCAGCTAAGTCAAACTTTGAGAAAATAAACAGAACCCAAAAACCAAGCATTGAGAATCATAACAGGGGGCATGAAGTCATCACCCATTGAAGAGTTGGAAAAGATTGCCCACCTCCAGCCTATGGAGGATAGAAGAGATAGCAGAGCCCAGCAACAAGCCGAGAAATTCAGGAGGCTGATAGACCACCCAATGCACCAGAGAATAAATGGACTTGGAAGGGGAAGACTGAAGCGAAGCAACTTTGTAGAGACAGTCAAAACAAAGATGAGAGCAGACCCCATAAATGCAATATCAACAGCTACGCCAATATCTACTGCACACAAGCTACCAATTTGGAAACAACAGTGCTTCCCTGAAATGATAGAAAACGTTCCTGGTATTGAGAGAAAGAACAGCCAAAATGAAACAGAAAGGAGAGTCCTAACCACAAAATATATAGAGAAACATTACCCAAGCAACACCTGGATCCATGCATACACAGATGGATCAGTAGCTAATGCAGCAGAAGATGGGGGTGGAGGAGTCTTCCTGAGCTTAAGCAATGGCACACAAAAAAAGATAGCAGTCGCAACAGGGAAATTTTCAAGTAATTTCAGAGCAGAGGCCTTAAAAACTGCATCAGAAATTCTAATGACAGAAGAAAGCTCAGAGAGACCAGTAGCTATCTTCTCAGATGCACTGTCAGTGATTACAACGCTGAAAAGTCAAAGTAATTCTGAACTGGATGACCTAAGAGTGACACTTCACAGACTATGTCAGCAATACAAAAGAGTCGTGATACAGTGGATCCCTTCTCACTGCACCATCCCTGGAAATGAAGAGGCTGACAGATTGGCAAAGGAAGGGGGAAAACTTCCTCAACTTGACACAAATATAACTTATGAGGAGTCCAAGAGTTTTATCAAGCGCTGGTACAGGCACAAGTGGGAAGAAGAGCATCCAGGCCACACAAAAAATGATCTGTATTACCAGCTCAGCAGAAGTGAACAAGTGGTAATCTTCAGACTTCGCACAGGTCATAACAGATTGAGATACCATCTATTCAACAAACTAAAGATAGGAACTACTGATGAGTGTGACTGTGGCACCGATAAAATGACTGCCGAACATCTGCTTCAAAGGGGCCCAACATATGAGGAACAGAGAAAACGCATATGGCCATCACCAGTACCATTCCTGGAGAAAATCTACGGAGATATCAACAGCCTCAGGCTGACCACTGCTTTCTTTGAACTTATTCAAGTTGACATCTGAGGGTGAACGAAGAAGAAGAAGAAGAAAGCCTTAAGAAATGAACATTGTGACAAAATGGAGCTTGTGAAAACATTATGATGAGGAAACTGATATTGTCAGGAAACTAATAGTTAGTATTGTTTCTTTTTATGCCAGTCAACAAACAATATTTTGTGAACATGCATCTTTATTTTGCAGTTGTTTCCACTGACAGCATCCTGTGTTTTCTAGAGTTCTCAGAAAATACTTGTCATTCCGTGAACGTAAATCATGATAGTTATTGATATGAAAGATCATACATTTGAAAGAAGCATGGCCTCCTAGGAAAAAGAGATCAACAGACAAACAAAAAGTAGCAGAAGAAGAAGAATAATTCCTTTTGAACATCTTAGGCAAAACTTGATGAAACGAGATAAAGAACGAGAAACAGAAATAATTAATGAACTCTTTAACAACTCGCTGCAGAAAATTAGCAACAGCATGGAATCAGAACATTAGCAATGAAAGACAGGATCGCCCAATTCTTTAGGCATGGCACAGGAAACAAAGACTATTCTGTCCAATCTTTGGAAGCGGCATTAAATATTTAGTTCTGTTGTCATCAATTCTTTGTTGCTTAATGTTCCCTTTAAAATGTCCCCAGGTTTGTGTTCATCATGGGAGTGTCCATGAACTTCTCCTTCAAAAGTATGTTCCGCAAGAGCTGGAGTATACCTAGGGTTACCTGGAAGATTGTGTGGAGGGCGTCCAAGCTATTTATAATTGGGTTTATGTTGAATACCCATTTTCACAGTAAGTGTTATGGAGCTAATGGATATTCAGAGGATAGATTTCCTGATCTTCTTCTTCTTCTTCTTCGATCCTTAACCACCGACCGTCAAAGCAGTCAGTGGCCATCATGCCTAGTGGCGTCTTGTAGGGCAACAACAAATTGATTCCACTTTGCACGGTCGGTGGCCATCCTTTGTACAGTGCCCCAACTCTGGTTCATTCCTTGCATCTCAGCCTCCACAGTCCTCCGCCAAGTTGTTTTTGGTCGGCCTCTCTTTCGCTTTCCTTCAGGGGTCCAAAGCATAGCTGTTCTTGTGATGGCATCGGGGTCTCTTCTGAGGACATGACCAACCCAGCTCCAGCGTCTGCCAGCTATGATGGTGTGCATGTCCTCTTGCTTGCTACGAGTAAGCAGATCTTGGTTGGTGATGGTATTCGGCCAAAAAATGCGGTGAATTTTTCTTAGGCATGTTGTGTGAAAAGAGGACAATTTTGACATTTCCTTCTCTGTGACTCTCCAGCATTCCGCACCATAGAAAAGCACAGAAAGCACGCAGCTCTGGTATAATCTTAATTTTGTGCTTGTGCTGTATTGGGAGGACTTCCAGATGTTATTTAGGCTAAAGAAGGCTGTTCTTGCTTATTCATTCTGATGTTGATGTCTTTTCCTGCCCCACCGTCTGGTGTTACTATGCTTCCTAGGTATGTGAAGGTATCTGTCTGTACCAATTGCTGATTCCTTACTGATATGGGCTCAGGGTTGCTCACATTGAGCGTCATGACCTCAGACTTCTTTAAATTGATGTTCAAGCCCACCTGCTGGCTAAATTTATTAAGTCTATCCGTTTTTTCCTGGATGTGTTGATGTGAATGTGCCAGCAGTGCAATGTCATCTGCATATTCCAGATCTTCCAATGTAGAAAATGTAGTCCATCTTATTCCTCTTGGACTGCCCTCTGTTGTCTGGCGCATCACCCAGTCTATGACTGTTAAAAAAAGAGTGGTTGATAAGGGGCATCCCTGTCGTACTCCTGTCTTCACCTCGAAGGTTAGGTTGCTCTGCCCAACACTACACGTAAAGTTGGCATAGAGGCTTTTTATGATTGCCACTATGCAGCTTGGAATTCCATAAGCCCTCAGTATTTTCCATAAACTGTCCCTATGTAAGCTGTCAAAAGCCTTTTCAAAATCAACAAAATTTATGTAAAGCTGTCTTTGCCATTCTGAGCACTGCTCTATAATGTTCGTGAGAGTGAATATATGGTCTACACATCTTCTGTTCTTTCTAAATCCTGCTTGTTCTTTCCTCAGTTTGTGATCTACTGCCTTTGAAATTCTCTGTATAATTATCCTGCCTAGTATTTTGCTGGGAACTGAGAGAAGAGTGATTCCTCTCCAATTATTGCAGTCTGCAAGATCTCCCTTTTTGGGCAATTTGACAATTATTCCTTTGTTCCACTCTGATGGTGTTGTCCCCGTTTTCCACACTTGTGCAAATAGTGAGATTTCCTGATGTGAGAGTAAATTATTTGACTTTACCTGCCCATGAAAATCACCTTGAACATACATACTGATTAAGAAATTGGGGAGGAGAAGCAAGTGCACTGTGGACGCCCATGCAAGATATAATATTTTAAAAACAGAATATAAAACTACGTGTAACTACCATCACTCTTCACTGTTATGTATTACACATCTCTTCCATTCGACAGCTTCACTAACACAACATGCAGTTACGCAGCACACCAATAAATCCTTAATCACAATAAAGTTTTATGGTACTTGTATTCCTTATCTTTTCTCATACCACAACTATGTAACCCTTGGTATCAGTGTCTTCCATTCATACTCTCATTATAGAAACATGAGATTCCATTTGGGCAAGACATTTTTGAAATAATGCCATGATTAACAGTGTGCCTACAAAGCAGGCATCTACCAAATGAGACAGAATTGTAAATCATTCGCAAAAACATGTTTTAAACCATCTATAAAAGTTAATTACAAATCTGTCTTAGAATGTTTTCCTTCCTACTTGATTCACAGCTGCTGATCTGGAAAATGTGAGAGTTTTTGGTGTTCTGCAAAGACTAGCATTGACCTACCTTATCTCTGCATTAATCCACTACAGCTGCACCCGTAGATCTGATTCTCATCAGGTAACTGCTGTTAGTTAAGCTGTAGAATTTAATGACTGCATTTTTTGGATAGTAAAGCTGTATACCCATTTCCTAAGTTATAACTCTGGAAACAAGGGCAGACTGCATGAAATTTTTCTTGAAATACCGAATGGAACAATAGCAGAAAAACCTCCCTAGGGACTGTTGTATGAAACTGTGGATTTAAAAACAACCATTTTAAGAAAGCCAGTATATGTTGAGAGCAAGGTCACAAACAGATGAGAAGAATACTTTGAAATATAGTTAAATATAGCTGAAATAAGATAAATAGGACCACAAATTTATAAATGTGAAAGTAACATAAATTATAGATTTAACTAAAAATTTCTTATCAAGCCCTAATAATAATTACTTCTCCCAAAATGGATAGTATAATAATAATAATAACCCCTTCAGTCATAAATGACTATGGGAATGCGCCCCTGAGGTGACAGCCCTCAGCTGCTTATGTTCCAAGTGTTCCTTTCGACATGTTCTCCTCTCTTCTGCTTGCCATGAGAGCTTCTTTTCGCCCAGTCTGAGGTGGCGCCGTAGAGAGTCGCCACTTGGTGTGATCGGCAGCTTCATCTTCCCAGGTTGCTGCATTTATGTCCAGTGCCCTCATGTCTCTCTTGTACACATCTTTGAATCTCAGCTGCGGTCACCCAGCTGTTCTTTTGCCAACTGCCAGTTATCCGTAAAAGATATCTTTTGGGATGCAACCATCTTCCATGAGGCGGACATGACCAAGCCAGTGTAGTCTGCGCTGTCTAAGCAGTGTATACATGCTTTGAAGGCCAGCACGATAGTATAATAGCTGAAGTAACAATCATATAAAGAAACCAGAGTGAAGTGGTTCTTATATTTAATAAAGCATGAAAAGAAAGAACAGTACTAGAACACTGACAAAAAGCTGTCATCATACCAGAAGAAGAAAGGAAACAAACAGAAATGTAACGCCAATACAGAAATTTCCCTTGCTGGAAACATGGTGTGAAAATTTGAGAGCAATAAATAGAGAGTTCTGAGGCATGCACAATCCAGCTTCAAAATAGAAAGAAAGTGCATGGATGCATTATTTGCACTAAGGCATCTTTAGTGGGAAAACAATGGAAAGTCAATAAGAACTTAATGTCGCCTTTATGGACCAAGGGATAGTTCTGGATTGTGGAAGCTGAGGCACGCTGTGGAAGGGGCTTAATGTATATGGAATAAAAAAAACAGCTTCTGGAATGTACATAAATACAATATCAAAAATGCAAAATGCCTGTAAGAACAAAGGCAGGTCTTTCAAGATGGTTTGCCATAATACATGGATTAAGACAAAGATGTGTACTATGACAACTGCCAATCATCATCTTTATATATGTGATATCATCAAGGATACAATTGTCAAGTCAGTCCTATTTTATAGCTCTGAAAAATCAATAACAACAAAAACAACAACCAAAAAGCAACAGACTTTCATAAATGAATGATTTCTTAGAATAGATGGATTGAAGTGGTATGACAAGATCACTAATGTGGAACTGATGACAAGAACTAGACAAGCGCCAGTGGTGAGAAAAAGACACTGGAGATGGGTCGGACATACAATGAGAAAACCTGTTGATAGTATTACCAGACAATCCCTGATCTGGAATACCCAGGGTAAGAGAGGTAGAGAAAGACCAAATAACACAAGGAAAAGAGAACAGGAGAAGACATGAAAGGGATAAAGACAGCATGGAATGACCTTCAGCTGATGTCAAGGCACAGGAAAACTTTGCATAAGTTTGTTGAAGGCATATGCTCCTTTGGGAGTTGAAAGGTGAAAGAAGAAGAAGATGAAGTCATGTGTTGAACATGTCAGATCTCAAGTTCAGCTGTAATTTTCATGTGACATGTTAGTTTATATAATAAAATAACAGTTAATTCTCTTTATTTTTCCATTTGTTTCATTTAAATTAGTTAGATACGAGTGAAGAAAAATCAATTTAAGAAAAGGGAATGACTTTACAATGACCCTGTATTAGTTCACCACAATTCTGAAGTATCCAAAGATCCACGACTACATAGAAACAACCAATAAATATAATATGTATACCAACATTGTGGCTATCAGTGTCAGGCCTAGACACCAAGCAAGGATCAGCAATGAAAAATCATCACCTGTGAAATTAGGTAGATGATGACAGAGTAGGACAATTACTCACTCAACCATGTAGTACAAGATGACTAATTGTGAGGTTGTGCATCAGGCTGGCAACCTGATCATGTAAGACAAATTGTTACAGAAACCACAGCTGTAACAGTTGGTGCTTTGGCGAAAGCTTTTTCAAGGGGGACAATCTACAGTGGCAGCAAAAACAAAAAGATAATGTTGATGATGAAATGAGATGTGTGAGAAAGACAACTAACAGGGCTCAAAGAAACCTGGTCAGAGATGAACATCTTTACTGGGCTATTATAACAGCACCAGCGAAGAAATATATCCGGAAACAAAAAATAATTTGGTTTGGACATCTTCTATGGATTAACCGAATTCAACCAGCGTTGTCGGTATATAATCTCAAAATGGGAGTGACCAGTGGTAAAGGCTGACCAAGATGCAGATGGGCTCCTGTATTTCGCGGAAGGGGTTCTTTGATGAGACGAACAAAGAACAGGACAACTGCTGTCACCATGATTTTCATTAAAAGTGACTAGGGTGAGGCTGTTCATATGACTGTGACCACACCCTGTAAATCAGATTGCTACACCAACCACCACCGCAAGAGGACATAAGTGTTTAAGTCAGCATGGGAGTCTACTGCATTAGTGGCTCCATGCTCGTAAGGAGCAAAAAATGAGAAGAAAGGAAAAAAAAAAGGCGGATGGATCAGTAGAGTGACAGACATCTTAAAGAAACAGTGTAGCAATACACCCCCTACTGGTCATTCAAAAAATTGGAATTCAGTAATCTATCGTAATTTGCAGTGCTGCACATAAAAAGCAGTATGTGACAATAAAATGAGGGGGGGGGGGGGGTGTTAAGAATTAAAGGCAATGTTTTAACGTTTCAGCATCAGCAGCACATTTTAAAAGACTGAGGATCTTGCTTGAAACTCATTTTGTTGATTCTGAATGAAGTTACTTACTTTAATATTTGTTGGGTGGGATTTTAGGCTTTGACGCATCGTCTGGTTGCGGACCATGTCTCTTCTTGTTACTTCAACAACCTTCCTCAGATACCTCATTTCTGAGGTTTGGATCTGGCTTTTGTGGGTTGTAGTCATTGCCCATCACTCGCATCCGTATGTCAAAACTGGGACATAGGTGGAGCAGTATTCAGCCATCTTCGTTTTCTTACCAACCTCTCTCTTGCTGAGGAATCCTCGATTTATGGCCTGAAAAAGTCTCCCAGCTGCTGCTTTTCGAGTGGCTAACTCTTCTTTGATGCCTCCCTTTCGGTCTATAATAGCTCCGAGGTATTTAAAGTGGTCGACCTGCTCCAGGACCTGTTCTCCCAGCTTAATCTGATGTTTTCTTTCTTCTCGTGATATCTTACTTACTTACTTAGTCGTTCCTCTTCTACCGTGAGGTGTAGAGGTTTGGAAGAGAGAGCGCCAGACTATCCTATCCGCTGTCTTCCTCCTGGCCTGGTTCCATTCTAGTCCTCGGTCCTTCAAAGATTGTTTAATGTTGTCCTCCCAGCGGACTCTGGGTCGTCCTTGGGGTCTGGATCCTTGGCTCTTTGTTTCCCATGCTTGTCGTGGTATCCAATCTTCTCCCATTCTGCAGACATGGCCAAACCATCTTAATTGGGACTGTTCTACTTGGGTCTGCAGGGGGTAGGATTTAAGGCCTTGACGTATCTCGTGATATCACCATGGATTTTGTTTTAGAGCTGCTTATGACCATCCCTCTCTTCTCCAGCTCTTCCTTCCAGACTTGCAGGTTGGATTGGAGATGTGCCTCTGATTTAGCAATCAGGGCAACATCATCAGCAAATGCCAGCTCTGAAATACAGACCTGTCTCATCTTCCAGTACCCCACTGAATACTTTCTTGTTCTCTCCTTACATGCCTTGATGACATCACCATGAGGAGTATGAAAAGATAAGGTGACAGGATATCACCTTGTCTTACACCAGTGGTGGTCCTGAACTCTTCTGACTTATGGTTTGCTGTCCTCACATAATTTCTGCAAGACTTGTAGAAGCTCTGTATAGCATGAATCAGAGGTGCTGGAGAAAAAAAACCCACTAAATAAATGTAATTATACGACATTTACTATTTTTTTTCCTCCTTACTACTTTAAAATATAATAAGTACCCATATAGTTTTTTAAAAGCAATTTTGAAAAGATAATGCAAATGATTCTTACTTTTATGTTAGCTTGTAATAAAAATGATGTTTACTGCTTTGGCAGTATTTGCACTCTCTGTTGGTTTTACAGTAGGGTTTCATATTATTAATGGATAGACAACAGGTATCTTCTGAAATATTAGGTTTTATTTACACTGTTATATAACTTTACCTCAAAAATAGTTAGTGCCTGCCTTTGATCTCATTTAATCATATAAACTTTAAAAAAAGTAAAATATTTTTCTTTTGCCATCTCAGGATAGGAAATGGGCCATGGTTCGAGACTTTGTGCTGTACATTCCAGAGTGGGTGGTTAACCTGATTGTGTTGGCCGTTCATCTGAGTCTGGTGTATGCACTGCCTGTTCCAGGATGTCCCACGTAAGTGTTCCAGAATGTCCCACGTAAGACTTCCAGCACTGTTTAATAACTTACAAAAGTGTCACCTTCTACACTTAAAAGCTAGTATCAGTGACCACAATTTCCATCACTCTTATTGCTGTCATAAAACATTCCATTAATGTAACCGCCATGACCATAAGTGAAAGGTGTCATAATTAAAAAAGTAAAGTTAAAGTACCAATAAAACCATCAATACTAACAGTGCCGGAGCCATGGTAGCACAGTGGTTAGTGCACTGGCTTTCTAGCTTGGTGGTCCATGGTTCGATCCCCAGTTGAGGTGGGATTTTTTAGACCGCAAACGGCTCCGGGGTTGACCCAGCCTCATGAATTGGTTACCAGAGTAACTATGGAAAGGTTAAGGCGGCCGGCGTGAAGCTGACCACATCACCCCTGCTGTGCCAATGGTCAATAAAATATGGACCTAACACCATATTCCCAATATGCCTCAATGGGCATATAATGGGATCCTTTCCTTACTAACAGTGCCACATTGACAATTTACATCACATTAAATTTACTGAAAGAATGAATTCATGCTCTTTTTTTGGGGTTCTTAATAGAACTTGAGGATCATTACTGCACTTGGCCCCCCCATGCAGAAAATCTTTATGAGAACCATTCATGTGTTCTTGCAGTGGTAGTTTCAATAGATATATATTTGACATGATGAGGTTACTACACCACCTTACTTTAACTGTCTCTCATGTCAGGAAAGAATATGACTACTGCTTCCATCAGGCATGTCATTAGAGGTGATATAAAAGTTGTGCATGAGGTTGGCAGCTTCACCATGTAAAATGAATTGCTACAGACAGCACTGTTACAAGGGCATGAGGATTTTGACGCAGGCTTCCCGCAAGTGGTGGCTACATGCTCCACATGAAACAAACAAAGAAATGAATGAATGACTAGAGCAGGAGGTCCCATTCTTTCTTTATCTCTTCATAAACCTCCTGGGGACCTCATACATATAGTGATAATCATTACTTATAGTGATAATCATTACTTTCAACAGTGCCACAGATACGGTCCACATCAAGTTAAAAAATGCTGTTACAGTCATCATTATGAACAATGCTACATGTTTGTTATTGTTGAACAGAATCGACATCATTGCACTCCAGGCAAACCCATAGGTGCTCAGTCTCCCTCAGTATATATCAAAGAGTGTGAATGCTAACTGTTCCTGTAGCTCGCTGGTTGTATACACAACAGATGCATCCTCTCTTACGTTCATCTCTGCTAGCCTTACGTTGTTTGATGCCATATTCCAACAGTCTTAACCTTGATGATGCGACACATTTAAAACACAATAATTTCCACTGAATAGTTAATTTTTCTGCCATATTCCAGATATCATAAATAAATACAATATATTTTTAAGGTTTATTAAGGAAACATGAAAACTAAACATGCTGATGACAACAACAACAACAATAAAAAAGTCAAACAAAAACAAAAAAACAGGGTGAGGGGTTTAAAAGCCTAGGGTGTTTAGTTTGATTTTTTAATTGACTTTCATTTGTCATAAGTAATAAGTTTTAAAAGAACACCACTAGAACTTCACTTTCCATGCCATATGCCCACCAATCATCATGAACAATGCTACACATTAAAAATACTGCCAATATACCGTAATCTTAATGCCAATATTACAATAATTTCCATTGAATAATTCATTTTTCTGCCTTATTCCAGATATAATAAATATATATAATATACTTGTAAGGTTTATCAAGCAAACATGAAAACTGGATACACTGATAACTGTCTCAGTCAATTATAGCTTCTACCTCATGTTTTGTGTTTGCTCCTTAAGAAATATGGTGTACCATTGTAGCTGGCCTGCTTTCAGAAAGGCAGCATTAAGTGCTATTAAAGCTCTTGTTAGTGTGGTTTGTGTAGCTACTTATGTTCATCGTGAAGTTGTTAACTCCATACTCAGCACTGTTTAGTTGACTTAAATGTTTAGTTTTTTAGTTACCTGATAAGGTGTAGTGATCCAAATCCTAATTTTGGTGACTGAGACCTGTATGATTGCATCTGTAACTTAGAAAGCATTTATTTCTAGTCATTATAAGTCATCATATAAAACTCAATTCTTAATGCCATCACATAAGTTCTTGATGTCATCCCATAATAAATTCTTGATGTCATCCCATAATAAATTCTTGATAACATTTCATAATAAGTTCTTGTTGTCATCCATATGTACTTTTTGCTGCTGTTATTATTAGCTATCTTTATGTGCAAAAATTAAGGATGGGCATTTATTTACACAGAGGGTATGTGGGCCCAGGTGGTATCAGTGAAGGAGGTCTGTATATGAACTGTACGGGTGGAGCTACAGGATATGTAGATTCTTTAATGCTGGGATATGAGCACATGTACAAGTATCCCACTCCTCAGGTAAAGACAATAACCTCCCCTCCCATATCTTTTTTCACTCTGAACATATACTCATGCATACAAGAAGACGCTGGCAATGGATAGGACACATGCTGAGAATACTTATTGATAGCATTATAAGGTAGTTCTTGTTCTGGAATCCCTAGGGTGAGGAAAATAGAAGGAGACAGAAATACTCGTACATATGGAGAAGAGAACTGGAGATAGAAATGAAAATGATCAAGTAGACATTGAAAGATCTTGAGCAGACGGCACATGACAGGAAGCTTTGACACAAATTTATGGAAGGTTTATGCTCCTTGGTGGAGATGAGAAGTAATGAATAAATGTGTGCATATGTATGGTTTGTTTGTATGTATATGTATATGCTGTCTGCAGGTCTTGTCTAGATTAAGGTGAAAAGCACTTTGCCCATGTTGGAATCTTCTGAAGGTAAAATAACAATTTTAAAAGATGGAAGAATTTGTTAGGAAAGAATGAATAAATTCATAATATGATACTAGTAGTAGTAGTGTTAGCAACTTCAGCCATGACTGAGTATGGAAATGCACCCCTGAGATGATAGCCCTCAGTTGCTTTTTTACAGCGTGTTCTTTTCACTTCTGCTTGTTGTGAGAGCTTCTTTTCGCCCTTTCTGAGGTGGCTCCATAGGGTGCATGCCACATGGTGCGATCGGCAGCTTCAACCTTCCACGTTGCTGCATTTATGTCCAGTGGCGTATGATACTACTGTCAGATTTAATACAATACTTGTTATACTTTGAACAGATGGCACAAGACAGGAAGCCTTGTTATTAATGTGCTGAAGGCCAATGCTCCACAGGGAGTTAAAAGGTAATGATGATGATAATAATAATAACTTCTTATCTACCTTGTGCAGGTGGTTTATCAGACTAGGCAGCCGTTTGACCCTGAGGGATTTCTTGCAACTCTAAACTGTGTCTTCCTTTGTTTTCTTGGAATTCAGGTAAGATGAAACAGATTACATTTAGCTTTTTCTCTCCAAAACAGTTCTTAGGCACCGAAAACACACACAAAATGAATGAAGGACATTAAAGATGAAAAGGAATATTTATGCACATCATATTAAAGATTGATAAGACAATTATATGATGGAATATTTATGGCCAGTGGATCTAAAGAACTGGGAAGAAAGAACTGGAGAGGTGAGATAAAAAAAAACAACAAGAAATGTAGGCAGCCTGTATCTGCTGAGGAACCTGTAAATTTGTGTTTTAAAAAATATTAAAATGTAGAAATTCATCATCATCAGTTGCCATCTCCACAACGAAGGTTGGCTGTAATGGAGTCTCCAACGTCTTCTGTCTCTTGTCTTGGTGATGCACTCTGATAGACTCTTTCCTGTCCATCTCTTGATGTTATCTTCCCACTTATAGCGCTGTCTTCTCCTTGCACGTTTGCCTTCAACTCTCCCTTCTGTTATGGTCTTCTGCAAGGTGTTATGCCTTTTTATGTGGCCAAAGTATTTTAGCTGCCGAACTTTGATCTCCCTCATTAGTTCTCTTTTCATACCTAGATTTTCTAGGACCTCCTTATTTGTTTTCATCTCTTTTCATGAGATACGCCCCATTCTTCTATATATCCACATTTCAAGAGCTTCAATTAGAAATTAAACTTCATAAAATATATACATTTAAGGAATAATGGAGTATTATTCTGATAACAATCTTATATCTGCATAACCTTCATGACTGTGCTGTATTGTGAAGTGTATTATACTACACTTTGTCTTTCCATTTGTACCATAAGTATAGTTGGTAGATATAGTTTCCATTCATGTGTTGGATAGGTTGCCATGGCTAGCATCAGACTGTTTCCTCATAATTCTACCACTGCCATCTACCCATCTTTTCTCTTCTGTCATCCCCAACTGTATACCTTTACCCCAAAGTCAGATTCATGGTAAGAAATGCATATTTAAGTTAACAGAATTCTGTTTAAAAGAAATGTGATTGAAATTGTCAATTTGGGTTGCCAAATCAAAACTAGACTAATTCTGCTTCATTTGTCAAATCTGCTGGAGAAAATTGATAATAATAGTGAATTTTTTGTTCTTAGAGCACGTATTTCACCAGATCACACCATTTACATGCAAAAGTAATTCACTTCTATTATTATTTTTTTTTTCGGTTTAAGGCAGTAGTTTTGTTTATGTGCTCACACACATGTTCTTGACTCATACTTTTCTTATCCATTGCTTGTCAGCTACCCGTTAGCAGATGCCTTCAGTTAGTTCACGCCAAGCCATCTTGTCCAACACAATCTGTTCACGTTCTCTTATCTTTTATATCTGTCTCATCTTCTCTTCTCCATGTGTTTTGGGTCTCCATCTATTTCTTTTACCCTGGGGATTCCAAAACAAGGACTGACCTGTGATGCTATTATCTGATTTATTCAATGTGTGCCCTGTCAACTGCCAATGTCTTTTCCTCACCTGTTTTTCTAATGATATTTGTCTATTTCTTGCCATTAGTTCCAGAATCATGAACATGTTTTCCAGAATTGTGATCTTATCTTGATATTTTATCTCTCTATTCTGTGCAAGCCCCAATTCATAAAATATAGTTGTTTTAGTTACTCTCCATGTTTTAGAGCCATTCATTAGTATAGCCTTGTCCTAGAGAGTTCAAGCTTCTTATTTTAATGTTGAATTTGATCACTTGGAATTCCGTTTATTCCTTAATGCAGTGAACGCCCAGTTTGCATTCCACATCCCTCATATTATTGTCTGTTCCTCCAACTTGCATTGACTCATAAACTTTGTGTATTTTCTTGTTTGCAGTGTGGAAGGATAATTCTGATCTACCAGGGTCATAAGCAAAGGCTTATTCGCTTCCTTATTTGGGCAGTTCTGTTGGTAAGTGTGGAAAAAAAGGGAGCACTTTCCCCAAACAGGAAATGTTATTTGAGGTGACTAAGACGTGGATGGGCTTAGCAGCCTCATCATGTAAAACAGTTTACTATAAAGCCAAAACTACAATTGCAGATGAAGCACTTCAGTGTAGACTTCCTGTTTGGGGTCAACTGCATTGGAGAATCATTCTCCTTAAAGGAGAGAAAAACAGATATTCAATCATCATCATCATGTGACGTATTCTTTCCAGAACGTTGTCTCCATTACAGCTGCTCTGAACGCATCACGATTCTGGGCAAGTCGACCTGCATCAGCCAAAGACAAGTTCAGACTCTCTGTGATGTCCTGGGTCCACCGTCGTCTAGGTCGACCCCTTCCCCTTTTTCCAGGGACCATGCCTTCCATCACTGTTTTTTCCAGACTATTATGTCTTTTTATATGACCGAAAAATTTCAGCTTCCTTATTGCGATGATATTCAATACTTCATTTAATATAAACATCGAAAGTAGCCAAAACTGAAAGATTTTGAAATAGTCTGAGATAAAGGGAAAATTATTCCACGTCTTAAAGGCTAACAATATGAGCTGATCATGAAATAAGAAGGATTATCTAAAGGAAACAAAGAAATGTGAAATGTTACTGAAGCTGTTAGTTGCCAAATCAAAAGTAGACTAATTCTGCTTCATTTATCAACTCTGCTGGAGAAAAGTGATAATAATACTGAATTTTTTTCTTAGAGTATGCATTTCATCATATCACACTATTTACATGTGAGAAGTAATTCACTTCTTTTCTTTTTTTTCAAAATTGTATTAATACATATTTGCATCAACTTGGTTTTTTTTGTTTTGACATTTATTCATTACATCATATTCCATGGATAGCATAATTCATTAGCACACCTGTTTTTTAAAGTGTAGAAACATCAGGGATGTCCTTTATAGCCATTCTGACAGAAGAGCTTCATACGCCACATGAGCATCAGAAGACTAAATTGTAAAAATCACAAGAACACATTGTACTGACTTTTAAAATCTTAATAGATAATGACTGGGACAGTCTGCACTGCACAGTTATATACAATGTAAAACACCAAACAAACAAAACAGAATATATCAACACTCATTTTCATAAAGCACATAAGAGACAGGACTTTAGGAAGAACCATGATTGCTTGCCTGCTGTATGTAGACTGTGCACCATAACTGAAAGTAGTTCTGTCAGTTATATGCTAGAACTTGTAACAAGTTAATACACAATTACGCTATTTTTATATGAAAGTTACTTGGGATGTTCCCAAGTTGTATTTATTGTTAACTAATTATGTTTGTTTACAAAACTGACCTTGGATAACAAAAATCATTTCTGGTTCATACTTTTAGGGTGCACTGGGAGCTTTACTTACCAAATGTAGCAGAGATGATGGTTGGATGCCTGCAAATAAAAATATATGGTGAGTTGGATTAATTCACATATTCTGTAGCTACATACTTGGCTTTCATTGTACTTTATTTTTGCCAAAATACATATAAGTTTTCATTTCATAGAGTAAGCACTGAATTTTTTACAGCTGTGAAATTAACTATCTGCAGCTAACATAAGAAAATAAAAGGTAGTATTTTTGAGTCTCATGAGTAGCAATAGTTTCTTTCTATAAATGTCACAATGCTTTTCCCACAGTGACACATTACAATGGATCATGATGTTTTGGCTGCATTTGGATAAACCACAGACGTTTTAGCTAGGGGTTTGGATACTGTGGTTATTAGTAACAATACGTGCAATTTGCTTGATGTAACACCAAAGGCATCGACTTAAATTTTCGTAACCAAATGGATTTAAGTCGAAAAACCACACCAGCTCCATGTTTCCAGTCTTAAAAGATGATATAATGTATTCAGTTAACAGTGGGTGGTGATGTAAACATCTGATAATCATAAGTCAGCAAACAGCCCACTACCACAATATCAAAACATAAATGGATGCACAGTAATAACCAAAATCTCATCAAAATGTATCTCACAATCAGAACAGCCTTGACTGATCTAACAAACAATATTCCAGCAACCACCACAGCATGAACTACAGACAACAAATCTGACAGTCTGAAAACCAACATCCAACTAACTCATTCAAATCACACCATTTTTGCTCTTTACCAACTGACCCCTTTCCTAAACAAGTACCCAGAACTCACAACATTGAGCACACTTAAAATAAATGCACTCAGACTCACGACACCTCAGACAATACTCGTGTAACACTATGAAAACATTTTACATTTATACTCAGCCAGCTCCCAAACAACCAATATAACAAAGCTCCCAACTGAGCATACATCATCAACAGCTAAATACATTCTGACTTCAAACACCCCTTGACAATGAATAAATTATTAAAGACAGATCTTGTACTTCAGCAGAGTATCACATATGAATAGGGTAAAAATTTACTTTAATTTTATGACTTTAAGAATTCACATAACAATGCCAAATGACTTAAATTTACACCACACTAGTGATGAGTTTTTAGCCATTTTGCAAGTTTATCTTACTGCACACAGTCCATACCATGGAATTCATTATCCTGCATGATATAAATTTTCGCAGGTCTTTTTCGTATACCTTGATAACTGCTTCCTTTGGATATATTCTTCTTTCTGGAATATATGTCGTCACTGACCTTCTGGGAATATGGCAAGGGCAGCCATTTACTTATCCAGGTGATGCTTTTTTTAACGTTTTTCTGTTTAAAACAGTCTTTGTGTATAGTAAAATATGGGGCTATCAGTGTAATCATATAAGAAAATTGCTACAAAGACGGTCACCACAAGGGCACACTAAGCATTTTGGTGCAGGCTTCCTAAAAGGTCTTCTGCTAGCATGATATTATTGTATGCATGCCCAACATGCTACTAGTGATGCCACTCTTACTTTAAACATTGCTTAGTGACAGGTGTGAAGAAACAACAATTTAAAAATAGGGAGTGACTTTTTAATTACCCTATATAGTTTTATACCATCATACAATAAGGTTATTTTGATTTTTTCCACATTGTGTTGATATCTCAATTCTCCTTTGCATTGATTTAATAATTATATTTACATCTATCTCTTCCTCTCACTTTATCGACGTCATCATTTATTAAATTTCTTTCCTTTTCTTCTTTTTTTTTCATTGCCTTTTTCTCTTTTTCTTCCTTCATAACCACTGTCCATTCATTACATTCTTTGTTCATATTATCTGCTAAATCTTACATCATCATCATCATCCTCCATGGCTCCATTACCTGATTACGACCATTTGCTAACATACTTTCTTTTCTTACCATCTTTCTGAACCAATACTGTTATTTCTATTCTCTCAACTGAAGATCCACACTGTATCTGCATTCTCTATATTATTCTTCTCATGCTCTCATTCGATCCATGTCATATAAAATGCACCTTGTTTTCATACTAATAATGATTTCACTGAGCCCCATACTTGGTGGAACATATATTAACCTCTTGTAAACTTCAGGATTAAATAAACACTCTTATTAATTAATTATGGCCTCTCAAAGACAGTTCAAATGATCAACAAATTTGATGCTTGAAATAAAGTTGAATATTTGTTTAATTTTTGTTTGCTTGGGCGTTAGATATACATATGTGCTGCCTGTACTGAAAATCTAGGTTGGAAAACAATATCTACTGTTCCAAGCATTGAAAGATCAGCCATGCTTCTTTGTGCACAAAAATAGAGGTTTTTATCTTGCTGACCAGTGCCATATCTCTCAATCCTTCAGCTGTCCACATCTTTTTGTTTACGTGAATTAATAGTCACCGAGTGCTGACTTAAATCTAGAAAGATAAAGACAAAGTAAAAAAAGTGGGCAGGAGAATGAAAGAGACAAGTAAGGACCAAAATAAGTGGTGAGTAAAAATGAAAAAAAAAAAAAAGGAAAGAAGTATATATATATATTTAAATAAAACAAAAAAGTAAAATACAATAAAAAAAAACTAAGGTAGAATTAAACAAATGAAAAACACTGTTTTTATTATTTCATATATAAACAAAAATTAATTTTAAAAAAAATAAGCTAGAGGCAAGGGGAAAACTCACCTGTGTGTTACCAGGACCCAAAAGTGAAACAAAGAATAGTAACACTGTTCCCTACCATGCTTGTCGTAAAAAGTGACTAAAGAGGGTTGGGCATGGGGCTGGTTACCCCATCCTGTAAAAAATGTTAAACCACAAAAACTTCAACAAACATGGACAGGCCAGTTAAGAAAAATAAGGATGGCGCAGGCAGAGGAGACTATTAGACAGGTGACCCCAGTTAAAAATATATTCAAGGGAGAAGAGTGGATTAAGTCAGATGAGAGCTGGATGAACTACCAGCAAGTCATCATCAGCCTTGGTGGAGAATGCAGAACCTGGGCCAATGGGAGAGCAGAGCTTGAAACTGATCAGCTTATAAATGATAATGCTGGGGATGATGATGCCATTGTGTACACTGATGGGTCTGTCATCTGTGGTAATAAATCAGGGTGGGGCTTTTCTGCTAGAATAAAGGGCAGAACCATCACTGAACATAGCGGGGCTTACATGATAACAACCTCCAGCATGAGAATGGAGGTAGAGGCAGTTACTGCTGCCTTAAGATGGCTGTCTGAGACTTTATTAACAAAGGCAGTTATTGTATCAGACTCACAATCCATGCTTCTAAAGGTCCAAAATGGTTGGCTTCGACATGAATGGAAAACCTCCATAGAAGCATCGAATCTTCAAGAACTGATATGGATCTACTGTCCTGGTCATGCCGGGGTACGTGGCAATGAAAGAGCTGACAGACTAGCTTCAAGCGCACCCATAAAAGGTGCATTGGCCATGGATAAGGAAGAAATATTGAGGGCAATTCATGTTCGTCTATTAGAGAATGACACTGCAATCGATGAATCATCAAGGCTAAGACTGCTGGAATTTGGCATCAAACGTGAGACCATCAGGGATGGACGTATGAGAGGACACATCCGCCGTGTATACAACCAGTACGCAACAGGAACAATTAGCATTCATACCTTTCCTCATTTGCTGAGGGAGACTGAGCACCTATGGGTTTGCCCGGAGTGAAATGACGTCGATTCTGATTAACATTAACATTAAGGAAAATAAAACTTCACCAACCAAAACAGGAGAAGAACCTCAGACAAGGAGGTGCGTGATGCAACACAGAGAAAACCAAAAGGAGTCTGTGTTGCCTGACCAAGAAACACATGGAGAAGAGAACTGGAGACAGAAGTAAAAATGAAAGGAAAACATGGAAAGAGCTTGATCTGATGGCATGCAATAGGAGGACTCGGCATGTGTTTACTGAAGGCCTATGCTCCTTCAGGAGCTAAAGGGGATTGATTGATTGAAGGGGAAAAACTGATGGGGCAAGGATGAGGGCATCCCTACTCCTGTGAAAAAAAGTTACCAAATATATAAGAAGGAAAATGAACTAGAGGCAAATACAAGACTTGTGGAGAGGACATGGAAAAAATATCTCAAAGACAGGAGGCCTAAGAATGGACTGGTAAAAAGCACAGTCTTTGCCGGAAGCTAAAAAGTAACAAGAAAGGCAGAAAAAATATATATATAAAAAAAAGGTACAGAGATATCAGACAAAAAGTGTAAGATACTCAAGCTATGAGTTTAAGGAACACCATGGGAAAAATATTGTATTCATAAGCAACCTGATTGTCAAGACTTGATCATAGCATTTTCAATGTCTGTCAGTTCTTCCTCTCTTTCAGCGCTTCTTGCAAACATAGTGCCACTACCCTCTCTTCTTGATGACCCCTACATGTCTTTCTTTCTTGCTTTTTAAAAAAAAAATAATAATAATTTCCTTGCTAGAATTGTTTCTTGATCTTCCCCTTGATGCAATTTGGCATTGACCCCTTCATTAGTTTAACATAGATTATATGTTGGCTTTTTCATGGCTGTTTTTATATTATTGTTCAAAATTTTTACTAAGCATCAGAAATCATATTTTTTAAGTCTCAAAAGCTACAGTTGTTCTTGTAAACCCGTACACTGCTTTGCAAAAATGACACGTGCTTGTCACAAATAGACAGCGCCAATTAAAAAGAATGCAAACTGTATTGCAGGAATGAACAGCATTGTGATCTACATCTGTCATGACATTTTCTCCAGCACATTTCCTGTCACTTTTGAAGTAGGGAACCAGCACTGGAAGCTGCTACTGCGTAGTGTATGGGGCACAGCATGTTGGATCATTGTAGCATATTGGCTTTACATTAAAAAGATTTTTATTGCGCTTTAAATTTCAGTGTACATTGCTACAGACATACACACGGTAATTATATTATCAGAATTGCCTACTTTTGTTCTTGTTAATCAATGGATTATCATTTTTGAAACTGTTCTTTATTAACAAAATAGTTAGTAAATTCTTCTTACTGTTTAAAATACAGTGCGGTCATGGTTTACGCTATCTCGGTTGACGCGAATAAAAATAATGTAAAATTGGGAAAAGACGTGCTAATGCTGAGGTAGCTCTCTCATAGATGGTACCACTGTTGCAATAAAAAAAACTAGTCACTATGCCCAGCACTTGTTGTCTCTACAGACAGTTCCAAAAAACTAAGCATATGTAAACACAGACAGTTCCGAAGATGGCATCAATACTACTGTTTGATGCAGCTTTTGTTTCTTAAATTACATGTACATATGTTTCGTTGATTAAAATTCATCATTTCACGTTTTCAATTTATTTGGCCTATGTTTTATGTTTGTTTTCTTTTGCTTTTTGTGAAAACTTGTATTAATATTTATTTTTATCTATTTTGCAGAAGCATTTCTCCTAACTGTAAAGTACTGAATTTCTAAGGAGAAAGTTGTCTCTGTTTATATGAATCTCAAATTAAATGCATGCCTCTGAAACATAACCCTCACTTACATCGCAATGGCACTGTGCATATTTGACACAGCTACGTGTGTAAATGACATCATCAAAATACCCTGCTAAGTGCACTATATCAATAAGGCATACAACTCGCTAATGGACATGCCATATAAAGGCAATCAATATACTCAGAGATGCTAGGGCAAAAAGACTCACTGGCTTGCATAAAAACTCATGCTAACATGCATCAAATATATCCAGCCTCACGATGGGCAAAACTTAGCAGGTGTGAGCCAGACAGAGAAGATCCTCCATTATTTTATCCATGCATGTCTTCCCTCGATGGCAAACTTGCCGGTCTCTCATCGAACACACTGTCTGGTTGAATTACTTTCACACCATTGCCTTGTGCAGCTTTCATTTACATGGCTGGCTATCCTTAGTTTAGCTCACAGACTTTGTGTCATACACATGCCACCAGCAACACTGACAATCAGTCATGCTCTACTATCTATGCATGCTACTGGTGAGGCACAGTTTTTGTAAAACATTCTGTGACAGTATTATTAATCTACTGGTTGTAAGATGAAAACATCTGCTTGATTTTTCTTTTTTTTTTTTATATTCACGTTAAACAAATGGATATATAAGTGGTATGAATTCAAACCCACCCTTCCTTTTTTTTTTTCTTAACCAGCGGCACTTGGGCTTTCAGCCCTTCGGCCCAATGACATGTCATTGCGAGGCTGGGGAGCCTGTGGACTTTACTTCCAACCCGGTCAGGACCTTCGCTCCTTCCCATCCACAGCGGGTTTATCTCAGGAGCCGTTCAGGTTATTAAGTCAAAATCCCAGTCGAAGACACTCTTTCAAATGTCCACGCCCGGGCTTGAACCTTGAACACCTGATCGCCAGCGCAATGTGGTAACCATTACACCAGCGCAGCTCCCAACACCACCCTTCCTTTAAAATGAAAGAAAAACAAGACAATGACACTCAAGAATAATAATATGACACAAGTAAGCTTGTCTCTCCTAGGGTGTCAATTCAAAGGACTAAAAGGCCAGAATACTTACCAAGTGACAGGATATTACAACTGATGATATGATTACCTCCTGTGTCAGTGTTGCAGAGAATTTGATACACCTTTACGAATCATTATGGGTCATTAAGTTTCCATTTACATCATCACAAGTGTTATATTTTCAACACTCTTTTATGCCATCTAAAATTCATATTTCTAAAAACAGTATTTAATTAGACCCATGTAGTTTCCAGAGATTTCTGAGGACACAAAGAATGAATGAACACCTGTTACCTCTGGTGCACCGTAAGAGGCAACTAATATATGGCTGTGCAAGAGGCTTGGAACCTTACTTACTTAGTCGTTCCCCTTCTACCGTGAGGTGCTTGGAACCTCGTCATGTAAAACATGCAAAATTTCCGCAGAATCCGCAGCTGCAAGAGCTCATGACAACTTGTGGTGCAGGCTTCCTGCATGGGAACTAGCTACAATTGTGGATTTGGGCTCAACATAGAGCAAAAAGGAATGTAATGATGGATGAATAATGTATAATCTCATCTTGTGTTATATCATTTGGTACATTGATCATTTCTTTCTACATTCCATGTCACTGGGATACCTTGATACCTATGACATTCCTTGGGACATTGATCATTTCTTTCTACATTTCATGTCACGGGAGATACCTTGATACCTATGATATCATTTGGCACATTGATCATTTCTTTCTCATTTTATGTCACTGAGGATACCTTGATACCTATGATATCATTTGGCACATTGATCATTTCTACATTCCATGTCACTGGGATACCTTGATACTTATTATATCATTTGGCACATTGATCAATTCTTTCTACATTCCATGTCACTGGGATACCTTGATACCTATGATATCATTTGACACATTGATAATTTCTTTCTTTTCCATGTCATTAAGATACCTTGATACCTATGAAATCATTTGGCACATTGATCATTTCTTTCTACATTCCATGTCATTGGGGATACTTTGATACCTATGATATCATTTGGCACATTGATCAATTCTTTCTACATTCCACGTCACTACATTCCACGTCACTGGGGGATACCTTGATACCTGTGATATCATTTGGCAAATTGATAAATTCTTTCTACATTCCATGTCATTGGGAATACTTTGATACCTATGATATCATTTGGCACATTGATCAATTCTTTCTACATTCCATGTCATTGGGGATACTTTGATACCTATGATATCATTTGGCACATTGATCAATTCTTTCTACAGTCCATGTCATTGGGGATACTTTGATACCTATGATATCATTTGGCACATTGATCAATTCTTTCTACATTCCATGTCATTGGGGATACTTTGATACCTATGATATCATTTGGCAAATTGATAAATTCTTTCTACTTTCCATGTCATTGGGGATACCTTGATACCTATCAGTTCTGTTGGTGGCTTCCTCCCATGCCATAATGTCAGCACACCTAAAATTTTCTTCGCCTTCCTTTTCCATTCATCTTTTCCACTGCTATTGTATGTTCACACCTATTGTGTTCTCAGAATGTGTCCTATGACACTGACTATCTTTTCATAACTTTGCACTGATTTGTCTCTTTTCCCCCAGCTTTCTTCAGGACCTGTTCATCAGATCTCTCAGCAGTCTGTGGTATTTTTACCATTCTTGTAAGAAGCTACATCTCAGAAGCCTCAAATAAGCTCTATATTTATTTATTCAATGTCTATTATTTACTTCCAAAAAGAGTAATGGTGTAAGGTAGCAATGAAAAGCCTTTTTTTCTTACTTTCATGATAATGATTTATTGCACAATATGTTTATATTTTTCTGGAATGCTGCTTCCATCTGGGCTATTCTGCTATTTATCTCTGTGAAGTATTTTCCATCAGATGTTAATACTGTGTCAAACCAAGTATTTAAAATCTCTGCTTGTGTCAGTTTTGTATTATTTAAACTGATATGTTTATGGCCTCTCTTCTGACTTTGTTGCTGATTAGTATTTTCTTATTATTTAGGCCAAGTCCTTTGCTGTTAATTCACTTTACAGTTGTATCCATCATTGTCTATAGTTCTTCCTCACTCTTAAAGTGAAAAAAAGTAAAACTAAAGGTTGTCCCATAGCAGAAACTGTCGTATGAGGAGTAAAGTGTTAGAGACTTTGCAGTACTAGGTCCAGCTTTTTTTATGAGATGGGGTGACCAGTTCCCTCCTCACTGCCTTTGCCTTCCCTAACTCAAGAGTAGAATCAGGTACCTCTTTACAGCTTGGTAGACTGGACTATGTCTCTAGGAGGTTTTAACCCTGGAACCTGGTAACTGCAGCGTGACAGGAAAGTGCTCTAACCGCGTAGCCAATCGGATGCTCTATCCTCACTCTTAGCGATCCAAACTGTCAGCAGCATATCTAAGATTGCATAAACTGTATTCTTAAACTGATATTCCTTTGATGTCATCTATATTTTTCATTTTGTTGTCACCGTAGAGGAAGAATCAGGACAGAACACAATTTTGCCATTCATCTACTTTTAACTTTTATTACTCTCCAATTCTGTTGCTATTTCAGATTGTTGCCAAACATAAACATAACACTATGGATTTGTTAGTCCTTTCATTCAGCTGGATGACTTACCAACCAATAAATGTAATCACTAATGAATTCATTGGTAGACTTAGTTATAAAACAGCAAAAGTTAACACTGAGTATCTGCAAACCAATCACTGTGTGTTTAATTCTAATTTTGCCTGTTTAATTCTAATTTTAGTGAAAAAAATTGTTAGAGGACAAACTGTTTTATGTTTTGTAAATAACAAATGTGTGGGGTTTTGGGATAGATTTATTTTGTATTTATGATTTTAGAGTGAACTGTGGTAGTGAATAAACAATAGTTAACAGTATTTGCATTCAGCCGTTTCACCTTTTGTTCACTACATATTTGAAACAGTACATAGCTATAGATAACAGTATATCTAAGAAATCAGGAAATAAGAGAACAATTTTCAATCACAGTGTCCAGCAAATACCATGTACCCCAAAAGCTGGAAGATGAAGCAGATACGGAAGACCAGTTGCAACAAGTAAAAAATATATGGAACGAGACATGTGCAGAGGTACTTGAAAAAAGACATGTAGAGAAGTGCTGGAAAAAAGAGAACATCAGCACAAAGCATGGATAATAATAATAATGGATAACAATAGAAACCATAAACATGATTGAAGACAGGAAAAAACAAGAAAGCAGATTTAAACAGAAGCAAAACCAGAAGCTCCAAAGCCAAGAATCATGAAATGTACATAGAAGCAAACAAAGAAGTAAGAAGAAACATCAAAAGAACAAGAGGAAGTATATTGAAGAGTTGGCAAGGGCAAGGGAAGCAGAGGAAGCTGCAGCGTAAGTAAATATGAGGGACCAGTACAACAACACAAAGAAGCTATCAGCAAAATATAAGCAAGCAAATAGCCTATGAAAGATAAGAATGGAAAATTGCTTAGTAAAATACAAGAACAAATGAAGAGATGGACAGAACATTTTGAGGAACTTCTCAATAGACCAGCTTCAACAAATCCTCCAGACATCCAGCCAGCAGAAGAGGCTGCAAATCAACTGTGAACGACCAAGTAGAGAAGAAATAAGAAGAAAGCCATAAAGCCTCTGAAAGATATCTGGTCATGTTGCCCAAGAAAGGAAATTTACAAGAGTGCAAAAATTAAACAGGAATAATGTTACTATCAGTGAAAGGAAAAGTATTAAATAGAATCATCCATTAGAGATAAAACGAGTCCATAGACAAGCTACTGAGAGATGAACAAGCAGGTTTTTGACAAAACAGATCCTGTACAGACCAGATAGCCACATTGAGAATAACAGCCGAACAAAGTCTGAAATGGCATTCACCACATCTATTGGATTTGTGGCAGCTGACAGTGCAGACTGAGAACAACTGTGGAAATTGATGAGGCATTATGGAGTTCTCATGAAGATCATTACCTTAAAGAAGACTTATGAAGACATGACATGCAGAGTTCTTCATGAAGGACAACTTACAGAACCATTTGGGATAAGAATGGGAGTGTGACAGAGATGCCTCTTGTCTCCATTTCTTTTCTTACTAGCAACAGATTGGGTTATGAAAACATCAACACCACACAACAGAAATCATTTGGCTCTTCTACCACATAACCATAATCAGAAGCAAGACAGAATGAAAATATTTGATGAGAGTCACAACAAGTGGGTCTGAAAATACACAGGGAAAAGACAAAGATAATGAGAATAAATGCAAGAAATAATAACAAGGTTGAACATGAAGAAACACCACTAAAAGATGTAGAATTGTACACATATATTGCCAGCAATATAGACAAAGTTGGAGAGGCAGACAACAATATCAAAATAAGAAAACAAAAAGCAAGAGGAGCTTTCATTGCACTGAAAAACATATGGCGATCAAGAGAAATCGAGTCCAACACGGCACTAGAATCTTCAACTTAAATGTCACGTCAGTACTATTGTATGGCTCTGAATCATGGAGAACAACAAAAACAACAACCAAAAAGTTACAAACATTCATAAATGTGTGCTTGCATAGAATACAAAGATTGAAATTGTATGACAAAGTCACAAATGTGGAATTGATGACAAGAACCAGACAAGTGCCAGTGGAACAAGAGATGAGAAGAAGACGCTGACGACGGATAGGACACGCATTGAGGAAACCTGCTGACAGCATTTCCAGGCAGTCCTTGTTCTGGAATCCCCAGGGAAAGAGAGGCAGAGGTAGACCAAAAAAAAACAAACACACAGAGAAGAGAGCTGGAGACAGAAGTGAAACTGATGAAGAAAACATGGAAAGAACTTGAGCTGTTGGCATGTGACAAGAAGGACTTGACATGTGTTTGTTGAAGGCCTATGCTCCTTAGGGAGCTAACGGGTATTGACAGAATGTGTGGGGTTGTGGGATAGATTTATTTTGTGCTCATGAATGTTACACGAAAAGGCTTCTTATTTTAGAGTGAACTGTGGTAGTGAATAAACAAAACTTAACTCTTAGTATACGAGCTGCCTTTCATGACTACCATTACATATTTTGCAATAAATAATTTATTTATAAAGATAACATAAGTGTTATATATCAAAATGTGAAGAAATGAAACCCCTACATCATGCACATAACTAAATTGATCAGTGGTTTGAAACATGCATTCAGCTATAAATTTTCGCTATTGACGGGGATCGATCATCGGCCTCTCTAGAAGGCCGCTCGTATACTGAGTTAACAGTATTTGCATTCAGCTGTTTCGCCTTTTGTTCACTACACATAGTGGCTTGTCGGGTACTGCCGGATGACTCATTTTATTCATGTTATTACTACTGCCATTATATTGTTTCACTGATGATGTAAAATTTTGCCAGTTTGCTTTCACTGCATTAGGAAATATGTGGAAATAAAAAAGAAGAAGGTCCAACAAAAGAATAAGAATCTTCAACTCATATGTCAAGGCAATCTTATTGCACAGCTCTGAAATATGGAGACCAACAAAAATAACAACCAGAAAGTTATTTTATGAATGAGTCTTTGTGTAGAATAGAAGGACTGAAAAGGTACTTCAAGATAAACAATTTGCACTCACATCAACACATCCAGCAAAAAACAGACAGGCTGAATAAACATAGCCAACAGGTGGGACTAAACATTAATCTCAAGGAGACAGAAGTCATGATACTCACGTAAGAAATCCTACACCACATACAAGTAAGGGACCAAGAGCTAGAAAATACAAACACATTCCCATACTTAAGAATCATACTATCACCAGATGGTGAAACAAGCAAAGATATCAATAGCTAAATGAATAAAGCCAGAGTAGCCTTTGCCAATCTCAAAGACATCTGGAAGTCTTCCTAGTACAGTACAAATTCTAAATTAAAGATATACAAGATCTGCGTAATTTCTGTACTTCTGTATGGTACAGAATGCTGGAGAGTAACAGAAAAGGAAATGTCCAAACTGTCCTCTTTCCATACAACCTGCCTAAGGAAAATTCTTTGACTTTTCTAGCCGAACACCATCACCAACAAAGAACTTCCAAGCCACCAAGAAGACATGCACACCATAATAGCAGGTAGACCTGGAGTTGGGTTGACCACATCCTCAGAAGTGACACCATCACCAGAACTATGCTATAGACTCCACAAGGAAAGTGAAAGCAAGGCCGGCCAAAAGCCACCTGGCAGAGAACTGTGGAGGCAGAGATGCCAAGCATGAACCAGAATAGGGGCACCACATGAAGGCTGGCAGCCGAATGAGCAAAATGGAGACAGTTTTTTGCTGTCCTACAAAATACCACCAGGCATGATGGTCACTGATTGTTGTGTCAGTCGGCAGCCAAAAACCAAAGAAGAAGAAAGAAGATACTAATGTGGAACTGATGAAAAGAACCAGAAAAAAATTCATGTGGAACAAGATGTGAAGAACATGTTGGATGGGGCACACACTGAGAAAACCAGCAGATGGGATTACAAGGCAGTCATTTTTCTGAAATATCCAGGGTAAAAGACAAAGGGAGACCAAAAATTACATGGAGAAGAGAACTGGAGGCAGACATGAAAGAATTAAAAAAAAGACATGGAAAGATCTTGAATGGAAGGTACATGACAGGAAGTACTTGGCATGATGCTGCCATCTTGTTTAAAACAAAATACAATGCAATCTTTTCTACTGCACTTTCTTATAGAATTAATTATAATTATGAAATGTATTACCTATAATCAAAGTAAGGTAAGAACAAAATCTGTCACCATGAATTATCAAACACTCTTTATTTTGTAACAATACAATAAATCAGAACTTAAAATACTGATTGTAAGTTTAAGATAAGTTGCTGGAAATATATTTTAAACATAATATTTAAAAGACAACAAGCTTATTTGCAAACAATGACACCGGCAATAATAATACAATTATTACTATTTCTGTCTTTATAGAATCAGATAAAATGTAGGGAGCAGTTTTACTGAATCACAAGGATAAAACAGTGTATGGGACAATTAAACCTTCATCAAGGCAAAACTAAACACCAAAACTGCAGATAGAGTGGTTTAAAAAAAATGTTAAATTCTCATTGAATAATTTAAACCTGTTATAACTTATGATAAGAGAAACTCTATACAGAGTGATACAACAGGAGTAAATCTGATCATCAGAAGTGGTCCCCCTGACGATCAAGTGTTTCAGGTGTTGATCAAGTGTTAAACCTATCTCATCATTAGAAACAGATCAATTCTGTTGTTGCCTTCTTTCCATAACATGATGTCAAACTGTCCAGTATCTTCTGTCTTTGTCATCCGCTATCTCTTTTTTCCTTCTATCTTTCCTGTTGTCACAATATATTCCAGCTTTCCTAATCTCATAACATGCCCAAAGATAGTGGACTAAAGTGAATAATAAGTTTCCTTTGTACACTGGCTTCTTTCAGGGTATCCACAAAACTCCTTTTAGCTGCTCAAGGTATTCTAAACATTCTTCTGTAAAACCACATCTCTGTGGCCTCCATGACATTCCCTGCTTGTTTACTAACTGTCCATGACTCACTTCTGTATGTTAGCACTGGCTTTGAATAATACTGAAAAACTGTTACTTCCACTGACATTTTGGACACTGTAAATGCTGTATCAAATTTTTATTGTCTTACCTTGAGAGAAGAAGAGATAGGATTGTTTTTAAAATTGCATCATCTTACCATTAGAAGATGGGTTAAACATTTTTTATTTTGATGAAATATAAAGAAATTTTAAAAAACCATTTATTTACTAATCGTTATTGCTGCAATTCTACTCATGTTCTTATACTATTAGATGGCATGGGCTTGTCTGTATCTTCTTCTTCTTCTTCCGTCCTTAGCCACCGACCGTCAAAGCAGTCAGTGGCCATTACGCCTAGTGGCGTCTTAGGGCAACAGCAGATAGGTTTTCTTTGCCATTGTTTCCCATCACGCCTATTGGCGTCTTTAGGGCAACGGCAAATCAATCCATTTGCTGTTGTTTCCGTAATCGAAGTGACTGGCAAACGGGTGATCAGCCCGTTGGTGCTTGTCTGTATGGCACGGCAAAATTTGGCTGATAATTGTAATCATTAATTACTTTGTACTTCTGATATTCATTGGTTCTGAGCTTTTTAAAATCTTTTAATGTAAACACAGATATGTCAGTATACATGAACCCTTTATCAATTCAGCATTCTTTTTTCCATGTCTACTGTAACAAAAAGAGGAATTTTGAAACACATGACGCACTGCTAGATAAAATGAAAATACCTAATTCACATCATTTTGTTGAAAACTAACAATGTCTTGAACAGTGTTTTACATATTTAACATACTAACTCTCTGTAGTTTTATATTACAGAGGAAGTATAATTCTATTGCTTTTTCCCCATGCAAAAAACTTTCCAACAATACCAGCAAGAGGAAAAAAATATGTGATCGATTTAAACATACAACATCTCATGTTACTGGAGTAATAACATTTCTACAATAAATATAAAAATTTCACAAATTCAGTAACAAATGTATATGAAACTTGTTTAGAAACCAACATTACTTTTTAAAAAATATTCACAATAAATGTTCTGTTCTTACGGTTTTCTTCATTTTTTCCCTAAAATGTGTCAGCATGGCAAAAAGGGTGTACTTTATTGACGTACAATCAATTGTGCAAAATATTTCAAAATTATACAGCTGTTTGTTAAAAAAAAACATTTTTTGCTCATTCTTCAATAACAAAATATTGGCTGATCTTTCTATAAGTGTACATAGCTCACAAAACAACAGTGAGGAAGAAAACATTGCTTTCAATTAAAACAACTGTAGTGTAACATTTTTTAACTATAAACACTTACATAATAAATCTCCAAATTTTATAGTAATATTTGAACAACCAGATTTATGTTTCAAACTGCACATAAATTACACAATGATTTATTGCCTATGGAAACATACTTCAGAAGTTTTATACAATGATGCTCAGAAAAATTATGTTTACTTTTTTTCACAAATATTGGAAATAATTTTGGCATTCACTTGTTTTGTCTTTTTTTTTTTTCCAAACTATGTAGAGGAAAAAAGTTGTGTATTATATTATTTTACTGCAAGCCTGGAATTCCCTGTGGATGAATGTTGAGCCAAATGGCTTGCGTGTTTTGCCCCTTTTCTGTCCATGTACTGAAAATCCTGCAACTATTCCACACATATTACATCATGACCACCATTCAGCTCTCCAAGGAGCATAGGCCTTCACAAACTTATGCCAAGTCTTCCTGTCTCGTGCTATCAGTTCTAGGTCTTTCTTACTCATCAAATGAACTCCAGTTCTCCTTGCCATGTGTTTTTTTAATCTACCTCTGCTTCTTTTACCCTGGCAATTCCAGAAAAAGGAATACCATGTAATGCTATCAACAGGTTTCTTCAATGTGTGTCCTATCCATTACCAGCATTTTTTGTTTTCTCATCTCTTGTTCCTCTGGTACTTGTCTGGTTCTTGTCATTAGTTACATATTAGTGATCTTGTCATGTCATTTCATTCATTCTATCCTAAGCATGCACCCATTTATAAAAGTCTGTAGTTTCTTGGCTGTTGTTATTATTGTTCTCCATGTTTTACAGCCATACAATAGGACTAACACTGCATTTGAATTAAAGATTCTGATTTTTATGTTGGACTTTATTTCTCTTGATCTCCATATATTTCCCCATCCACTGAAAGTTCCTCTCGTCTTTTGTATTCTTATTTTGATATCATTGTTTGTCCCCCCCCAACTGTGTCTATATTGCAGCCAAGATATATGTATAATTCTATATCTTGTAGGGGTGTTTCTTTAAGTACAATCTTTTTATCATTTCCTTCATTTATTTTTCTCCTCGTCAAGCTGTTTGGTTAAAACTACACTGGATTCCATATCTGTTGGCTGAAGTCGATGTTTTCATAACTCAATCTATAACCAAGAAGAAGATAACTGGTGACATGAGGCATCCCTGTCATACTAAGTTCTTATCCCAAACGCTTCTTTAAGTTATCCTTCATGAAGAACTCTGCATGTCATCTCTTCATATGCTTTCTTTATTAAATTAATGATCTTTTGAGGAGTTCCAAAATGCCTCATCAGTTTCCAAAAGGATTCTCTATCTACACTGTCAAATTCCTTTTTATAGTTCACAAATCCAATTTTATAGAGGTGAGTTCAATTGCAGACTTTGTCCAACTATTATTCTCAATGTGGCTATTTAGTCTGTACAGAATTGTGTGTGTGTGTGTGTGTGTGTGTGTGTGTGTGTGGAAACACAGTTATATTTACAGCTGCTTAAGTCCTTGGGTTCATTAAAGCTTGGAAAATATAAAATGATGTCATACATATCACAGATTGACCTATGCTGTTGGCACAATAGCTCACACACAGGAAGTACAAACAAATGGTTTGTGCCACACATAATTGTTCATGTAAATATAGATTACCTTGTTGGTCATGAAATGTAGGCCAGGCATTTGCATACCAAAGATAACAGCTGCATGCAATGTCATAAAAACTCCTGTACAAAACTATACTTAAATGCTTATTCTTATGACCATTTTCAGACGTGCAAAAGAATTGTGATTACTTGCATTAACTTTCTTAAAATAAATTTTCTGTGCCAGTTCTAAAAAGAGTTAATGTGAAAGCAGTATATGCTTTCCGATGCATGACACATGCATTAAGGTAAAATCTTAGGGCAATAAAATTTTTAGTAATCATTATAGAATACCTAAAATTAAAGAGTACAAAAATTATAATGGCAAAATACTTAAAATCCAGTTATAAACTTTTCAGAGGTGTCGGTACATTGTATCAGGTGTGCCATCATGATTGTACACACTGGTTGTATTCCTGTAGAAGTGGTTTGTACTAAAGTTTTTGTTTTAAAACACCAAGGAGGAATAATACAGAGGGTATTAAAAAAAAAATTGCTCAACAGATATGAACAAACATGAGAGCACATATTATTATATGTGCTCTCATGTTTGTTCATATCTGTTGAGCTAAAACACATAAATGTCATGATCACAAAAGTATATCTGAAATCATAAAAACAGTATCTGTATATGCACTCAATGTAACATTATGAGCCCAAACACAAAACAAAGGTAATTGCTTAATAATATGTTAAAATCAGAATTTTTATGACAAAAACTTGTCATAAAAGACTAGATACAGTTCACACTCATATTGAAGTAAATGCAACAAACTGCAAATAATATTCAAACATAATAAATTATGTCACACATCAGTAAGCAAATCACAAGACTTTAAAAATGATTATATGGTTGAGGGTTTTCCAGTGTGGTCTAACAATAAAATCTGCATAATGCCATTATGTGGCATGGATAGACAAAGAAGTCTCTCCTGTGTATCTGATGCATAGCAATTAGTCACAAGTGGAGGAATACCATGTCTTGGATCTCATGCATTTGAGTCAGTAAAAGTACAAGATGAGATCACTGTCTTCCCCCAGCACCATGCCTGTTAGGAATGTGAGACCATGTATAGATAATCATAGGATGTATCCATGCCTCTACCAAGTTCATTTTCAGTCACACAGGAGTATAAGTGGTTGCATTTTTTCAGGGATACCCCGCGGCTGAGTATCAAGCAAGTAAATTAAACCAGCATGCTGAACTAAACAGACAAATTATCTTTCTCTTGGGTTAATTATCTCTATAGTCTGTATGCCCAGTATTACTGCAGCCCGCATGAGCATAGACTGTTCATGTCAAATGGATGGCCAGCCAGCAAATTTTTAACATTATCAGTCATCACTTTATGGGCAAGGAATTCTGGACATTCTACATTCTTACCATCCTTGGAAAGTACTGTATTAAGGCCAGTGCAAGATCCCTGCTGTACATACTGGGATAGACTTCTTGTTCTATATCATACAAAACAATGGCAACTAGGCCTTACTGACTTAACAGTTAGACTTAATCCTAGGTTGCTGTGAAAAATACCCTGCTCTAGCATAAGTCACAAGTGATCATAGTAAAAATATCCACAAAATAAGAGAAGCTGTCTTTGATTTACTGCTATGCTAAACACTTATTGCAACTGGAATGTGATCGTCATTGTAAAAGAAGCACTTAAACAAATAACATTTAGAATAACAAAAAAATTTATATTTTTATATATTGTCACTCATAAATTTTATACATTTTCCACTTCTCATTCAAATGTATTGTGTCTAGCATCAGATCTGTGCAACATTTATATACTTTTTCAGCTTCAATTTTACTGTCTTCGTAAAATTTCCCAGCTCTTTTCAAAATGACCAGTTAGGATATGTAATTTATCTTAACAGCTTTAAAAAAAAGCACCTTCTTCTTTTTCAAACTGTCATAAATACCACAAATTAGTTATACTCAAAGCACTGATCTTCTTCCTTCCAATATCAACAAGAATGTTACCCTGAACAAAAATGTAAATGATTTTTAATTCAGATGTTTACCCAAGACCCAAATAGGCCACATAAAATAAGAACACACATACTGATAGTAAAAACATATTCAGTGAATTTGATGCTTACTTTTGTCATTAGTTATATTTTGACCTGATTTTTTTGTGTTATTCAAATCATGGGCTAAAAATGAGACAGGTAACTTATTAAAAAAAAGGTATGCAAATGTTTTCACCACTTGTTATTTCCTCCCCTGATCTGTTGCAAGAATGCTTTCTTGGTCTGGCAAGATAAAGATAAAAATATGAATTAAAACATAACATAATCTTTGTGTTGAAAAACTACATTTATAGAAAGCTGGTACTGTGCAGTGGATGAAGGATTCTTCCACTGATTTGAAAAAAAAACCCAGCAACTTTCCAATAAAAATCTTTTTAGTACAATATGAAATGAACAGAATCTACATGTCAGACGCACCAAGTCCTCCTTGTTTATAAAATTATCAGATACAGCGCGCACAATGAAACCACACTGATGTGACAGAAAGTAAGTCACTCCATACCTGATCATTCGGGAGACATGTGCCCAGACACTCTAACATAAGGGTATCCTGAGTGACTGCTTGCTTAAAATCTTGATAGGAAACACGCCCATCATGGTCACAGTCCTAAAGTTAAAAGAACATATGACTATTTAGCAATGTCTATCAATGATATATGTTTTAACAGCAAACAGTACTAAATTTTCAGAATGCAAATTGATGCTCCAATCCCTAAGGAGCATGCTGCCATCACTGAAGCTGCTCCCATGCAGGAATCCTGCAACACAGCATTTGTTTGTTCTTGTACTTTTCTGTAGCAATCTGTTTTACACGATGAGGTTGCCAACCTCTTGTTAGTTGTCTCTTATTATATGCCCAAGGAAGCAGTAATTCTATTCTTCCTTTGTTTCCTGAGAGATCCCCGGGAACCACATAGGGTAAATCTTCCTAGAAAAGGTAAACTTTATTTTGACGACGACTCCACTATAACCTGAACTGTTGCTATATGGTATGTACATGATTTTCCATATCATAAACCTAAGATTTTATTAGTGATAATAATATTATCCTGTTACAGTCTTTTTAAAATTTGGACAAGTCTTTTATTCTGGTAGTTTATGTTTGTAGCTCCAACTAGTCTTACGGTATTTTATTTCCTCTTTCCAAACCTTGAGAACCACTCAATTTACTTATACTAAACATATACGTACCAACGGGCTGATCACCCGTTTGCCAGTCACTTCGATTACGGAAACAACAGCAAATGGATTGATTTGCCGTTGCCCTAAAGACGCCAATTGACGTGATGGGAAACAATGGCAAAGAAAACCTATCTGCTGTTGCCCTAAGACGCCACTAGGCGTAATGGCCACTGACTGCTTTGACGGTCGGTGGCTAAGGACGGAAGAAGAAGAAGAAGAAGAAACATATACGTACCAGTTTTTTCATAGCTGTTTCAACCAAGTCTTTGATCCCTTCATCTGGATCCTCCTCTGTTGATTGCTGAAACAAAGTAGTAAACTGCATTTAGCCTTTATTTTAACCTAAAACGTTATGAGATATACTGATTCAGAATAAGTCATGCCTGATTTCAACAAGATATTCTAAATTTTACAGATTAAGATAATGCATATTTTAAGAACATAAATCCATAAGAAACAGTTTCATCAGCTAATTTCTTTATGTTTATGGTTCATGTATTTAAAAAATATTTGTTATCACTGCAATTCATGAAATTATGTTTCAAACCGAACATTCTGCTTCCAAAGTACTAATCAACAGTAAGTGCTGAAGTAATAAGATACGTGAAGACAGTCTTTCATTTCTAGACTCTATGAAATTCTCAGCGACTTTAAAAAACAAAAATTACCAAGCACTACCTTAATCAGTGTGGATTTGAGAAGGTGAAACATCTCCTCTCTAGATATATAGCCATCTGAATTCAGATCATACACTTGGAAACAATCTGTCAGAAAATGTTAAATATGTATAAAGCAGTTTGGCACTACTTGTCCTATGTAGTTCCTAGGGTCTCTGAGGAGATAAAGAAACAATTAGGACTACTGATCCCTCAAACATGTAGTAAATGTGACTAATGTGAAGGTTGTGCATGGCGTTGGCATAATAATGTGATCAAACTATGATGTTCTGATTAATTGATACTGTTTATTCTTTTAATTCATGTAAGTTACAATTCGTATAATTTATCACATTGTTTCATATTTTCTTCCTGCTATTTGCCCAATGAAAGGAACATTAGTGCAACAGCTTAACGCAGCTGGAGTATTTAGGAAAATAATCACTTTATAAATTACAAAGACAATCATCATCATCATCATTACCCTCAGCTTCCCAAGGAGCTTAGGCTTTCAACAAACACATGCCAAGTCCTCCTGTCACGTGCCATTATCTCAAGTTCTTTCCATGTTCTCCTCATCATTTTCACCTCTGTCTCCAGCTCTCTTCTCCATGTGCTTCTCGGTCTACCTCTGCCTCTCTTGCCCTGAAGGTTCCAGAACAAGGACTGCCTTGTAATGCTATCAATAGGTTTCCTCAGTGCATGACTTATCCATCGCCATCGTCTTCTTCTCATCTCTTGTTCCGCTGGCACTTGTCTGGTTCTTGTCATCAGTTCCACATTGGTAACCTTGTCATACCATTTTAATCCTTCTATTATAAGCAAGCACCTATTTATGAAAGTCTGTAGTTTTTTGGTTGTCGTTTTTGTTGCTCTCCTTGTTTCAAAGTCATAGAATAGGACTGGGACCCAAAAATGCAGCAATAGTGAATGCAGTCAGCGACCCATAGCTTGACTGCTTGCATCAGGACCAGCAAACCAGAGCTGGTCAAGACCGTACTCCACATCCACGTGGTGGTCCTGGAAACAGTCTGCAGCAGTGCAGTCTGGCTGAGCGAGTGCGGATCGAAATGGGAAGGCAAACCCGGTCCCTAAATAATGCCGTTCTGAAGTCGGATGTGTCGACCAAAAGGTGCAGATATCACAGCTACGGCGTAAACAGACACAACGCAACTACCGTCCTTTTCGGGGCGAACGAGGAAGAAGAAGAAGAATAGGACTGACCTGACATTTAATTTGAAGATTCTTATTTTTGTGTTGGACCCGATTTCTCTTGATCTCCATATATTTCCCAATGCAATGAAAGCTCCTCTTGCTTTTTGTATTCTTAGTTTGATATCATTGTCTGTCCCTCCAACTTTGTCTATTTTGCTGCCAAGATATATGTACGATTCTACATCTTGTAGTAGTGTTTCTTCAAGTTATCATTTCCTGCATTTATTCTCACTATCTTTTGTCTTTTCCCTGGGTATTTCAGGCTCAATTGCTGTGACCTCTCATAGAGTATTTTCATTTTGTCTTGCATCTGATTACGGTTATGGGACAGAACAGCCAAGTCATCAGCAAAATCTAGATCATCAAGCTGTTTAGTCAGATTCCACTGGATACCATTTCTGTTGTGTGATGTCGATGTTATCATAACCCAGTCTATTGCTAGTAAGAAAAGAAATAGAGACAAGAGGCATCCTTGCCAAACTCCAATTCTTATCCCAAACAGTTCTGTAAGTTATCCTTCATGAAGAACTCTGCATGTCATGTCTTCATAAGTTTTCTTTATTAAATTAATGATCTACATGGGAACTCCATAATGCCTCATCAATTTCCAAAGTGATTCTCTATCTACACTGTCAAATGCCTTTTCACAGTCCACAAATCCAATGCAAAGAGGTGAGTTCCTTTCTAGACTTTGTTCCACTATTATTCCCAATGTGGCTATCTGATCTGTAAAGGATGTTTTGTCGAAAACCTGCTTTTTCATCTTTCAGTTGCTTGTCTATGGACTCTTTTAATCTCTCAAGGATGATCCTGTTTAATACTTTTCCTGGCACTGATAGTAAAATTTTCTTCTTCTTCTTTGATCATTAGCCACCGACCGTCAAAGCAGTCAGTGGCCATTACGCCATGTGGCGTCTTGTAGGGCAACAACAAATTGATTCCACTTTGCTCGGTCGGCGGCCATCCTTCGTACAGTGCCCCAACTCTGGTTCATTCTTTGCATCTCAGCCTCCACAGTCCTCCGCCAAGTTGTTTTTGGTTGGCCTCTCTTTCGTTTTCCTTAAGGGGTCCATAGCATAGCTGTTCTTGTGATGGCATCGGGGTCTCTTCTGAGGACATGGCCAACCCAACTCCAGCGTCTGCCAGCTATGATGGTGTGCATGTCCTCTTGCTTGCTCCGAGTAAGCAGATCTTGGTTGGTGATGGTATTCGGCCAAAAGATTCTGTGAATTTTTCTTAGGCATGTGTGAAAAGAGGACAATTTCGACATTTCCTTCTCTGTAACTCTCCAGCATTCCGCACCATAGAGAAGCACAGAAAGCACACAGCTCTGATATAATCTTAATTTTGTGCTTGTACTGTACTGAGAGGACTTCCAGATGTTGTTTAGACTAAAAAATGCTGTTCTTGCTTTGTTCATTCTGTTGTTGATGTCTTTGCTTGCTCCGTTTGGAGAGGAATCACTCTTCTCTCAGTTCCCAGCAAAATACTAGGCAGGATAATTATACAGAGAATTTCAAAAGCAGTAGACCACAAACTGAGGAAAGAACAAGCAGGATCTAGAAAGAACAGAAGATGTGTAGATCATATATTTACCCTCAGGAACATTATAGAGCAGTGCTCAGAATGGCAAAGACAGCTGTACATTAATTTCGTTGATTTTGAAAAGGCTGTTGACAATATACATAGGGACAGTTTATGGAAAATACTGAGGGCTTATGGAATTCTAAGCTGCATAGTGTCAATCATAAAAAGCCTCTATGCCAACTTTACGTGCAGCGTTGGGTAGAGCAACCTAACCTTTGAGGTGAAGACAGGAGTACGACAGGAATGCCCCTTATCAACCACTCTATTTTTAACAGTCATAGACTGGGTGATGCGCCAGACAACAGAGGGCAGTCCAAGAGGAATAAGATGGACTACATTTTCTACATTGGAAGATCTGGAATATGCAGATGACATTGCACTACTAGCACATTCACATCAACACATCCAGGACAAAACGGATAGACTTAATAACTATAGCCAGCAGGTGGGCTTGAACATCAATCTTAAGAAGTCAGAGGTCATGACGCTCAATGTAAGGAACCCTGAGCCCATATCAGTAAGGAATCAGCAACTGGAACAGACAAACACCTTCACATACCTAGGATGCATAGTAACACCAGACGGCGGATAGTAAAATTATTCCTCTATAATTTATGCACTCTTGTAAGTTTCCCTTCTTAGGCAGCTGAACCAGATAACCTTTCTTCCATTCTTTCTGGTACTTCTTCCCTCTCCCAGACTTTACCAAGTAATTTATATAAAATCTCTGTAGCAGTGTCAATATCTGCTTTGATGGCCTCTGCTGGAATGCCATATGGACCATCCACTTTTTCATCTCTTAGAAGCTTTGTGGCTTTCTTTATCTCTTTCTTCGTTGGTCTTTCACAGTTAATTTGTAGCTTGTCTTCTACTGGCTGGATGTCTGGGGGATTTTGTGGAGCTGGTCTGTTGAGAAGGTCCTCAAAATATTCCGTCCACCTCTTCATTTGCTCTTGTAAATTGCTAAGCAGTTTTCCATTCTTGTCTTTAATGAGGCAATTTGCTTGCTTGTATTTCGCTGTTAACTTTGTGCTGTTATACAGTTTTCTCATATTTCCTTTGGCTATAGCATCTTCTGTCTCTCTTGCTAACTCCTCAATATATGTCCTCTTGTCTCTTTTGATATCATGAGAAGAAAGAAGACATCAGATTAAGCTGGGAGAACAGGTCCTGGAGCAGGTCGACCACTTTAAATACCTCGGAGCTATTATAGACCGAAAGGGAGGCATTAAAGAAGAGTTGGCCACACGAAAAGCAGCAGCTGGGAGACTTTTTCAGGCCATAAATCGAGGATTCCTCAGCAAGAGAGAGGTTGGTAAGAAAACGAAGATGGCTGTATACCGCTCCACCTATGTCCCAGTCTTGACATATGGATGCGAGTCATGGGCAATGACTACAACCCATAAAAGGCCAGATCCAAACCTCAGAAATGAGGTATCTGAGGAAAGGGGTTGAAGTAACAAGAAGAGACATGGTCCGCAACCAGACGATACGTCAAGGCCTAAAAATCCCACCCCCTGCAGACCCAAGTAGAACAGTCCCAACTAAGATGGTTTGGCCATGTCTGCAGAATGGGAGAAGATCGGTGATAAGTTCTCTTTTTGGAAGACAGACGTCATCATCATCAGTTGATAAACTCTTAATACAAGACCCTTGCCCTGAGCAAGAGACATGCTGAAAGATCTGAAGCTCACTCGAACATCACCGGAGTTAAATACTGTGTTGTTGTGTTGCTCGTGGTTTGAGTATGGAATGTCAACTTGACCTACGCAGTGGTGTGTAGACATAGATTGAGTGTATAATATGCGAATGATAAGAAGAGTTCGTGGTGTTGACAAATGTTCTTTTCTCACACTCATGTATGGCTGGAAGTCATCGACACCAACGACTGTGTACCTTTACTACAGTTTAATTGGACGTACACACTCGACAGCACAGATAGTGACAAATCACAGGTTGGCATAATACATCATGGTACAGTGGATAAATGGTCTTGCAATGTTATGTTACATGGGCACTCATGTAGAATAATAGTATAATGGACTGTCAGTAGCCAAGCACTCAGTATTGCCCATATATATATCATCTGAGTTTACTGACAAAGCACGTCAGATTATAAACAATATCCAAGATGGCTTCTAGACCTAACCTCGTCTAGCGAAGATTCCTTAACATAATGTCCAGCACAGATTTTTCCATATAATTATATTGAACCGCTAGCAATGGGTTCTCATGTGTAGCAGTGATCTCTGGACTAATCAAGCGATAATACGGGCATCCCTTTTCTCTTCTTGAAAGTCACTACATGTTTGGTTACAGGATGGCTTCTCTCGTGAGCTGTCACTCACGTTTGGATACAGATAATGAATCTGTCTTAAAGTTAGTCATTCATTAAACATTTCAATGCTCTGTAGATTTTATCATGAACAATTGACTGCATTCTACAGGATATAGTGCTGCTAGGAATCAGAGTAGTTTTTCATCTAGTTAAATGTATCCTCTCAGACGTACAAATCGTACCTATCGAAAAACGGTGGCTTCGTACGAGAGTTCAAAAGAGTATCTTTCATTACCTTGGTATCAGAAATATGATTCTGCCATTCCTTGGCAATAGGAATAAACACTGGGGTAAAGCATACACGATAGGTCTAGACGACTATCACTTTCCCCATAAATATAGAGATCACTTTTTCCGGCGACAAGCCGACATAGAAAAACACAGCCCATCATCAGGGCGAAGCCAAAACACACCTCCATAGCGACACATCCGCCGAACAGCCTTTGACCTCTCTAGAGACAAAAGAACATATAGTTCGACTTAGATATGTAAAGATATACAGATATAAGACAGACTCGTCCTACACAGACAAACAATACACATAAATTCAGGCCATAGATATTCTGAAGCAAGAACAATCTATTACTACCCAAACAAAGAATAAATCGCAGTAAAACTGGATTCATCCGCGGAGTTCGATCGAAAGAGACGACACAACTTTCAAGGGAAGTAACTCAATAATGACTTTTCCTTAAGCACTAAAAAGTATCTATTTTGTTTACAAAATATTTGCGAACATAACAAGTATACCAATGTATAATATTGTAAGATATCAAAGACTGCACGTAACAATCGGCTACCACAACAAGCATAGGAAACAAAGAGCCAGGGATCCAGACCCCCAGGATGACCCAGAGTTCGCTGGGAGGACCGAGGACTAGAATGGAACCAGGCCAGGAGGAAGACAGCCGATAGGATAGTCTGGCACTCTCTCTTCAAAACCCCTACACCTCACGGTAGAAGGGGAACGACTAAGTAAGTAAGTATTTCACTGTTAACTTTGTGCTGTTATACAGTTTTCTCATATTTCCTTTGGCTGTAGCATCTTCTGTCTCTCAGCAATATATGTCCTCTTGTCTCTTTTGATGCTTTTTCTTACTTCTTTGTTTGCGTCTGCGGACACTTCTTGAGCCTTGGCTTTGGAACTTCTGGTTTTGCTTCTGTTTAATTCTGCTTTCTTGTTTTTTCTGTCTTTTATCTTACTGATCGTTTCTGTTGTTATCCATGCTTTTTGTTGTTGTGCTCTTTTCCCCAGTATTTCTTAACATCTTCTTCTTCTTCCGTCCTTAGCCAAAGACCGACCAAGCAGTCAGAGGCCATCACGCCTTGTGGCGTCTTAAGGGCAACAGCAGATTGATTTTCTCTGTTGTAGTTTCCCATCACGCCTAGCGGCGTCTTTAGGGCAACAACAAATAGATCCATCTGCTGTTGTTTCCGTAATCGGTGTGACAAGCCAACGGGTGATCAGCCCATTGGGCTATTTCTTAACATGTCTCATTCCATATAGTTTTGATTTTCTGCCTGTGGTCTTCTGTATTCGCTACATCTTCCAGCTGTTGGAGCACTTGATATTTGTTGGATATTGTGACCGTAAATTTGTCTATTGTTTCTTGACTTCTTAAATGTCTTACATTAAATTGTTGTTAAAGACAATGCTATACAAATAAATATTTCTATGCAGGGTTCTGTTAGATATGCATAAAATACAAATATAGACATATTATGAAATGTGAGTGAGTGAATACACTTTTGAGTCGTGCGTTTTCAATTACATACACTGCATCTGATCCTCCAAGTTACCAACAAGCAGAGTTGACATTCCACAGATAAAATCTTCTGCTTTCAAGTAGCTTTTACTGCCTCTGTCAAAAGCTCTAAATACTGGCAGACAAACCAAATATACATAAGTTTGTAAGCTTATAAATACAAAATCTAAAAATAAAAATAGTACTCTAAAGTTATAATTTGGGGTGGGGGGATAGACTATGATGATCATATTATTTCCTGCTATGTCATTATTCAAGAGTTTAATATCTATTTCTAAACACATTTTAGATCAACTGGCATAGCTCTCATTTAGTACAACACTGTAAAACAAGCAAAATGGATATGTTAAGGGGTTTGGCTTACTTTCAGAATTGGCCCATTTGTATTATCTCTTATAAGGCTTGTTGTCCTGTTTCCAATGGCACAACAATTTATATATATATAATTCAACAAGACCAGCAACCAAAATGTCTTTACAATATAAATAACTTGAGCCAAATGCCTCTCAACATATTCTGAAGATAATTCAGCATTTTCCGTCCGTTGACATTCATTAAATACATGCAGCTTCCACATAAGTCTAGGTTTCCATTCATATTAATAATGTATAATAAGTCCATTGTAAGTACATATTCATCATATAAATTATCTTCAGAAGTTCCATCATATTTTCAACAAGACTTGAATCTGTCAATAGTAGATGTTGTACATCCTAACATTCACTTAATTCATAAATAAATTGCCTATAATAACAATGAGTCACTTGGTCAATCATAGAACACATTCATTAATAAACACAATGAACACATACTAATCCACATTAGAAAACATGTCTTGTCCATAGACATATTGAACAGGTAATACTCATGTCGCTACTCAAAAAACCTGTGCGTCATCACATAAAACACAAATACATGCATACCGATGCCTTTCCTCGCGACACATACTTTTCTACAACATTTACAATTTGTCTCGCAAAAAGTATCGCAACAAGACACATAATAATACTTAATGCTTTGAACAGCTATAACAAGGAAAAACAAAAGATAAAAGATGTACAGAATGAAACACCTACTCACTGGACAACTGTCATTAAAATGATCTTATTACCAGGTTTATAAAATTTCCCATGTAGTTTCCGGAGGTCTGTGAAGAGACAAAGAAAGAATAGGATTTCTGCACCCCTAGGCATGTCGTACAAGATGACTAACATGAGACTGTGCATGGGGCTCGCAACTAGTGCCCTGTACAGTTCCCAGGGGTCTCTTATGAGATAAAGAAAGAACTTTTCCCTCTGGCATTTTATACAAGGCGGCTAACATGAGGTTGTGTATGAGAATGGCAACGTTATGATGAAAAACAAATTGCTACAAGAACTACCCTTGCAAGAGCTTGTGAATGCTTTGTGCAAGGCTTCCTGCAAAGAGGCCAGCTGCAGTAGTGGCTCCATGCTCTATATGGAGCAGTAAGGAAAGTGATGATGATGATGACATCTTACTAGTGTGCCCAGGTATTTAAATATGTGAATGTGTGTCTAAAGTGTCCCATTTAAATTGATGCTATATTTTGCAGAATTCTGTATCTTAGAGATGACTATTACATCTGTCTTATCTCGATTTAGGTCAAGGCCTTTGAATTATATTATGGGACCCAAAGATGCAGCAATAGAGAATGCAGTCAGCGACCCATAGCTTGACTGCTTGCATCAGGATCAGCGAACCAGAGCTGGTCAAGACCCTACTCCACCTCCACGTGGTGGTCCTGGAAACAGATTGCATCACTGCAGTCTGGCTGAGCGAGTAGGGATCGCAGTGGGAAGGCAAACCCAGTCCCAAAAAATGCCGTGCAGAAGTCGGATGTGTCGACCGAAAGGTGCAAATATCACAGCTTAGGCGCAAACAGACACAACGCAACCAGTCCTTTTCAGGACGAACGAGGAAGAAGAAGAAGAAGAATTATATTATTATTACAACAATAATTCCATCCTTTTTGCTGTTTGCTATTAAAACTGTTTCAACAGCATATTGCAGGTATTTATATTTTGTTTGCTAAGTGACATTCTTGGCATATCCTCTAAGGATCTCATCATGCCTTTGTTGTACACACAGAATAGATGAACAAATGCTTTACATCCTCACCTAAAACCTAAACAACTGTGTTGCATGCTGGAAAGTTAATATTTGGTTGCCAGTTCTTCTTGCTGCTGTTGAAGAGAAGCAGTTTTATGCATCGGTCCAAAAAACTAATTAGAACATACAAGGATGAACTACCAGACATCACTAAGGAAATAACTCCCACACTCCTCCCAACCCCATGGGAACAAGATTTCAGGTCTTTGCAGTTAAAGTTTAAAATTTCTAACATTCCTCATGTTTATTTTTTAAACACTTTAAAGAACAACATGATTCAAGACAAATAATAAAAACTAACAACAAAAAAACACCCAAGAAGTTACAGACTTCTATAAATGGGTGCTTGCTCAGAATAGAAGGACTGAAATGGTATGACAAGATCAGTAATGTGAAACTGTTGACAAGAAGATGATGCTGGTGATGGATTGGACACACACAGAGGAAGCCTGTTGACAGCATTATGAGACATTCCCTGTTCTGGAATCCCCAGGGGAGGAGAAGCAGAGGGAAACCAAACAATTTATAGAGAAGAGAACTGGAGATGGAAATGACAGAGATAAAGTAGACATGGAAAGATCTTGAGCTGATGCCACGGGACAGGAGAACTTGGCATAAGTTTGTTGAAGGCCTATGCTCTTTAAGGAGCTGACCTGTAATCATGATGATGATGATGAATGAACAAAATTTATGAGTGTATTTTGCTAATAGGGACAATGTTTTTACAGGGATCATTGCAAAGGATTTTTTTTTAAGCAAGAATGTTTAAGTTATTGCCACGTTCCCTAACAACAATAACAACTGAACTGTTCACATAATAAAAGTCTTACTTCTATCCATGAGAAAGTCATCTGTGATCTGAAATCTCTTGTGAAGTTCATCACGAAACCAAACTCTCTCTAAACGACTCTTACTGCCACTTTGGCTACTATACTGCAAAAACTGTTCCAACAAAGCTGAAATTTCTCTTGCTGAAACTGGAAGCATTTTAAATAGTTTACTTCATAAGTTTAAAACATTTACTAAGGTGAACACACAATTACAAGAAATTAGCATTTAATTTTTTTAAATTATATCACAGAGTTAAATCTCTCAGGTTTGAAGCAATAACTGAGAAGTGTTCTAAATATATTATTACAAACATGAAAGTTATCTTTGCAGGACATGTACTGTACATAAAATATCTATGAACTTCCCCATGTAGTTTCCAGGGGTCTCTAGTGAGACAAAGAAAGAATATGATTACTGCTCCCTCTGAGAGACAACAGCTATTGCCGGGCTCCCCAACAATCACAAACACTCTATACAGCACCACTCAACAGCTACAGAACACATGCAGGTTCTTCAGCTTGGCACTGACTGCTAAAGAGCGACGAGCTCAGCAGCCCTAGTTAATCAACAACAACAACAACTGCTCCCTCTGACATGTCGTACAAGGTGACTAATATGATGTTGTGCATGAGGCTGGCATCCTCATCACATAAAACACATTGCTACAGAAACAATTGCTGCAAGTGCATGTAAATGTTTTGTGCAGGCTTCCGCAAGGGGACCAACTGCAGTGGTGCCTCCATGCTCCATGGGGAGGGAAAGGAAAATGATGATACATTTATAAAAGTTATAGAAAGCATAAGATCCTCTGAATGTTTAATTTTACAGGCTAACCTACACCTTTATGAAATAAATGAATGTAACGTATATTGTAATTATTCATTTGTCTATTAAGAACAGAAATTAGGTTCACAGTTTTTGCAATTATGAGACTTGAATCTTCTTTTTTTATTTTATTTCCTCTGCTGCCAACACACATTGTGAAAGAATGAAAACATGGATAGGATGAAGTCATTAACGATAAAACTCTGTAACAATAGTACATACAAGGAAAAATGTTTAATTTAGTGTCCATATTTGGCTTTCATGATGTAGGGTTTGTATGAATCAATTTGCTGTAAAAGTGATGTCAAGATGCTAGAGTAAATCAGATTAGTATGCACCAACACACGAGGCTGCCTCACTTGTACTGGATGGACATGAATAATTATGGACTCCATCTTTATTATGCAGTATAATTATGGACTCCATCTTTTTTAAAAATGTTAATGAAGAAAAATATACTGTTGAACCGCTGATGGTTTATAATTAGGATATACAATTTTAAATAACTTTTTTTTAATTGCCGCTATTTGCTTACTGCATTATCCCTCCTGCACCTTGTAGTTACTGTGGCGTTTCTGATGAGACAAAATACAATAAGACCACTGCTCACTTTGATATGTCCTACTGCACAACTAATATCAGGTTGTGCATGACGTGGGCAACCGCATCACATCAAGCACATTGCCACAGAAACTACAGAGGCAACAGCATGTGACTACTTGGTGTAGGCCTCCTGCAAGGGGACCAGCTGCAGTGGTGGCTCCATTAAGATCACAAAGTAAAATGGTGATGATTAATCCTCCAGGCCAGTTATTGTAAAGAGAGTAAATTAACATTTACAAATTATGTGTGCTTTTTTTCCCTTTGTCCTAAAATGTCTGACTGGCAGAGTGGTTAGATGGCTTGCCTCTTGCAGCAATGTTACCAAGGTTCTGGGTTCAAAACCTCATAGCATCATGCTCTAGTATAGCTCTGGAAAGAACTTGAGCTGATGGCACAGGGCAGGAGGACTTGACATGTGTTTGTTGAAGGCCTATGCTCCTTGGGGAGCTAAAGGGTACTGTAAAAGCAGTGAGGAAGAGAATAAGTCACCCCACCTCATAAAAGCCAGACTGCTGTAAAGTATCTAACACTCCACTCACTTAAGGCAGTATCTTGTAAGTAACCATGTAAAATGGTAGATTCTTCATATTTGCTATGTGGTAAAGGGAAAAGGGTACGGGGTGTGAAAGCTTGGGGCATGTGGGTTAATACTCTTTTTTTTTTTTTTTGTACGCCCACTATTACTCGAGGCGAAATCTCCGGTTAATATGTCTAACCTGAGACTGATTTTTACGTGAGTATCCCTTATTTTCCCTGTACAATGAAAGTTGTCCTTTCGTCACTCAGGCAAATACTCGCCGATTTCGGAGGTACCCATTAGAGCTGGGTCGGCTCAGGAGCCGTTCAGGTTATTCCAGTCTCTTGTCGACGACACTCCTTCAAATGTCTTCGCCAGGGCTCGAATTATTCCAGTCCAAGTCCTGGTCGACGACACTGCTTCAAATGTACTCGCCAGGGCTCGAACCTGGATCACCCGATCGCCAGTGCAGTGTGGTAACCATTACACCAGCATGGCTCTCATACTCTTAATTTAATATCATTAATATGTAGCCTATTCACTCATTACTCTTCAGCTCCCAAAGTGCAAAGGCCTTCAAAAAACACGTCAAGTTCTCTGTTGCTTGCTTTCAGTTCAATAGTTCATGGTCTTTTCAAGTCTTACTCATCCTTTTCATTTCTGTCTCCAGCTATCTTCTCCAAGCGATGTTCAGTCTATCTCTACTTCTTTTACCCCGGGGATTCCAAAACAAGGTAACACTTGTGTGTTACCAGGGTCCAAGGTGGAAACAAAGAATAAGGTTTAAATGAAGAAAAGTGGGATGTGTTCTTTGATGTAATCCAAATAAGTCAACTACGTGATGTTTGAGGGTTTTCCAACGTAACGTTGTTTGAGGTAAGCTTAATGCTAGGGTTTTGGGTTAGGTTATGGATTCCTTAACTCTTACCACTTATTACTGTGTCTCTGAATTTTTTTTTTGGGGGGGGGGGGGGGGGTGTGTGTATCGAACAGACGACCTACTGTTCTTCATTTCAACCAAGAATAGTAACAGTGTGACCTATTGCCAACATGTCGTAAAAAGCGTCTAAGACGAGCTGGACATGGGACTGGCTGTAGAAACTTCAAACACAAAAAAGTCACAAAAAAATTCAAACCTTAAGGATAATCAATTTAAAAAAACTTACGTTTAAGAATCCTAACAATACACCTAACCCTGCCGACGTGAAAAAGACAACTTTTCACGGGGCGATAGACATTTGGGCAAATTCGGACACACGTTCCACATTTATTTATTTCAACCAAACCCAAAAATATGAAGGCCTAATAAGTCATATTTTGGAGCTTCTTCTTCTCGTTCGCTGTTGTTTATAAATGTCTACACAAGAAGTCCGGTTCTCTGGATGTATGTTGCTGTAGTTGAAAGTTCTTCAAGACTCCCAAACAGCTTTGTGTGGATGTGCGTCTCTGTGGGCCAATGTTCAGTTCGCAATTGACTAAGCATGTGGCAGTCTTGCAGGATGTGTTCGGCTGTCTGTGCTGCCTGTCCACACGTACATAGGGGTGATGGGACCAATCTCAGTCTGTATAAGTGACTGTTCAGTCTGTTATGTCCTGTTCTAATACGGAACAGGATCACCTGTTTTGCTCGATCAAGATAGATATGGATAGATCTCCAAAAAGCTTTTGACAAAGTATGGAAAGACGGGTTAATAATAAAACTGCAAAGAAATGGAATCAAGGGTAATATGAGAAAATGGATCCAGTCGTTCCTACACAATCGGAAAGCAAGAGTCACTATGGAAGGCCACAACAGCAAGAACATCCTCCTAAAACATGGAGTTCCTCAAGGCTCAGTATTGTCTCCCACCCTGTTCCTTGTGTTCATCAATGACCTCATCCACAATCTGCCACAAAGTGTGAGAGCTGCCCTATACGCTGTCGACTTGGTGGTGTGGTGTGTAGAAGAACATCTAACTATCGCTAATAAACGAATACAAAGGGCAGCAGACAACATAGCAACATGGGCAGAGAAATGGATGGTGCAGATCAACGCTGGAAAATCCTCAACAACACTTTTCACGCTCTCAAACAAAGACAAAGCAGGAGAGATACGACTTGGAAATATACATGTCCGAACAGACGAGGAACCGGTGTACTTGGACATTACATTAGATAAGAGAATGACATGGAGGCACCACATCGAGAGAACAGAGGCCAAAGCGAGAAGAAAACTTGCCATACTGAGGAAAATAGCTGGATCAAGTTGGGGAGCTAACGAAACAACACTAACGAAAGTGTATACAGGTGCAATAAGACCTATATTAGAGTACGGATCAGCAGCATGGTCTACAGCAGCCAAATCACACCTACAAGCCTTAGATAAGGTACAAAATCAAGCGCTTAGGTTGATCACGGGTGCCATGAAGACCACACCAATAAATGAAATGGAAAAAATCACAGGCATTCCACCTTTATTATACAGACAAGACACTAAGACCCTGATCCAAGCAGAAAAGTACAAGAACATGCCCGCACATCCAATGAAAACTAGATTTAGAGATTTAGCCAGTGGGAGGTTGAAGAGAAGCAGTTTTATGCATCGGTCCAAAAAACTAATTAGAACATACAAGGATGAACTACCAGACATCACTAAGGAAATAACTCCCACACTCCTCCCAACCCCATGGGAACAACATCAAAATTTCAGCATTAAGACCTCCATAACTACCACCTGCCCCATGGGAGAGCTAAATACTCTCCAAAGGAAAATAGCAGCATGTGACATGATTGAAGAACTATACCCCAGAGAAACATGGATCCAAGTATATACTGATGGATCTGCAACCAAAGCAGTGAAGAACGGAGGCGCAGGAGTTTATGTGGTCTATCCAGACAAAGAAAACGAATCCACCTTTTCACCTACTGGAATATTCTGTTCAAACTACTCTGCTGAAGTACAGGCCTTAAGCATTGCTGCAGGAATAATAAATAACACAATAAGCCAATGTCAGCAGGTTGTATTCCTTACCGATGCAATGTCAGTTCTGCAAGCCCTCAACAGTGATAAACTGCCAGAATTAAACAAAGTCCTATGCGAAGTAAATATCAAAAGAAGGGTAGTGCTACAGTGGATACCATCACACTGTGGCATACCAGGAAATGAGAGAGCAGATACGTTAGCAAAAGAGGGAGCAACACAGGAACAAAAAGAACAAACAATCACATTCCAGGAAAAGAAGACCCTTATCAAGGCCATCAGGAAAATTTTGGAGCTATTATTTGACACTTTAAACACATTTATTCGCTTAAAACCGGTTTCAATAATTACTCACAACGACAAGGTCTCTCTGAGTTCCCCTTGTGATTTTTTAACATATTTTGTATGAAGTGATCTTGAAATTTCCTCTTGGACGACATTCTAAAAAAAGTCAACGCTTCCAGACAGCAGACAACTAAAGATACGGTTGCGTAGTGAAATGCGCATGTGCAATACAACTATTTTATACGAAACTATACTCATTGTTGACAACTTTTAGATTCAAAATTTACTTATTGATAGTCGAAAGATTTGTTTTTTTTTTTTTTTTAATTTTAAGCAAAAATGCTTTAACAACAGTCGCAGCATATTTTTCGATTCTATAGCAAGTGATTAGGAATATGCCAATACAGTTATTATTCTTACATTATATTTTTAGCAAAGATTAATGCAATACAAGCTGTGTTACCTTTATTTATAACATGCAGCTTTGTCCTATATAAACAAATATTTGGCTTTTAGCGACTACTTGTCAACAAGTGAAGAAAAATATACAGGATGTGTATTAACTGGGGGGAGAAAAACAAATGATAACGAACATGATCTAACTTCATTCAGTGGTTATCGCATCTCAGATCTAAGAGATTAAAAATTTGGCGTAATTTCTTCTCAGGTATTGTGAGTGCAGCTTAAGCTAATACACAGTAAATATTGTTATTGTTGTTCAGAATCGACATCATTGCACTCCGGGCAAACACGTAAGTGCTCAGTCTACCTCAGCAAATGTCGAAGGGTATGAATGCTAACAGTTCCTGTTGCGCGCTGATTGTACATGCGCCGGATGCATCTTCTCATACGTTCATTTTTGCCAGTCCCACGCCTAATGCCAAACTCCAGCAATCTCAGCCATGATGATTCATCGATTGCAGTGTCATTCTCTAACAGGCGATCTTTAGGCTAATTGTCTTCAGTATCTCTCCCTAATCCATATCCAACGCACCCACTGTAGGTGCTCTTGAAGCTAGTCTATCAGCTCTTTTTTCATTGCCGCGTACTCCTGCATGACCAGGATGGTAGATCCACACCAGTTCCTGAAGATTTGAGGCTGCTATGGAGGTTTTTCATTCATGCCGTAGCCATACTTTTTTTTTTTTTTTTTAAATTAATGAAGAAAAATATCCCGTTCAACCTCTGATGGGTTGTAATTAGGATATATATTGTTTTAAATTCCAAATAATATGAACAACTGCTGATACGAGAAAGTGGCATCACATTTGTCAAATCATTGTAAATAGGGAAAATCACAATTATCAATTATGCTTATATGTTTAAAAAATACAAAAATGGTCAAAATCAAGAAAAAACTCTGAACAAGAATGATTTTAAAGTGGAGCGGTGTAAAGGCCTGGTGGTTCCAGTTACATAACTGTCTTTAACAGATATTTAATTGACTTTCATCTGTTAGAAGTCATATGCATTGTAAGAACAGCATCAGACCTTCACATTCCCAACCACTATATATTAACCTTTGCCACTATATATTAACACACTTTGCCACTATATATTAACACACTTTGCCACTTTAACACACTTTGCCACTATATATTAACCTTTGCCAAATGGATGCCGTAGCCATCCATTTTGGATCTTCCGAAGCATAGACTGAGAGTCTGACACAATAACTGCTCTTGTCAATGAAGTTTCAGACAACCACCTTAAAGCAGCAGTAGCTGCCTCTACCTCCATTCTCATGCTGGAGGTTGTTGACATGTAGGCCTCGCTATGTTCAGCGACGATCATGCCCTTAATTCTAGCCTTGAAGCCCCATTCTGATTTCCCACCACGGGCTACAGACCCATCAGTGTACACAACTGCATCATTATTTCCAACATTTTCATTTATCAGTTGATCAATTTCCAGTTCTGCTTTTCCATTGCCCCAAGCTCTGCATTCTCTGCCAAGGCTGGTGATGACCTGTTGATAAGTCGCCAAGTTCTCACTAGACCTGCTCCACTCCTCTCCCTTGAATATGTTTTAAACTGTGGTCACCTGTAGAATATTCAAGGAAATACTGAGTAGCTGTAGAGAATGTCTAATAACTAAAAAGAGTAGATGTCTAGGCAAATATATCAAACAGTTTTAGATAGTTGATACATTACATTGCAGTTGCACAATTCAGTGGATAGAAAGCATACTCATACACTGCGCTATGGATATCCTGTCTTTGATAATCCTCGTTTGTTCCTTGATTTCTGCAGATCACCAATGACTTATATCACATAAATAAAAAGACGAGCAAGAAGGCAAATTATGAACAGCACATTTAGCAAAAGTGTGGCCGGGCCACACAATAATCAGTTACGTTTGTGTCTTTTCTAAAATGATGGTCTTAAAAATATTTTGTTAATTATAACTGGTGGTTGACTTTGTTTTCTTAGTCCAGCCTACAGCCAGTAAGAAGACCGAATGGTGTCAAGATACATCCATCTCATACTCCACTTCTTATCTCAAAGTGTTCTTTGAGTTATCTTTAAGAACTATTTTTAACATCTGGCCTTCTAGAACAGTTGAAATAATCAGAGGATCCACTTATATTGTGGTTCCTATTGGTGTTTGAAATCGCAGTAAGTTGTGGTAAAATTCTACTTAAATCTCTAACCAGAATATCCTGTGAAGAAAGGCCTTATTATTTCACATGTAAGGGCTGGAATCTGCTTTATTTTGGTTGATAGAGCAGAATTCAGTATATAGGATAAGAGGAAAATTTTGAGCTTTGTGTTTTATAAATTTGTAGAATGATAATAAAGAATGTTTGTTTTTAATTCTCACCTCCATTAGTTATTTTGTTTTGAACAATAATTTATTCTCATCTTTTGAATAGGGAAGGCACAGTGAGGCATATATAAAAGTGTTGGTGATTTGTTGCTCACATTAGAAGGGAATGACAGAGCAGTAATCTTCATATCATAAAGTGAACAGTTCACAAAGATGGCGAATCTGTTAATAAGGGTGAGCTTAAAATCTTGTATTTAAATTATTACATTTATAATGCAGAAGTCTTGGCTGTGTGTTTTGTGTGTGTGTGTGTGGTTATTTGGAATAGTAATGCACAGTTCTTTAGCTAACTGACTTGTGTGTCAAAGCTTAGTAGACTGCTTAACTTAAGTCAGAGGTCAACAAATTTTAACAAAATCTGAGTCATTATCATCACCATTTTCCTTTGCGCTCCTTACAGAACATGCGGCTACCTTTGCAGCTGGTTCGATAGGAAGCCTGTACAAAGCAGTTACATGCTCTTGCATCTGTGGTTTCTGTGACAATTTGTTTGACATGATGAGGTTCCCATGTGTAATCTCATATTAGTCACCTCATACGATATGCCAGAGGGAACAGTAGTCCTATTCTTTCTCTGTCTCATAAGAGACCCCAGGGAACTACACAGTGTCAAAATCTGAGTGCCCCCTCCAATGTACCAGCACCACTAATATGATAGCATTTGGGTTTTGTGGCAGCCATCTTTGCTCCAACATGTGCTAACACTTAAGGGAGTATTTTTCTCTTATTTCTATAGTTTCATGTTCTTGTCGTAAAAATTAACAGAGATACAACGTTAAAATACCTCCAAAGATAACATGTAAGGATAAAAACATAATGCGTAGGCTGCTGATAGTACATGTTCGCCCTGACCGCGGGTCATCACCCTCCATAAAAATTGACTTGCTAGACGGGAAGTCAAAACGGTTACCATTTGAACGGGATGAGAACGGCGGATCAAAAGGAAAAAAAATATGACTGAAAAATTGCGTGAGACTAGCAAGGCTAAGGAGACGCAATTGGGGGGGGGGGAAGGAAAAATTTGCGTCCCCAAATTGACACGAGGTACGGAAAGGGACGCTTTTGCGATACCAAGCCTTTGATTTGAATTCAGCGGCTAAACGCAGATGCTTGAAATATTACAAAATTTAAAAAGTAACTTTTCTTAATATTAATGTTAGGAATATAAAAATTAGCTGGCCGGATGGCCCATTCTGAGCAGTGAAATAATATGCTTTTAATTATACAGACGGATAGATAATAATGAAGACAATGACAAAAGACTGTTGTTCACATCAGCGAAAGACTGCATTGAATCAAACATGTCACTATTTGCACAAAAATCGCGACCTTGAAGACTCAAGTGTCCAAATCTTGTTAGAATGAAAGAGAAGGGGAATTGGTGGAAGCTGTGGCTAAAAATAACTTTTCAGGCAAAATTGTAGAGGGGATGAATAGGTTGGTTCAAAAACCAAGTACGTTTTTGTGAAAACGCAAGTAGAGACGGACAGACTAACAGATAAAAATCCATACTTGACTGAAGCATGACTGAAATGACTTTAGTGTAGGAAATTTGAATTTAAAAAAACCAAGGCAGTGATTGGCCACAGACAATCATATTATCGGCGCTCAGACGCGCATTTGGGGTCATTCAGAATAAGTTGTCCAGTGATAGACACAGTAAATTTCAAGTGTGGTGATTTCCAAATGAAATAAATTGAAATAAGTTCAGGGACGCCATACTATAGCCAGCAGCTCAGCTGAGTTTTGCTAGCATTTCTGTGTTCTTTATTCATAATCTGGTAAGATTGAAATTATTTCTTTGTATATTTTGAATATTGTTTAATGTTTCGAGTGATTTGATACTGCCATATCGAAATCTAGCCTTACAAACAAGTAAGGATTTGCTCTAGACCCCCCGCCCTAGTTCAGGGTCTAGGGACAAACAAATACATAAACTCCAGCAAGGATTAGGAAGGACAGATCAAGTGTTGAGAACAATGAAACATATTACCTATCCTATTTTAGGGCAGGAAACTAATGAACCTATTTCAGAATCTGTAGTCTGGGAGGACTTATCCGATGTGAAACCACCAGGGTAACATGTGCTGTTTGGTCAGAGAGATCTGACCTGTCTATATGGTGTTGTTGTTGTGTAGTGTTGTGTCCAGACATGGTTGGAGAATGGAATTTTGACACATAACTGTGGTGTCTGCCCATGCACACCACATGTTAGATTTATTGAGTTTGAGTTAGTGCTGATAAATGCGGCACTATTTGGGATATTGAAAATAAGGCGCACCGGAAAATGACACAGAGTTGTTGTTGATATGTGAATGGCCAAGGTGAAGAAAAACCTTGAGCTTTGTGACAGCTGTGTTTTGGCTGTGTTTGCTTTTAAGTTCCAGTAGGAACCTACTACGAAGTGTTTACCTTCTGTCAGGAGATGGTTTGTACAAGAGCTCGAATACTCTTGAAATAAAATTAATATGTGTGGAGAGAGTTAAGAAATAAGGATTAATTGGGACGAACGAGTATGCATGCTACAAGGAATATCAGTTATTAAAAGATGTCGAATTCGTTTCAAAAGAAGACTGTTTTAGTTCCTCATTGGTCAGTTAAAGAACCTGCATGTGTGTTGTGAAGTATGGAACAAAACTATGAAAAGTGAGAGATTTTACCCGGGATGTAACGGGGTAACGAGCATTATTATGAGCAACCGCCGGGGCAATCAAATATACATTAACAAAATCAACATATACATTAACTGTGGACAGGGGTAGCAATTTACCGGAAATAATAATAAACAAACACAAAATATATTCGAACAGCGCCCCACCACAATAACCAATACTTTGATTGCAGAGCTGTGAGTTTCAGTTGGCACCAAGGCGGTGTCAGCTAAGTTGGTGATTTTACCAGAGTGGATCCGTGCAGTAACGTTGTGTCAGAAAAAGGTAAAGGAAAGGTAAAGGAACCCGTTACACGCCCATTGAGGCATATTGGGAATATGGTGTTAGGCCCATATTATCTTGACCGTCGGCACACAAGGGGTGATGTGGTCGGCATCACGCCGGCCGCCTTAACCTTCCCAGAGTAGCTCTGGTACCCATTTGGGGCTGGGTCGACCCAGGAGCCGTTTGTGGCCTAAAAATTTTCCGCCTCATCTGGGGATCGAACCATAGACCACTGCGCTAGGAAGCCAGTGCATACGTTGTGTCAGAGCAGCCTATTATTGCCCCAAGCACGGAGAGGTGGGGCCACCAGATTTCAGCACCAGAGCTACCTATTCGAAGTTGAGTGAGCCTCTGGTCTGCTGGAAATTCACCAACTCCATTTAGTTACTAACAATCCCATAAAATTCCTGCAATGTACTGGACACTGTGTAGTCAATATAGACTGGAGTGATGAGGCCACCCCAACAGCACAACCATTAACTATCCTCCCAATTAGATGACTGCTATAAACATTAATAAAACTAAATAGTCTAGTAACATACATATGTACACTCTTGCATTTATTATGTAATAATTTCATGCATTTCTTTCCCAATTTCTAAATCTTTTATAAGTTCTGGTCTAAATAAAACTTGATCCAGAACAAAATAAATGTAAGAAAATTTCTATCAAAATTTTTACACACTTGAGTTAGTTCAGTGTATTATAACAGTTGTTAATATTATTAGACTTCTTAACTATCTGTGTGTGTGTCTATAAACTATCACACCACATTACATATCATTACCCTAGACATTTAACGTAGCCACATTCATTAAAAAAAAAAAAAAGATAAGTGTGAGGTCGTAGTGGTAGCGAGAAGGGCCTTCTGACAATTCACAGTTACATATTATCTCAGGAGCCTTCACAGCTGACCTCATGCATCACACGTAGTACTATCACCATCATACAATACCATCAAAACCACTACAGTTCTCCACTTAATTCTCACTTTTTTTCCCTCCTGTCTCTTGTTTGTCTGTCCCCGATGAAGGCCTTGTGGCTGCAACGTATGTTTTTCTTGTCCTTTCTCTTTGTAAGACGTATTACTTTTTGTGTTTTTCTCATTTATTTTTTTCATTCTATCGTTATATGATAGCAGAAAGACCTGAGATATAACTGGTATTTTAAACCATCGGCTTGGAACAGTTAAATCAATGCACTTTAAACAAACACAACATAACCTGTTCATAACTTTATCCCTTCACACTTTTCTTAAATTAAGGTAAGTTGCCCCAGACTAGGAGCAATGATGAAACAGAAAACAAACTAGTGTTTAACATTTGTCCATAAGAAATATATAAAGATATTAAAATGTTATTAGAAAATAATAAAACACTTTTTTTTCCCCACAAAACATAACCTCTTCATGGCTTTATCTCTTTACCCTATGTCTTAAATTACGTTGCCCCAGACTAAAAGTACTGATGAAAGAGAAAAAAATACATGTGTATAACATAATTTATCCATAAGAAATATACAACAATGTTTAAAATGTTATCAGAAGACATTAGAACACATTTTTCAACTGTTGCTGATATTTTCCTATCAGCTTTGCTTTTGCATTCCTCCACATGTCTTGAAGTTTATATCCAACAGTACCACTTGTTAAAAAGACTGATAAATTAAATAAATTAGGCTGCTATTGTAAAATTATATCTCCCAGAGCAGAACACCAGTCATGACACCAGTAGAACATAAAACATGACATGAATAGAAAAACCAGTTCCATAGCATAAGGTTCGTAATCTTGCTGAACACACTAGTTGCCACCATTAAAATATTTAGTCACCTGGACGGTCTGAACTTGTTTCAACTTTAACCTAAGATAGTATGCCAAGCACAGGCTAGTATATGTAACAGTTGAACAACATGAACATTACATAGCTTATCAAGTGTGAAAGTTTAGTTCTTGTCAAACTGTGGATTTAAAGGGGGAAAAAAATAAATCGTCTGATATCATTTAATTGAATTTGTATAGCTACTCTAGTGTTAATAAAAATTTCATATTTGCTGATATGTAACGTGTTAGTATCTTAATATTTACTTAATATTTACTCACCTCCAAGCAACATACTTTAGATCACCTGATATTAATTTATGTCAGTGGGTTATGATTAAGATTGATCCAGTGTTGCTAATGCCCGTTGTAGTTCCAGAGGTTTTCTGGTAAGACAAAGAAAGAATACAACAACTGCTGCCTCAGGCATGCAGGACAAGGTGTCTGCCACGAGGTTGGTCATGAGACTGGCAACCTCATCATGTAAAACAAATAGCTACATAAACCATCACTGCAAGAGCATGTGAATGTTTGGTGTAGGCTTCCTGTAAGGAGGACCTAGCTGCAGTGGTGGCTCCATGCTCCTTAAGGAGCGAAAAGGAAAATATTGATGATGAAATGTTGCTAATTTTATAGCAAACTTCGAAGTAACTGGTTAGATGTACATTCTGTTGTCTGTTATTATTTGCGCAGGTTTTTGTTCCAGGTCTTATAATTGAATGTGAATCGTAGCAGAAGAAATGTTTGTAATTTGAAAGGTGTGTTTAATTTACCCCTCCCCTTTTTTCTCATTTGGCCTCACGTTTGGGGTATGTATGCAGGTCATGTTTGCATGTGTGGTATTCATGCATAGCACTTAAATCTTAAAACAAAAAATGCCAGAGTTCTTAAGACACAATGTATTTTCATATGTTTCTGTCTGTAGATTTCTTTTGTGAGTCTTGATACTTCAGGTTGTCTCAGCTTCTAATCAACTTGTACAATAGGTCTTTCTTTTCTCCTTTTATTCTCTCTTGTGGTTTTCATAGTAGTGATAATCACATTGTACTGTGGTTTATTCAGTGTACTTCATTTTCTTTCTTTACATTTTATAACTGTTTCACTTTCAATGCCAGCTGTCTTCATACCTGATCTTGTTCATCCATTTGATGTTAATAAATTTCTTACCCAGCTGTATACAGATGTTGTAGTAGGCAACTAATATGAGGTTTATTCATGAGACTGACAGTCTCATCATGTCAAACTAATTGCCACAGAAATCACCGCTGCAAGAGCATGTGACTGCTAGGTACAGGCTTCCAGCAAGGGGACCAGCTGAAGTGCTCCTTAAGAAACACAAAAGAAACTGATGATGGTGATATATGGATGTCTTGTCTCTTTCTCTTACCTATGGATTCACACCTGTTCTTTCAGTCTTTCATCTACCCTCTGCCAAATTTAATTTTACTGAAGATCTTGTCCCTGTTTTTCTAGCATGTAAGTTTTTGCAATGACACCAGGTAATGTACCATTTTACCTGCCTTTAAACCTTTTAGTTCCATTTGTGAACGTCCGATGGGCGGAGTGGTTAGAGCCCTTGCTTCTCACATTAAAGTCGCAGAGTTAAAATTAAGTTAGCGTCATGCTCAAGTCTACCCAGCTCTAAATGAGAACTTGGCTCTCCTTTTAAGTTAAGGAAGGCAGAGGCAGTGAGGAAGGAACTGGTCACACCTCCTCATAAATCTGGGCCTAGTGTAGTCAGATCTTTAATACTTCGTTCCCCTATGGCAGCATGTGCGGTGGACTACCTTTATCCTGAGTTCTATTTTATAACATTTTGTGTTATGTGGACAGGGAACTTGCTCTTTACTCCCTAGGCTAGTCAAGCCCTGGGATACCCATTGGGAGAACAGATAACCAATCTCAGATTATAAAAGTTTATCATACATTTTACCAGGAGTTTGTGGTGAAACACTTTTGCCTTTAAATGCTGCATGAAGTGTAATGAAAATATAATACAAAAGACAAGTGTACAGGGGGTAATAGTTGAAAACAGCAAGCCTGTTTCAGTTGGGTGCCTTTTATGCAGAGGAAAGTTAAAACATGTTGTAATAAAAGCTTGAAAACAGACAAAAAATGTTGGAAAATCTGTAAGCATGGCATGGAAAAGACAGTTGTGGAACTTCGATATAGAGAATAATAAAGAAAGAAAATACTGGACTTCTTCTACATTCACTCTCAGACGTGAATCTGAATATGTTCAAAGAAAGCAATGGTCAACTTGAGGATGTTGGTATCACCGTATAGTTTTTCCAGGAATGGTTCTTATGACGGCCATGTGCGCTTTCTCTGTTCCTCATATGTTACATGCAACTAAAGGAATATGCCTTCACACTAGGTCAGATGGCTGACTGTTTAATCTTGCAAGGCGGAAGGCAAAAACAAAAATCAGAAGGGTCACTATAAGAGACTTGTTATGCGCTGATGACACTGCGATCATCTCTCAAAGTCAACATGAGCTTTAGAGATTGATGAATCGCTTCACCCAAGCATGCAAGGACTTTGGCCTCACAATAAGTCTGAAAACAAATGTGCTGGGTCAGGATGTGGATGTTGCACCAGTTATCACTATCGGTAACTATGAATTGGCAGTGGTGCACCACTTCACATAACTGGGGTCTACCATCAGCGACAAACTCTGTCTGGACACAGAAGTTGACAGCCGCATTGGCAAAGCCGCAGCCACCTTTGCCCGCCTCACAACGCATAGTTGAGAACACTCGAAACTCACAACGAAGACCAAAGCTGTGTCACCAGCACACTTCTATATGGCAGCGAGACATGGACAACCTATGCCAAGCAAGAAAGAAGGCTCAATACCTTCCATCAACAGTATTAACGCCACATCCTCGGTATTTCATAGGAGGACAAAGCGACAAATGTCGAGGTGTTGTCACGTGCTGGCCTTCAAAGCATGTATACACTGCTTAGACGTGCAGATTATGCTGGCTTGGCCATGTCTGCAGCATGGAAGATGGTTACATCCCGAAAGATATCTTCTACAGACAACTGGCAGATTGCAAAAGAACAGTTGGGCGACCACAGCTGAGGTTCAAAGATGTGTGCAAGAGAGACATGAGGGCACTGGGCATAAATCCAGCAACCTGGGAGGATGAAGCTGTCGATCGCGCCAAGGGGCGATGCTCTCTATGGTGCCACCTCAGATTGGGCGAAAAGAAGCTCTTATCACAAGCAGAAGAGAGGAGAAAACATTGAAAGGAACACTAGGAAAAAAGGCATCTGAGGGCTTCCACCTCAGGGGCACGTTCCCATAGCCAGTTGTGACTGAAGCGGCTAATATATTATACATATGTTGGGCACCTACTTCAGATGTTCAGCAGTCATTTTATCGGTGCCACAGCTACACTCAGTAGTAGTTCATATCTTCAACTTGTTGAATAGATGGTATCTTCATCTGTTGTAGCCTGTGCGAAGTCTGAAGATTACCACTTATCCACTTCTGCTTAGCTGGTAATATGCATCATTTGTTTGGTGGCCTGGATGCTCTGCTTTCCACTTGCTCCTGTATCTTCACTTGATAAAAACTCTTGTGTCAAGTTGAGGTAGTTTTTCACCTTCCTTTGCCAGTCTGTCAGCCTCTTCATTTCTGGAGATGTTACAGTGAGATGGGATCCACTGTGTACAGCTCTACTGAACTGCTGGCATAGTTTGTGGAGTGTTACTTTCCTTTCTGTTTCATTCTGGCTGTTCTTTCTCTCAGTACCCGCAATGTTTTCTGTCACTTCAGGGAATTGATGGACACAAATACTGGACAAACAAAAAGTGTGGTATGGGAACGAATCAACAATAGAGCTTCTAGGAAAAGAATAACAAAGACAGAAGATGTTAACCAGATAATAAGCATGACAGCTGCATCTGGCATTCCTCTTCTACTGTGAGGTGTAGAGGTTTGGAAGAGAGAGCGCCATACTATCCTATCGGCTGTCTTCCTCCTGGCCTGGTTCCATTCTAGTCCTTGGTCCTTCAGAGATTGTCTAATGTTATCCTCCTAGCGGACTCTGGTTCGTCCTGGAGGTCTGGATCCCTGGCTCTTAGCCTCCCATACCTGCCGTGGCAGCCAGTCTTCTCCCATTCTGCAGACATGGCCAGACCATCTTAGTTGGGACTGTTCTACTTGGGTCTACAGGGGTTGAGTTTTTAGGCCTTGACGTATCGTCTAGTTGAGGACCATGTCTCACCTTTTTACGTCAACCACCTTTCTCAGATACCTCATTTCTGAGGTTTGGATCTGACTTTTGTGTGTTGTAGTCATTGCCCATGACTCGCATCCATACGCCAAGACTGGGTCATAGGTGGAGCGTTACACAGCCATCTTCGTTTTCTTGCCAACTTCTCTTTTGCTGAGGAATCCTCGATTTTATGGCCTGAAAAAGTCTCCCAGCTGCTTCTCTTCGGGTTGCCAAATCTTCTGTTATGCCTCCCTTCCAGTCTATGACAGCTCCAAGGTATTTAAAGTGGTTTTATACATATATATACTGAAGCACATTAAAAACGCACCACTATTATATATACTGATGCCGAGAAGCTGGGAAAAAAAGTGTGGGAATGGATTTTCCCTGTGTTTGTCATGAGGCAGAGAACGAATGGCTGCTGGAATGGAAAGTGCATGATTCAACCCACAGGTTTGTGTACAGACTACATGAAAACAATGAAAGTTACACGTGCAACACGATTCCCAACAGCTATGACCCTGAAAATGTGTACGCGTTGTCGCAGTATACTCGGTGTAAAAGGGCCGTTGAGACAAAACACCCAGTACATGTGCTTGAAATTCCACGACTATCTGAAAACGACCGCCAACGAGCCATTGGTATGTTGGAGACCAGAATGAGCTTGCGGGCCATTGCCAGAAGGATGAATTGCCACCACAGCACTATTGTACGTCTCAATGAATGTTACGGAATCACTGGCAGTGCCCGGGATAGACTTCGGAGTGGCCAACCATGAGTTACTACCCCTGCGCAAGATCGTCATATTGTGCTGAGTCACCTAAGAAATCGTTCTCTCTCGGCAAGTCAAACAGCAAGAGCAAAAGTGGGTAGACGTGGGCAAGTCTCTCGAATGACAGTCATACGACGACTCAGAGATACAGGCCTTACTGCAAGACGACCTTATGTTTGGCCAAACTTGACTCACAGACATCGTCAGCAGCGCCTGCAATGGGCAGAGCAACATGTCAGATGGACTAGACTGCAGTGGAATGCTGTCCTATTCACAGACGAGAGCAGATTCAACATATCCTTTGCTGATGGACGTATGCGGATTTGGCGACGGTGTGGAGAGCGCTTTGCAGATTGCTGTGTTCGTCAGCACAACCGATTTGGAGGTGGCAGTATTCACATTTGGGGAGGATTCAGTTTTCACCATCGCTTGCCTCTTCACATCTTCCGTGGAAATGTTAATGCTGTGACATATCAAGATGAGGTTTTGGATGCATTGGTTGCTCCTGCGTTCACAAATTATCCAGACTTGCAGCTTCTCCAGCAGGATAACGCACATGCGCACACCGCATGCATTACGCAGCAATATCTACAGCAGTAGAACATTGTGACGATTGATTGGCTTGCCCTATCACCAGACATGTCCCCTATAGAACATCTGTGGGACGAGCTTGGATGCAGAGTCTACAGGCAAGGTTCTCCAGCTAATCTGCAACAGCTCGAAGCTGCTTTTACACGATAATGGGACTTGATTCCCCGGAATTTCCTTCAGAGACTTGTGCGTTCCATGCGGAGCCGCTGCCAAGCTTGTTTGCAAGCACACGGTGGACATACCAGATACTGAGGATAGTGTGAATGAATTTTTTTATTGGTTGCATTTTTGGTTTTCTCCCTTGCCTGCACAGAATGCAATGAATTTCATAACAATCAAATGTACAAATTAATGACCAGCATGGATTCATAGGAAAATGAATAAAGATTCCAAATATGTAAACTTGTAAACACTTATATTTACATTTCACACTCTGTTCCTGGATTATACAGGTGGTGCGTTTTTAATGTGCTTCAGTATATATTTAGGAGAGAGGCATCTCTCTCCTTAGTATTGTTGGTAAGGTATTTGCCAGAGTCATCTTAATGTGACTACACAAGTTAGCTGAGTGCATATATCCAGAGTCACAGTGTGGATTCTGAGCTGGTAGATCAACAACAGACATGATCTTTTCTCTCCGCCAGCTTCAGGAAAAATCAAGAGAACAGAATAGGCCCTTATATATCGCCTTTATAGACCTCACAAAAGCATTTGACCTGGTTAGTAGGGATGGGCTCTTCATAATCCTCCTGAAAATAGGCTGCCCTGCTAAATTGCTTAAAATGATAAAGTCATTCCATGACGACATGAAGGGAACAGTCCAATATGCTGGAAGCACATCACAACCCTTTAACATATGAAGTGGCATTAAACAAGGCTGTGTTCTGGCTCCAAGCCTCTTCGGGATCTTCTTTGCCTTACTCCTGAAACATGCATTCAGAGATGCAGCTGAAGGAATGCCTTCACACTAGGTCAGATGGCTGTCTGTTTAACCTTTCAAGGCTGAAGGCAAAAACAAAAATCAGACGGGTCACCATAAGGGACTTGTTGTTCGCTGATGACACTGCAGTCGTCACTCAAAGCCAACAGGAGCTTCAGAGCTTGATGAATCGCTTCACCCAAGCATGCAAGGACTTTGGCCTCACAATAAGTCTAAAGAAAACGAATGTGCTGAGTCAGGATGCGGGTGCTGAACCAGTTATCACTATCGATAACTATGAATTGGCTGTGGTGCACCACTTCACATACCTGGGGTCTACCATCAATGACAAACTCTCACTGGACACAGAAATTGACAGCCGCATTGGCAAAGCTGCAGCTACCTTTGCCCGCCTCACATTGCGTGTTTGGGGAAACTCCAAACTCATGACGAAGACCAAGGCTGCTGTATATAATGCCTGCGTCACCAGCCCTCTCCTATATGGCAGCGAGACTTGGACAACCTATGCTAAGCAAGAAAGAAGGCTCAATACTTTCCATTTACGGTGTCTTCGCCACATCCTCGGCATCTCGTGGAAAGACAAAGTGACAAATGTTGAGGTGTTGTCACGTACTGGCCTTCAAAGCATGTATACACTGCTTAGACAGCGCAGACTACGTTGGTTTGGCCATGTCCGCCGCATGGAAGATGGTCGCATCCCGAAAGATATCTTCTACGGGCAACTTGCAGATGGCAAAAGAATAGTTGGGCGCCCGCAGCTGAGGTTCAAAGATGTGTGCAAGAGAGATATGAGGGCACTGGACATAAATCCAGCAACCTGGGAGGATGAAGCTGCCGATCGCACCAAGTGGCGATGCTATTTACGGCGCCACCTCAAATTGGGCAAAAAGAAGCTCACACAATAAGCCGTAGAGAGGAGAAAACGTCGAAAAGAGCATCAGGAAAATAAGCAGCTGAGGGCTGTCACCTCAGGGGCGCATTCCCATAGTCAGTTATGACTGAAGGGGCAATTATTATTATATATAAATATATATGAGATTGCGAAAGCAGTATGGAAACTAAAAGATAGCCGATAAATAGTATAACATGGTTCTTAACCACAACACGAGAGGGGAAACTCAAATCTTGTGAGAAAAAATGCTTAAGAGAAACCATTACTTTTACCAGGAGAGAAATAATTAGAAATGATGACACCAGAAAATTGTACAAACTACACCGTGTATCAAGTAGGCCCTCTATATAGAGAGACACAAAATTGGCTCGATCAGTTACCACTGCGTGCCTACAACAGTAGAAAATTGGTTTCAGGACACGGGGATGGCAAAAAGGCTGATGAATAGGCAGCATTCTATTTATAGAAATCATACAGCACGGGTTCATAGCACCTAGTGCAATACACTTGGTTCAGAAACGCAAATTTGAGCTCCCTTATTTCCAGTTCACAAAATGAGTGGACTGAAAAATATAATGAAAATGAGATGACCTATATCAACGGTATAAGGTGATAGCAGTCCTTCTCGGGACTAGCATTTTTCATGGTTTCGCCATACTTGCTGACTGACACACAGTCACTAGCAGTCCTTCTCGGGACTAGCATTTTTCATGGTTTCGCCATACTAGCTGACAGACACACAGTCACTAGTAGTCCTTCTTGGGACCAGCATTTTTCAGGGCTTCGCCATACTAGCTGACAGACAGACATTAGCAGTCCTTCTCGGGACTAGCATTTTTCAGGGCCGCCATACTAGCTGACAGAGACAGGCAGATAGACACTATCGGGCCTTTTTCAGGGCTTAGTATTTATCAACACTGCACTTGAGTCGACATAGTTCACTTTATTCTTGAATGTCGGTTGCCCTTGTCTTTACCCAACGGACTTCGGTCTAGGTTGAAATGACGTGACTCGTCACAAGAAAGTAAATACTCCAAGGGAAACAAATTATTATGAGTTTGTAGAAATCTCTCCCTACTTCCCCCTCCCCCAGTGGATCATCACCTTAATCAAATGCAGTTATTAACAAAGCGGATTTACTGCTTATGTTGACATGTTACGGGCTGTAAGCAGAAAGAGGTACATTAGTTCGCGATCATATCTCAGAAGGTTATGACTTGTCCATGGTTGATGGCAATTGAAAGGGCATGTTTATCTCCATGTTCGTGGTGATAAAGCTGTCTGTCGTCACTCAAAGCCAACAGGAGCTTCAGAGCTTGATGAATCGCTTCACCCAAGCATGCAAGGACTTTGGCCTCACAATAAGTCTAAAGAAAACAAATGTGCTGAGTTAGGATGTGGATGTTGCACCAGTTATCACTATCGATAACTATGAATTGGCAGTTGTGCACCACTTCACATACCTGGGGTCTACCATCAACGACAAACTCTCTCTGGATACAAAAATTGACAGCCGCATTGGCAAAGCTGCAGCTACCTTTTCCCGCCTCACAACGCGTGTTTGGGGAAACTCCAAACTCACAATGAAGACCAAAGGTGCTGTCTATAACGCCTTCTATTTGGCAGCGAGACATGGACAACTTATACTAAGCAAGAAAGAAGGCGCAATTCCTTCCATCTACTGTGTCTACGCCACATCCTCAAAATTACGTGGAATGACAAAGTGACAAATGTCGAGGTGTTGTCACGTGCTGGCCTTCAAAGCACGTATACACTGTTTAGTCAGCGCAGACTACGCTGGCTTGGCCATGTCCGCCGCATGGAAGATGGTCGCATCCCGAAAGATATCTTCTATGGACAACTGGCAGATGGCAAAAGAACAGTTGGGCGACCGCAGCTGAGATTCAGATATGTGTGCAAGAGACATGAGGGCACTGAACATAAATCCAGCAACCTGGGAGGATGAAGCTGCCGATCGCACCAAGTGGCGATGCTATCTACGGCGCCATATCAGATTGGGCGAAAAGAAGCTCTCACAGCAAGCAGAAGAGAGGAGAAACGTAGGAAAATAAGCAGCTGAGGGCTGTCACCTCAGGGGCGCATACCCGTAATCAGTTTTGACTGAAGGGGCTATTATTATTATTATGTCATATATGTTTAACAGTGCTTATATGACACGCTTGTGCGCCCCAGTTCTACACTTGCAACACTTGAGAAATATTTAACTTGCCGATTCGTGATCTGCAAAGTTAACAGACAATGATATTTTGTGTTTTAAAAACTGTTTGTGCATATGCGTTTAAAATGGCCGTCGACATACACCCCTACCCCGTCTACTCGTCTTCACTATTTCAATGCACAATACAGATTACTTTACTTTTATTTTAATCCTCAGAAACTACAGTCGTAGAATTTTTCTTAGCGTAGTGACTTTTAAGACTTTCGATTATCGAATAACTTCAGATACATATAATGTGAAATTAAGATCTGTAGATGACCAAAGCAATGTGTTTGTAATACTATTAACGTAGTATCCCCATGGTTCTCAACCGGGGTTACGCGTACCTCGGGTGTAGCGGATTTTCGTGTACTTAGTATTTTGTAAAATAGCTAATTGCGAACTTATATAAATTAAAATTGATATATGCATATTTACAATACTCATGTATCAAGTGAAACAGGGGAAGGGGTAGTAAAGTTCGAATTCACGGCTAAATATCGAATGCGGCACAGCGATTTCAGAACGTATTTTCTATCTTGACATCTGTACGCATTTCGGGCGCTGGGGGAGAACAGTTTGGGCCTGTATTAGCATAGGTCCCATTTCAATCAGTAACGCGCTTTGTAAACGAGCATCTAGGAATGCGGGGAATTCACTTAAACACTTTGTATTGTGACTTTGTGCTAGTGTGATATGAAGGTATTGTCTACATTAAAAAAAAATAATAATAATAATAACTCACACCGTCTAATTGTGGATACGTTTTTAGTTAGAGGAAGAAATAGAAAGTAAGACTCCACGGAGAGAACGGAATATCCTGAGAAAAGATGCGGAGATGAGTCAAGAGCACCTAAATATGACAGACGATCTGATGAGTGTAGTGTGACCATTCAACTAATCCGCCTACTAGCAAATCAGCTCCAGATAAGAGCCAAACAAAACGAGGACATTATCAAAATAAATATTTGAAATATGACTTCTGTTATTGTGGCGATAGGCAGAATCAGTCTCTCTGTGTTTACTATGTTAGCAGAAACTTAGCAGTAACTATGGAACTCTTCATTAAAAATAAATAAAAATACTTTAATAGTAGCGATTATTTTTTGAGTGACTATATTACACTCCATACATACATTTTACAAAACAAACAAAACACTGAAAAAAAGCCTTCTTCTTAGCGTTCTACGCCGAAGATAAACGGGGTACCTTAGGATCTGGCCGACCCTCCAGGGCAGTGGTCGGCAACTAGGGTAAATTACTCCTACAGGGTAATTTTGAGTTTTCTGGGGGGTAAGAGTTTGTCTTTTTTGCTACCAATATAATAAGTAGTTCCAGTAGGCTGGTGTAACGGCAGTGCACCTAGCTTTTGACACGGGATATTGGTCAAATGTAGTTGCCGGCCTACTGTTGGGAGTACCTCGGCTGTGAAGGTTGAGAACCAGTGTGGTAAACCCTCTTCATTCAGTCTCATCTCGAAGGCTTTTATACACGTCGTTCTTTAACTCTGTTTTACAAGACCTTCCGTGAAAGTGCAAGAACAAACAAACTGAATGTGACTTGGGTGAACAGGTCCTTTAACATTCACTCTTTCAGAACGAACAGACTAGCTCATGAGACTTGTCTGGAATGAACAACTGGGTCACATCGCCTAACACGGTGTGTTCCGGTACACATCATAAACAAACCCGGCACGTGATATCAGGCCGTGCGCCAGCTTGTCTACGGTTATTGTAGTGTCGGAAGATAACACTGTGATGTAAGAACGCAGACACCTGTATATGTGTTGTCTGATTAGTCGTGTTAATGTGTGATCCATATTAATTTGTGCCCACGCATAACGGTTCACAAATAAAATAATAGTCGAATGGCACGCGAGTGGGAGGTGAACAAAGCGTTGTTTTTACCGAGTGAAATCCGATGTATTTTCATTTTGAATAGGCCTACTTTCAGTAATACAGATCACATTTTGCGTATCACAAGTGCATAATGGCAACGTTTCCAACGTATATCTCATATGTAAGTCTTCGCGTTGAATTTTATTTATTTATTGTAAATGTGGACCAAACAAGCGGGGCATGTATCTACATCTTGCAACGTAGGCCTACGACTGGCGAAGGGGATCGTCTCTCTCTCTCTCTCTCTCTCTCTCTCTCTCTCTCTCTCTCTCTCTCTCTCTCTCTCTCTCTCTCTCTCTCTCTCTCTCTCTCTCTTCAGCTTCCTATCCATAGTTTTGTTTATCAATTCTGTTGACTTTTGGTTGAAATGAAGAACGCATTGGACTTGTTCCTCATTGTTATCCAAATGAGTCCCACGTCGTTAAGGTTAGGATTCCTAAAACCCTTTTCTATGCCACGCTGTTAAGCTGTCCAGACCCTCCCTCTGTGTAGTTCTTTGCCTCTTTTGCAACAGTTTTGCATGCAATCACAATGTATTATATGTATCATCTTCTCAGAACATACACAGAGACAGCATTTGACTCCTTCTTTCATTTAGATGTGATGGAGCAAAAAAAGATTCCACAGCCAACGAATATTGATTTTGAATCTTAAAATTTAATGAACGTGGATTCATATAAATTGAGAAGTGAAAAGGCGTTGTCACTGATACATTGAACAAAATGATGCAGATGTTATTATCAAACCTATAATAGTGATGAAAGTAATCTAGTATTATTTGTGCTTTTCATTCATTAGTGATACAGAAACATGGGCAATGAACAATTGTTTTGAGTAGACATAGCAGCGCAGTAAAATTTTTAAATTGCTGATTACATAATTAAGATTAAAAATTGTAAAGGTAGTTCCATAGCAGATGACTAATGTGGGGGGGGGGGAAGTGTTAGAGACTTCACTATATTAGGCCCAGCATTCTGAGGTGGGATGACCAGTTTTCTTCCTCGCTGTCTTGACCTTCCCTAACTCAAGGGCAGAATCAAGTACACATTTACTTCTGGGTAGAGTGAAGTGTGGCGCTACCATGTTTTGAACCCTTAACCCAGTAACTTTATCACAAGTGGCAAACATTCTAACCACTTCCTATCAGATGCTCAGTTATACATTGGCCATCATTTTACTTTGTGTTCCTTATGGAGCATGAAGCCACCACTGCAGCTGGTCACCTTGCACCAAGCATCCACATGCACTTACAGCAGTGTTTTCTGTAGCAGTTTGTATATACATGATGAGGTCACCATCCTCATGCATAAGCTCATATTAGTTGCCTTGTATGAGATGTTAGAGGGAACAGTAGACTTATTCTTTCTTTGTCTCACCACGGACAGAGGGAACAGTAGACTTATTCTTTCTTTGTCTCACCACGGACAGGAGCTACACAGGGCAGTTCAAAAGTTCAGATCTGTCAATAATGAACAAATGTTACATTATATCACTGCTTGAGATTCTTAAAAGTTCAGATTGAAATGATGTAGCAGATATACAGTAACCAGACATCAGACTTTTAGTTTCACAAGGCATAACAATTGTACTCATTTATCTTAAACCGTTAACGGGAGACAGAATAACACATGGAGAGGAGAAATGAAGACAGAAATTAAAGGCACATGAAGATATTCCTAACCTTGTTGAGTTGGAGCTGTGAGCTCCAGTTTCTTCGGGTATTTTTCCTGACTCAACAAGCATTTAAAGGACCCTCACATCTGGTTTTAAACCAGCAGTGGGAAAGAGGCTGTGAATTTCCTGTCATCCAAGGGGCTGTCCAGATATGCAGGGCTAAAATCCTGTGTGCTCTAGTTATAGGCTATACCAAGGAATCGTCACATATTGCTGAATATGACCCAGAACAATGATTCTCACTCTGTGGTGCACAGACCCTTAAGAGTCTACCATAGCAAGCCCAATCAGTACGTTTAATTTTTTATCTTTGTACCTTCTTCATAAATAAAGGTCATTGTCCATTAAGATGAATCAGAGACTGGAAATTGAGCCCACCTCAGATTGCTTTATCAGAGTAATGTAGTGTTAATCACCAACTGCCCCTTAGTATGCCATTGGCCAGATCTTGAGAACATGGATTGTTGTTAAGTAGACTTTACTGAGTGTGGGTTTTTCAGTTCAGGTACAGGTTAGTAGGTTAAATTGAACAGCTTTTATTTAAAATTAATCTGACCTTTCTGTCTGAACTCCTGATTGCCTTAACAGTCATTAAGCTGGCAGATGATAACAGAATACTGCAGTTGTTGAGATAAGCTAACTCTCTACTCACATTTAAAATCATAATGGACAAGCTATGTGAGGATTCCATCAAAAGAACAAATTTATCATTTATTTTCTCCGCCTGAGGAAGAGTAGCTGTGAACAAGACAGACAGATGTCTCTGGCACAGCTACTTTCATTAGGCACGACTAATGGCTGTTAATGAATGCAACAGTGTCATTTGTCACACTGGAATATTTTGATTTTAATTTAAAATTACCGCTGTACAAACTGTGTCAGCAATTCAAAAGAGCTGTAGCATAGTGGATCCATTTCTTTGCAGCATCCGTGGCAACGAAGAATGTTAAAAGATTGGCTAAGGAAGGTGGAAAGATAATGCAACCCAGTACAAGCATAACTTACAAAGAGTTCAGGAGGTTTATCAGGAGCAAATACAGAAACAAATGGGGAAACAGAGCATCCAGGTGTAAATAAATAATAATGCATATAACCAGCTCAACAAATATGAACAATTGGTAACCTTCTGACTCTGCCCTGGCCATAGTAGACTGAGAAACCATTATTTCTACAAGCTGATGATAAGTACCTGAATCAGTCAGAGTTTTCTTCTTCATTCATTCTCAGATGTCAACTTGAATATGTTCAAAGAAAGCAGTGGTCACCCTGAGGTTGTTGGTATCTCTGTACAGTTTTTCCAGGAATGGTACTGTTGATGGCCATATGCACTTTCTCTGTTCCTCAAATGTTGGGTACCTCTGAAGTAGATGTTCAGCAGTCAATTTACCGGTGCCACAGTTACACTCATCAGTAGTTCCTATCTTCAGCTTGTTGAATAGATGGTATCTTAATCTTTTGTTGCCTGTATGAAGTCTGAAGATTGCCACTTGTTCACTTCTGCTTAGCTGGTAATATGCATCATTTGTTTTATGGCCTGGATGCTCTGCTTCCCACTTGCTCATGTATCTGCAGGGTGTTCCCCAACGGGGAGTCCTGTCACCCACACTGTTCCCTTGCATACATAAATGACATATCAAAGATCAGAGAATATTCCATGAAGAACCCACAATGCCCCAAAAATATATCACTACGGTGAGCATTCGGATGCAGCAAGCCATATTGAGAAAGAGAGAGAGAGAGAGAGGGTTGAAAATTGATAGGCACATTAGTTTGATTTTTAAAATCCCACCACTGGACGAAAACATGCAGGACATTTACTTATGCAGACATTTTATTAGTAAGCATTAGCAACAGATATCCTACATTAAGAGTGATGGGTTTAAATCTTCTTATGGTGTCAATCTTCATCAGCATATTTGTGCAAAATAGAACTATGGTTTTGGCTTCCAGTGAGAACAGTGTAGAGATATAACTTCCACTTGATGTATTTATAAGATGTAAAAATTGTATACTCATCGACTTCTGATTCAGTTTGTCTTCATCGAAGTATATCTTATTGTGTATTCTGTTTTGAATTTTTTGTTGATTCTGGTAACTAGGATGATGTTTTATAGTAAAATGTTACATGGTGTGAAATTTGAGGACAACGTTATTGTTCTCCAATTATGGACAAAGGAAGTACAGTTACAGTTTTAAACCATTTCTGTTCTATAGGGATAGTGAACTTTTGTAAATCTGAAGACTAGCAACAAAACCGATAGTTTTATTCTGACATCATTATTCTGATTATTTGTGTATGAGTACTTAGGTTTGAAAAAAAAAAAGGTTGTTTCTCCATGCCTTTTAGTTAGTCTTTGACCTTATTTTAAGGTAGTGGCCAGAAGTATAAATTTCTTTTCACTTAGGTAAAATTTAACGATGCCTTTGACAAGAGGCAAGGTCGTAAAATGCTATATAGCAAACAATAAGGGGGAACTTAATGGGGTGGTATCAGCTATATGAATTCTATTATTAGTGCTTTATGATGGGACGCATAGATGTTAAAACTATATTTATTGTTGTGGTTTATAATTGATATTTTAAGGAACAGATTCTTTCATTTAGTGATCTAATTATTTATTTATGTTGTTTTTATCAGTTTTATTTGTAATAAGGTTTCAATGAGCATCACAGTGTATACGGCGTGTACAATTTTAGGGCGTACAGAACTAACCACATCTTACTGAATACAATATACAGTTTAATATTGTTTAGTTTACAGTTTAATATTGTTTAGTTTGCAGTTTAACATCATGATCGTTTTCCTTTTTGCTCCCTATGGAACCACAACTGCAGCTGGTTCCCTTGCATCCTGCCCAAAGCATTCACATGCTCTTGCAGCAGCAGTTTCTGTAGTGATTTGTTTTACTTGATGAGATTGCCAGCTAGGAGGAGCTCTATGCACTCAGTACATTTTTCAGTAGCGTGGCGTTGATTGGAAAAGAATAACGCCAGAACCTACCATCCACCCTGGCAAGGCCTACTGAAAATGTAGTGACAAGCACATGAAATGGACTGGGCTTTAATTTTGATAGGCTGAGCCAGCTGGTCCTGATATTTCAGGTCTGTGCAGTGCAGTGCTGTGTCAAAGTGAACATGAAAATGTTTTAATCACCCAACTCCTTTTTCTGCTTTTTTCCAGTGCATGTGTACAAATTCTTTATCATGATTTCACTGATGGAGATTAACCAGAGTAGAGCCGTGCTGCACAGCTACTACTAAAGCAATCTCCTGCTCACCCACTACCTGTCGTCAAAAGCTAATGCTACCTCTCTCACTCTCTCATTCTGTTACACTCGTCAGTCTTATATTGTACATTAATTGTTAATGGTATATTAGACTGTTTATTATTACTCATACTCATCATACACCATATAATATTCAGTACTGCAGGTATCAGGTTAAAAATAACCTATCAAGATGCACCTTCATTTATGCTATGGTATAATGACTCAGTAGAGCACTGTTTTGTTAAGCACTCCATTTTCTAGGAACTTATCCTGAGTGCTTGTTGGGGCATTACTGTATTTAGAAAAGGATAGGAAAAATCTTTGCAGTAGCAATACGCTGGCATGTTACAGACAAATGTGGAAGCTTTTAAGTCCATCATTGGGAAAAGTGGTACCCCTATTATCATCTAGTTTACAGGACAAAGGAAGAACGGAAGGAATTTTCAGACAATACTGCTTCTAATGGCATATAACTACTGGTGAAAATCATCCTTTGTTCAACTGAAATAGTTTCTTAATTCAGTAAATATGTGACGTAAAGATATTAAAATTCTATTTAAATTTAAAGTGCCTAGTTGGGTCAGTGTTGTATGCATGTGTTTATATTTTCTCAATTGCAGCTGAAAAGCATGGTCACTTCAGGCACTGAAAAAACACGTCTGCTGACTGCGACCAGAAATAATGCTCTATCACAGAATGGTTCAGCTTCTGGTAACTGTATCGCAGGAACATCTGAAAGTTATGAAGAACTTTTCAAAGACAGTGTGCCTTGTCCCTCCTGCAGAGGCTTAGGCCGTGTGCCTAAAGGTTAGTCAAATATATTGCTAGCAAAACATCAGCTCAATAAAAAAAATGTGTAACCCCTTTAATGATAGTCTCTCTCATCATGCATATGTTGATCCCATACTGATGCTGAGGAGTCTTACTCATTGTGTATTTTACAGTGTGTATGTCACAGTTGAATCAGAGTAAATCAACTTTCTATAAATAGTTCACTATAACAGTGATTCAGAGCGCCTAATCAGGCATAAATTCAGAAATTCTGGACCTTAAATCAAAGGATGATCAGGAAGAGTACAAACCAACCTATGCCTTTAGATTCAAGACTCGATGATATTCAGCATGAAGACAGATGAAGAGAATTCTGAGATGCCGGAAGACTGGCTCCATAGTAATCTATGACCATTTCCTAAATCTGGAAAAGACCCCACCCTGTTCAGCAACTATCGAATTATCACCTTACAGAATGTGTGTGGCAAATTACTTGAAAAGATAATAGCGAGACAAGTAATGACTCATATAAAAATGTGCACATCCCCCTGATGCCGAGGATAACTACAGGCCAGTGAAAGTAACCTGAGGGCAACGCTGGAAATTTGCATATCATAATGAGGGTTTCCACGGTTAGTGACAAACAGTTGCTGTGGCTTTTGGCTTGGAAGATGCTTACAACAGTGTGAATGTTGCAACCTTGATGGCTGTTTAATGAAAAATGGAGTAAACCCATGGCTGACAAGATGGATATTGGCAACATGGACAGAGAGATAAACTGGATTTCGCTTTGGACCATGGACACCAGAACCAGTGCACATATGCCTGAGACTACCTCAGGGTTCTCCATTATCACCATTGCTGCTTAATATCTACATAAAAGTAGCCACGGTTCAACCAAGGGGCCTGGGCAAAAATTAACTTTTGCAGATGATATACTTGTTTACAGGACTGGCTCAGACAGACAGAAATGGCCAATAGCATACATGACATACTACAAGCGGTTTCTAAATGGTGCAAGGAATCCGGTTCAAAGGTCAGTCCTAACACGGGCTGTGTGATGTGCTCCTTGAATAGCTCCATAGTGAAGGCAGACCTCCATAGCATCAGTGGGCTGACCATTGAAAGGCAGGACAAGTGGACATATCTCAGAGTAATGTTCATTCGCGCATTATCATAGAAATAGCATGTTGCAAACCATACAGAAGTGGAAGCTTGGTGTGATGGCACTAAAATCAGTGGCAGCTGCACACCTGGAGCAGAGATTACTGATCTCCTATATTATCAGGTAGTCATATCAGTAATCATCTAGGGCTGGGTCACGGCGTGAACAACTGAAGCATGTTCAAATTGAAAGAATGGGCATAGTCTTGGTATGTACGAGAAATACCCCACTGGGATGATGAAGTACATTTGTCAATAATATCCTGGTATGCAGTGGCCCATGCAAAAGCCCGGATGCGGGTAACTACAGATAACATAGCTGACCTTAAGGGAGCAAGAAAAAGACATGCAGAGGTAATGGTTGGGCAGGTGACCACAATTGGAAAAAATATTCAAGGGGGAAGAGTGGAGTGAGATGGCTGAGAACTGGACAAACTACCAGCAAGTCACCATCACTCTTGGCAGGGAGTGTAGAGGTGGTTGCAGTGGGAAAGAAGAACTGGAAAATAATCAGCTGGTAAAGGATCACACTAGGATGGTGATGCCATTGAATACACTGAGGGTCTGTACTCCATGGTGAGAAATTTAGGATGGGACTTCTTGGCTAGAATAAGGGGCATGGTCTGAGCAGAGCAGATCTTACATGACAACATGCCCCAGCAACCCTACAGTAGCTGCCTGAAACTCCATTAACCAGGGCAATTATTGTGTCTGACTCAGTCCATGCTTCAGAAGGTCCAGAATGGATGGCTACAACAAGAATGGAGAACATAAATAGAGGCCCCAAACCATTAAGAGCTGGTGTGGATCTGCTGTCCAGATCATGCAGGAGTTCAAGTTAGTGTGAGAGCTGACAGACTAGCCTCAAGAGCAACCATAATGGGGACACTGGAAATGGAAGAAAAACAGACCACAATTAACAATCGTCTGTTAGGGAATGACACTGCAGTCGATGAATCAACAGGGCTAAGACTGCAAGAATTTGGCATCAAACATAAAACTAGCAAGGATAGCAGCAAGGAGGGATCAGGAATGTATGCAACTGCATTAATACTCGACATTTGCTGAGGGAGACTGAGCACCTGTGGGTTTGCCCAGAGTGTGATTATGTCAGTTCTGAAGAACATTAACCATAACAGTCAGGTATTAGCCTTAACAATATGTAATAACTGCTGATGTCCTTTAATTTCTTTTGGATTACTTTGATTGGTGAAATATGCATGGGCTTTTTTTGATACAGTACTGGCTTGTATGAATAAACTATACTTATAAAAGGAGAAAATAAATTAAATGTTAGGAACTAGCTATTCTGATGTGGAAAGTGATTTAGATGAATTGAGTTATCCTGGGAACAGTGTACCAGAAACAGATGATAGTGATGAGGCTGTGGAACAAAATGCCATTTCACCTTTAGCTTAGTCTAACAGGGACATTTTCTGGCATGATCAAATTTTCAGTATAACCTGAATTTCCTGTTTGTATCTATCCTTCATGAATTTATGCTCATAGTATTTGGGCTGTTAATGCATTATGTTGTAGTTCTTCTTCTTCTTCTTCGATCCTTAACCACCGACCGTCAAAGCAGTCAGTGGCCATCACGCCTAGTGGCGTCTTGTAGGGCAACAACAAATTGATTCCACTTTGCACGGTCGGTAGCCATCCTTCGTACAGTGCCCCAACTCTGGTTCATTCTTTGCATCTCAGCCTCCGCAGTCCTCCGCCAAGTTGTTTTTGGTCGGCCTCTCTTTCGCTTTCCTTCAGGGGTCCAAAGCATAGCTGTTCTTGTGATGGCATCGGGGTCTCTTCTGAGGACATGACCAACCCAGCTCCAGCGTCTGCCAGCTATGATGGTATGCATGTCCTCTTGCTTGCTACGGGTAAGCAGATCTTGGTTGGTGATGGTATTCGGCCAAAAGATTCGGTGAATTTTTCTTAGGCATGTTGTGTGAAAAGAGGACAATTTTGACATTTCCTTCTCTGTGACTCTCCAGCATTCCGCACCATAGAGAAGCACAGAAAGCACGCAACTCTGGTATAATCTTAATTTTGTGCTTGTGCTGTATTGGGAGGACTTCCAGATGTTATTTAGGCTAAAGAAGGCTGTTCCTTCCTTATTCATTCTGATGTTGATGTCTTTGCCTGCCCCACCGTCTGGTGTTACTATGCTTCCTAGGTATGTGAAGGTATCTGTCTGTACCAGTTGCTGATTCCTTACTGATATGGGCTCAGGGTTGCTCACATTGAGCGTCATGACCTCAGACTTCTTTAAATTGATGTTCAAGCCCACCTGCTGGCTAAATTTATTAAGTCTATCCGTTTTTTTCCTGGATGTGTTGATGTGAATGTGCCAGCAGTGCAATGTCATCTGCATATTCCAGATCTTCCAATGTTGAAAATGTAGTCCATCTTATTCCTCTTGGACTGCCCTCTGTTGTCTGGCGCATCACCCAGTCTATGACTGTTAAAAATAGAGTGGTTGATAAGGGGCATCCCTGTCGTACTCCTGTCTTCACCTCGAAGGTTAGGTTGCTCTGCCCAACACTACACGTAAAGTTGGCATAGAGGCTTTTTATGATTGACACTATGCAGCTTGGAATTCCATAAGCCCTCAGTATTTTCCATAAACTGTCCCTATGTATGCTGTCAAAAGCCTTTTCAAAATCAACAAAATTTATGTAAAGCTGTCTTTGCCATTCTGAGCACTGCTCTATAATGTTCCTGAGAGTGAATATATGGTCTACACATCTTCTGTTCTTTCTAAATCCTGCTTGTTCTTTCCTCAGTTTGTAGTCTACTGCCTTTGAAATTCTCTGTATAATTATCCTGCCTAGTATTTTGCTGGGAACTGAGAGAAGAGTGATTCCTCTCCAATTATTGCAGTCTGAAAGATCTCCCTTCTTGGGCAATTTGACAATTATTCCTTTGTTTCACTCTGATGGTGTTGTCCCCGTTTTCCACACTTGTGCAAATAGTGGTTCTAATAGTTCTGCTGCTAGCTCAGGGTCTGTCTTAAATAGCTCTGCATTTAAGTTATCATGGCCCGGAGCTTTACCGTTCTTTAACCCTTTGATTGCTGTGATGATTTCTTCTTTTCGTGGAATGTCTGTATTTACATCTAGATCGTTTTCAGCCTCAGGAACATTCAATTGTGTCTCTGGTATTTCCTTGTTCAGAGTTTCTCTGAAGTGCTCTGCCCATCTTGTTTCCTGTCCCTCTGCTGTCTTGATGAGATTTCCTTGCTTATCTCTTACTAATGTAATATTGTTTGCACCTTGTTTTCCGCTGATGAATTTAGTTATTTTGTATACTGTGCTTTGTTCATTTCTCAGTGCTGCCTCTTCTGCCTGTTTTGCAAGATCGTCTAGGAAATTCCTTTTGTTGGCTCGGGTTTGGCGTTTAACTTCCCTGTCCAGTTGACTGTACTGTTCGCTATATAGTTGCTTTAACCTGGGGGACTTTGCTTCTGTTTTCTTTCTTTTCATTTCCTTTCTCATCTTTATGGTGTTTAGTGTTTCTGGTGTTATCCAGTCTTGCTTCTTCCTTTCCTGGAATCCTAAGCATGATTTGCTACTTTCCTTATATATTGTTGAAATGGTGTTAAAATTCTGGTCTATATCATCAGTCAATGTCTTTTCCTGGCTTTTGGCAAATTGATATCGTTTCTTAATGTCGGCCGCAAAAGCTTTTCTGGTAAGGGGGTCCTTCAATTTGCTGATGTCAAACCTTTTCTGTGTAGTTACAGTTGGTCCAGCCCTTCTTAGTTTCACTTTCAGTTTTGCAACTACTAAATGGTGATCACTTCCCACATCTGCACCTCTTCTTACCTTCACATCTTGTAATGCATGTCTCCATCTACCGTTAACCATGATGTGGTCTATCTGGTTTCTGTCCCGACCATTTGGGGATTCCCATGTTAACTTGTGAATTTCCTTATGTGGGAAAAGTGTTCCTCCAATGACCAGGTTGTTAATGCTACAGAAACTTATTAGCTTATCCCCATTTTCGTTTGCTATTCCGCTGCCGCATTTCCCCATTGTTCTTTCATTATATGTATTGTGTGTACCAACTTTCGCATTGAGGTCTCCCATTACTATATCAAGATCATATCTAGGTGTGTCCTCCATTTCTTTCTGCAGTTGTTGATAGAATTCATCCTTGACCTCCTCATCGCTATCATTCGTTGGTGCGTAGCATTGTATTATTGTAGTGTTGGTGAATCTCCCTCTCAATCTCAATCGTATCAGTCTGTTGTTGATGGGTTTCCATTCCAGTAATGTCCTTTCTATCCCTTTCTGTAGAATAATGGCTACGCCTTCACTGTGCTGTCCATCCTCTCTTCCAGAGTAAAGTACTGTTTCTCCTGTTGCTGTTTTAACTTTTCCTGCCCCTGTCCATCTGCTCTCGCTTATCCCCAGGATGTGTAACCTATAGTTTCTCATTTCTGCCGTGACCTGTCTTAGTTTACCTGTCTCGTACATTGTCCTGACATTCCAAAATCCTATTCTTGTATCCTGTTTTGCGGTCAGGACATCCGTTTTCATGTCAGTGGCTTCCTTTCGGCTTTCACCACTGACAGTCATACGAGCCACAGACTCCGAATGTCCATCCCGCAGCAAAGTTTGTTCATTTGATGTTGTTTCCGTAACTTCATTGTTTTTTTTACATAGACAGGGGTGTCAGCCCTATGCTAAAACCCCCAACCTGGAGGACCAGGGTACCAGCTTTTGTCTGACCCCTACCCACACAGACCAGTCCAGCTTGGTTGAACCTACCAGGAGTAAAACTCCCACTGGCATAGCTCTGGGGATTGTCAGGGTACGCAAGCTGCCATACCGCTACAAGGTATAGGTACCATTGATGGCAGATGTTGTAGTTAATTATACCTTATTCCCTCACAGAACTTGAAAATCAGCTTGTGGCACTGATACCTATGAAGGATGGCAGGCTGAAGCCCAGACGAACGTAAGATAATTATTCACATTGGTTGACCTTGAATTTATCTTTTGTAGAAGTGTTAAAAATTCATGTCACCAAATTTTCCATTAAGTTCATTTCATGTGTTCTTTTTTTATATAAGCAGTTCTGTATACACTCTTTTGCTATTACAAAACTTGTTTGAGCCCATTAGTAAATTAAAGGTAAAGGTCGTCCCATGGCAGATATTGCCATAGAGGAGTGCTGTAACTTCTTGCAGAGAACATTTTTTTAGCTGCAGTTATTGCTGAGGCACATGTGTTATAGCACGTTTCACTAGCTTCGCCCAACTTCAAAATGCTATATCTCAGCGAATATATAATGCATATAAGTGAAATTTTGTGTGTGAATTTGAAATGGTATAGACCCTATGAATTAATTTTTTCATTAAAATGCGGCCATTGGTTTCAATTTTCGTTTCTTTGCGATATAATATCAAAATCCTACTTGCCAACACACATCACACGCACACATATTGAAATGTCTACAGTAAATTATATGACCTCATTTGCACATGATTGGTTTATCAAACAATTGGCATGATTTTAGCGTGAAATTGCACTTCTTGAACATAAAACAGTTTATATCCGGTGTTACGCACACATTGTCAATCAGTGGTGTGTCTACAAAAAGTATTGTGTGGTTAAGTAGGAAAAATGAGTCTGCGAGTACATTTTATGACATTACAGAAAATCACAAATAGGATTTTTAAGTATTTCTGCAATGAAGCTACTCGAGGAAAACTATATCATTCTATTTCATACCCACAAAAGAGGACTATTCATGCCTTGGGGATAAGCAAACGATCATTGCACCGCTGGATAGCGACATCTGAAATTTCTAATTCCAGTGTTTTACACACGAAAATTAGGCCAAGAGTGGTGGATAATTTTGACAGAGAATTGATCCGCAGAGAAATTTGCAATATGTTTCACAATAATGAGGCAGTGACTTTAAGGAAATTGAAAATTTGGTTAAGAAAGAATAATGACATTGATATTTCCAAATCTACGCTATGAAGGACTATTAGGAGTTTGGGATTCACTTTTAGAAAATATGTTGGTGGTAGAAACCTTATTTGTGAGAAGCCTCATATAGTTGCAATGAGAAGCAAATATTTACGCGAGGTCAGAGAAATGAGAAGAGATTGTTATGATTTTGTGTATTTAGATGAAACTTGGATCAATGCACACCACAGTAATGAACGAGAATGGCAATCATCTGATGGGACAACTAAGAAACTAGTACCAAGCAGCAAAGGACAGCACCTAATAATTGCATATGCAGGAAGCAGCCATCATGGGCTTCTAAATAATACTGAACTCATTTGTTTCAAAATCCACAGATAATAGGGATTATCATACAGAGATGAATGGCAAGATATTTCAAGATTGGATTGTGAATCATGTACTTCCTTCCTTGGATAGACCGTCGTGTTTGATAATGGACAATGCTTCATATCACAACGTTGTGGCACCAGAAGATAAAGTTCCTAATTCATCAAGTACTAAAGATGTAATAAAGATTTGGCTGACCAAAAACAACATTCCATTCAACGAAATGTCCCTGAAGCCTGAATTACTTGGAATTGTAAAAAAGACACTACATACAAAGATATTTCACATAGACAAGGCAATCCATGAACATGGTCACAGATGTTTAAGATTGCCTCCTTACCATTCTCACTTAAACCCAATAGAATTAGTCTGGGCTAAAATTAAGGAACAGGTAGCAACAGAAAATAGAACGTTCAAATTAAAAAATGTTGAAATACTTACAAAAGCCGCCATCTCCAATATAGCCAGGGATTATTGGAAGAAATGTGAGAACCATGTGTTACAAGAGGAAGAGGAATATTGGACGAATGATGGTTTATCCTTCATTCAGCCGAGATTGATTATCAATTTCTCAGAGACATCTGATTATGATTCGGATGAAGTTTAATTTCTTTAAAGATGACCTTACCGTTATTTACAAGCACAGTAGAGGAGCAATGTTCCATTATGATATTTATGAACCGCAAAGTGGTAATACCTATTGAAATAATTAGATCAATGAAGGTCCAGTTTGGTAGCGCACTAAATGTCAATGACAAACAATGTCACGAGTATCTTGCATGCAGATCATTTAAGAAATCATCTTCAACAGGTATTCATATGCAAACGTGATGGCCACATTATTGTAATAGTAGACACGCCTATGCCTAATCAATTCACAGAATCTGTGACTGAAGTGGTAAAATTTCTTTTCTCGATACAAAAATTAGTATGCCGACAAAGATCAAAGGATTTCATTTGTTTATGGGAACTAGACAAGATGCACAGATATAAAGTATATATTTGTTGGGTCTAACCCAATATAACACCTTATGCAAAAAATGGCATTAATACGTTGGACGGTTAATCAGATAATTACATTTGTTTGAGGTCAAAGCTAGTGAAACGTGCTATACCTTTTCCGGCTCCTCAGCGTTGTGGTAACTGACAGTACATTTGTGAAGACAGCAACGTGTCTCTCTGTGCTTTCTTCTGTAATCAGTACTTCTGCTGCAGTTTTCAAGGCTTGCGCTTCTGCTCTGAAGTTATTTGAGAATTTTCCTGTTGCCACTTACAGCTTTTTTTGGTGTACTAGTGCTCAAGCGAAGAAGGGCACCCCTTCCTCCATCTTCTGTTGCATTTGTTGCTGATCCATCTATGTATGCATCGGTCTGGGTATTTCTTGGGTAATGTTTCTCTATGTCACAAGAAACACCTTTAAAAGACTTTTATAATAGTGACGTAAATGTTAAATAGATAAATTGGGTAAAAAGTTAACATGAGCTTGAAGATAGTATGTCAGAAATCAACTGATTATATGAACCAGACAAGTACCATTGGAGCAGGAGATGAGAAGAACATGCCAGCGATGGATAGAGCACACACTGAGGAAACCTATTGATATTATTAAAAGGCAGTCCATATTCTGAAATACCCAGGGTAAGAAAGGGAGACCCAAGAAAACATAGAGGAGAGAAATGGAGACAGATATGAGAAGATTGAGGAAGACATGAAAAGACCTTAAGCTTATGGCATGGGGCAGAAGACTTGGCATAGATTTGTTGAAGCCCTATGCTCCTTCAGGAGCTGAATGGTGATGAATGAGAGAATGAATGTTTTAAATGTATCACCATCAGAAGAAAGATCATCTTTTGAGTGCTAATCATCTACCTATCTAAGCTTATCTCCGTTGCTAAAAGTTTGTTGTGCAAGAATCATTGTTGATTTTCTTTGCTGTTTTCATAAAGTTTCAACAGAATATTTCACGGTAACAGAGATATATTGTTTTGTCAGTTTTTTGTGTCATTATATGTCAGGCTCACTTCCCACATCTGCACCTCTTCTTACCTTTGCTTTGACAGTCGGCTGCTAAGGATCAAAGAAGTTATGTCAGGCACTGATTCGTTTGTTCAGTGAGTGACTTCATTGGCTCCAATCTCACTAATATTACATGTTTCCATTTTGATCATTGTTCCAGCTCGTTGTCTTTTAACACTTCCATGTCAATTTCTGTTTTAACTATTTTATTTTTTCCTTTGTGTCTTTTTGAACAATATAAACTTATTGAAATCTTGAAGAGGCATGTTCAGTATTAAACTGGTCTTAGTAGCACACTCAAACAAGAATAAAAACTCCTTCATTACTTTACTTGGTTTTGTGAAAAGTGCAAGTAAGTAAGTGATTGGCCCTGTACCTCATGATAGGTAGAATACTATCAGTATTTATTGTAAGCAGTGACAGTGATGATAAATTCACTACTTAACTGTTTTTCATTTGAGCTTCCAGTACCTCAGATGCTCACTGTTTTCCCAGTTGTCTTGTCATGTCACCCCAGATCTTCTATCACTGAGTTCACTGCTTCTTTTGCATGCTGTCACTCCTGCTATCATGGAGTTTTGTAGACACTGCCTTCTAGTGGCAAATTTAGGCATTTCATTTGTTGTTGTTGTTGGGGGAGGGTTTATAATATGGTCTAAATTATATTTAGCATACTGTTTAAAAGGTGAATAAGTATGTACCCATATGGTATAAGTGCAACACAACAACAGTTCTGAGCCACTCATCACATTGGGGAGTTTGGGAGACTGTAGCTTGGAAACATTCTGCCACTGCATTGATTTTTGGTTAAGGGTACACATACAGATTTTTGTCTTTTGACAACTACTGACAAAAACATTAAATGTAAGCATGCAACATAACAGTTTACATCCAACTGTTTTTCCTCTCACAGGTTTCTGTATGTTGTAATAGCTGTGGCTTTGTGCATACTCATTGGTGGGCTTCTCATCTTTTTCTTGATGCCCCGTGACATCACAATATCCAGCAACCGCCCTTTTCTACAGCCAAAGCGCATTGACATTAATGTGACAGCCAAGTATGCCAACTTCAATGTCACTGTGAGTGCTTTTATTGTTGTACTGAAGAAAATTGAATTTGTTCTGTTGGACAAAAGGTTGGGGGTTCATGGAAGGTGGAGAATGATTATTCTTATTTCAAAATCTGTAGAACACCAATCATGTCCTCCATTCCACATATCTCAGAGCCTTTGAGCTGGCAAACCCAAATCTAATACATTTTTCTTATTTTGAAAGGCTAATTCTTATAAGAATTTATTTGTCAATTTATTATGGTGTAAACAACAAATAGAGAATAAAAGCTAATTAACCTTATACTTACAAGAAACTAAAACTCAACCTCAGTTATTGATTCCAGTAAGTGGAGATTGAAAACAAAATAATCCTATACTTAATAGAACCTATGACTCAACCTCCATTTTGTTATTACCAGCAAGTGGAGAATATTAAGAAATTTATCCTGTAATTAGAAGAACATATTCATCAGCCTAAGACAGAGGTTTTCAAACTGTGCGTCACGGCTCCCAGGGGCGTCGCGGCCCTCGGCTAAGGGCGTCGCGGTGGCTTGGGAAAAGTGTTGGGCTCGATATTATGAGCCAAGGTCCATCAATAAATATAGATCTTTGTAGTATAGAGAGGAGCCGCGGTGATTTATGCACAGGTCAAGGGAGCCGCGGCCAAAAAAGTTTGAAAACCTCTGGCCTAAGATATTGTTACCAACAGATGGGGAATAAGAAGAAACTGGCCCTTTAACTGTAATCTCAGTTTGTTTCACCACGTTTTGGGTATCCCATGAGTGTGGACTCATGGTAAATATCAGCAAACTGACATTGTTCCACTGGAAGGATTAAGGTCAGCATGGTAGAATACGCAGATCGTGCTGCACCAAGGTGGCATTTGTGTTATCATTGGTCTCACGTCCTTGTTTGTAATCATCGACCTCATATTCAGCAGGCTGAAATGATAGGATCTGTTCAACAAATGGAGGGAAACAGATAATAATCTATGTTGAGCAAATTAAAGGTACTAAATCAAAAGGAAGATGTTGGGCACCATAGAAATGGATGGAAATACGAACAGAAAATCTGGAAAATGGCCATCAGGGAAAGAGAATAGAAAAGCATTGTGTTGGCGTTTAAGAAACAAAACACCGAAGAAAATAAAGGGTACATTTCTTCATGTCATTGTTATAATGTAGTGTAATCCTTTTTTTTTTTAAATTTCATTAAATTTTCATGCCAAATACTATTCTCACATATATGTGCTTTTTACTGTTCATTTTGTTTTTGCTCATTTTTATAGTCTGGATTTTATAATGAAAAAGTGACTCATGAATTTCTGTTTTCAGAACACTTATAATGTGTCAAACAGTAATTTCTTCCCAGTGATGATTACAGGGGTGTTTATGAAGTCACTCTATGGCAATGCTATAATCGCACAGTCTTGGGCATACAAGAAAGAACCATTAGAAATATCTGCTCGTTCTGAGAGGGAGCTTTTTGTGCCAATGAATTTCGAACTCAAGGGGGAACATGGAAGCTTAGTGTAAGTATTTTATTCATTCTATAATAGACATATTTGTTTGGTACCATATCACATATGTAAGACTATTTTGTGTGTTGTTGTTGATTAACTAGGGTTGCTGAGCTTGTCGCTCTTTAGCAGCCAATGCCAAGTTTGAAGAATTTACACGTGTTAAATAGCTATTGACTGGTGCAGTACAGAGTGTTTGTCATTGTTGGGGAGCCCGGCAGTAGCTTTCTTCTTTCTGTGGAGAGTCTTGGGCATGTGAGCAGCACATGCTGAACTGTCTTATATGGATAATGTGATGAGCTACTGTTATTTTTATTTTCAACTCGCCCCTTTTTTCTTTTCCACGTAATTAATTGTGTTCTTTTATTATTATTAGGCGGTCGAGGTCATTAGTTATTAATTCTGGGGTTTTTTTTTGTCTTGGATGTTATTATAAATCCTACCACCTTCACCTACCCTTTTTATTTGTAGGGATGTGGGGAAAGCACGACCCAGGTTAACGTAGAACCAGTAAATTATTCTGGTAGATAGAAGGTCAGAGGGTTACTGAATATTACGTATTATTTCGGCGTGTGAGCAGAAATAATTTTGCGGTTTGCTCGGTCAACACTGAGTCATAGGTTAGCTTATGATATGATTGGGTGGTTTAGATTTAATTTATGTGCCAGCATGATAGTAGGTCAAAGGTTGGTTAAAAGCGGTTCCTGATAGATAATGCCAGACGCGATGATTCTCCACGTCTGAAATTGCATCAGCTAATTCATAATATATATAGGAGCATCAAAAGTATTTATCGCTCACTAGTCCAAGAATTTTGTGCCATGAAGAAGCGCCATTTGCAGTCTGCTCAGTCCGAGAAATTCTGTACAGTTGGCAGTTCACGGCGTGGACGTTATAGATAGCCCTAAGCCTACCACGGACTTTGCCTTCTCAGGAGAAGGAGGCACGAGACATCACCATAATTGAAGAAAACTGGGTACATGCTTGTACTGGTCGCCCAGTTACGTCGGCAACACTGAAAGGAAAGGAGAAGTTCTCTGGCAGTGAGGACACATACCTCAGCTGGTACAGGTTTCAATAAAGAGCTCTTAGCTTGTAAAGGCCCTCACCATAACAGGCTACGTTGCCTGGTGTATTTACATACTGCCATAATAATTCAGTAGGCCTAAACCCGAAGCGGGTTAACTCGGCAGTTTGAAGAATTGAGTGTCATCAGCAGTGATAACATCTACAGCCTTAGGCAACAACATACAGCTGTATTTACCAAGGCCAACTTCATCAGTATTCGGGAAAGGAGAGAGGGAAAACATACCTTTCTAAATGCTAATGAGAGGAGGTGCGTGACGAAGAAGCAACTCATCAGAGCCTCAGACAAAGATGGTAGCGTCAGAGAGGCACTGAACCGAGACAGAGGAGAAAGGAAGGAGTTTATAGAGGAACAGTAGGATAGATAGAATTACTTAGAGGACAGCCTCTGAGTTAGCGCTGAAAAGTCTATTAGTGTAGCATTTCTGGTGTTGTATTTGTTAGTTGGGCAGGACCACCTAGAGCGCCTTTAAGACAGAGGAGTCATTTAGTTTATACATCTTCAGCGGAAGACGCCACTAGGCGTGATGGCCACTGACTGCTTTGACAGTCGGCGGCTAAGGATCAAAGAAGAAAAGATCTTCAGCGGGACAGTGTGTTAGTTAGTAACAATAGTGTAGTCAGGAGTGGTGGCTCTTACTTAGAGACCCCCACCAAGTATATTTCTTTATCCTTAGTTGTTTTCATGCAGGTGTGAAAGAGAGTGTGGAAATTTTTATATTGTGTCTTTCATTTGAATTGTTCTTTTTCTCAGGTTGTGCAAACTCACACTTTTATTTGTTTGCTGTGGTATTGATTTGTTGTTTAATAAACTATAAAATGTACACTGGATCAGTTTATCTTTAACTATACTGTACTTATATGCTTTGTCTGTACAGTGGTGTCTGTGGATAATTTAGTATAACCTTATCTCCTTTCTGGTAGTCAGAGGTGGTGAGACAGTAGCTAGTAAATAAGTCACAAGTGGCGAGGGAGAGTCAATCTAGGTTTTCACCCTTGAAGCTATAAGTCTCATCCTTCCACATTCACTGTAATTCTCATCTAAATCTATCTTCTCAGACTTTCTCATAACTGGTGTCTTGTCTCTGTACTCAGACAGACTCTAATTAAAGCCACTTTGTGACAGATAGGTACAGCTGCGGCAGTTAGGCTTATGTCTCATCTCATCATCATCTCATAATCGGAACCTCTTCTACCCCGTAAAACGAAGTGTAGAGGTGACCCAAAGAGCACAAGGCTCCTGGGCAAAACATGTAATCAAAATGTTTGACAAACAGGTGATTAGCCCATTGTGTCCGGACTTGCCCTCAAGTGTACTCTCAATCGCTATGAAACCACCGATCCTTCCTGGTCTATTCCAGCCAAAATGGACAGAGCCTTTTATACCCGAAGGTGTCAAGGGATGCCCTTCCTCTTCTGCCCAAAGGCATTTATAGAGGAATATTCAGGACCTGAAAGTCCGAGAAAAAAGCCAGAGAAAGTGAGCAAAATCTGAAACGGACACAGCGATCTGCCTTGTTTATCAATACTGGGAGGGCCCAAAACGGGTGTACCACACACAGTCGATCAAGACAGAAGTTCGCACTAATTGGGAACTTAGACATGCATGGCTTAATCTTTGAGACAAGCATATGACTACTGGCAGGATCAACCAGATAACTGTCTGAACAGACGTGTGTCTTCTTCAACCATTTTGTCGCGCGCGCAGGGAGGGAGATAGCAATCTGCCTCGAAAGAGTCATCTCATCTCATAATCGGAACCTCTTCTACCCCGTAAAACAAAGTGTAGAGGTGACCCAAAGAGCACAAGGCTCCTGGGCAAAATATGTAATCAAGATGTTTGACAAACAGGTGATTAGCCCATTGTGTCCGGACTTGCCCTCAAGTGTACTCTGAATCGCTATGAAACCATCGATCCTATGAAAACATTCTTTACAAATGCTTTTGCAGTAGCTCATCTTGCGGCGATCCAAGAATTTCACCTCCAACGCCGCAATACGAATGCCCCCGTTTGTCCCTGTTAATCATTACCTCCAGTTCCAAAAACCAACAAAATAGAACCGAGGTCCTATTCCATTATTCCATGCACCATTATTCAGGCAGCCGAGGCCTGCTTTGAACACTCTAATTTTTTCAAAGTAAATGCGCCGGCCACCCGGGACGCTCAGTGAAGAGCAACCACGGGAGAGAGCCGGCAGACGGTAGGGCAGGAGACAACGGGCAGTGAATCGGCGCAAGCCAGACCGCCCACCTGCGCCTGAGATCCAACTATGAGCTTTTTAACTGCAACAACTTTAATATACGCTATTGGAGCTGGAATTACCACGGCTGCTGGCACCAGACTTGCCCTCCAATAGATCCTCGTTAAAGTGTTTAAAGTGTACTCATTCCAATTACGGGGCCTCGAAAGAGTCCCGTATTGTTATTTTTCATCACTACCTCCCCGTGCCGGGAGTGGGTAAGTTGCATGCCTGCTGCCTTCCTTGGATGTGGTAGCCGTTTCTCATGCTCCCTCCGGAATTGAATCCTGATTCCCCGTTACCCATTACAAACATGGTAGGCATGTCACGTACCATCGACATTTGAAAGATGCGTTGCCGGCACGTGAAGCCATGCGATCAGCACAAAGTTATCCAGAGTCACCAGTGGGAACGCCACGCCCAGTTAGGCTTATGTGTGGGGTTTAATTTGTTTAAGTGCTTGTTGAGTCTGGTGTGTTCTACTCTTAGTTGGAAGATTGTGCTCTGTTCCACATGTGGTAGGTTAATAATGTCATTTTTGTTGGGATAGGCCATTTCTTTTTGTCCATAAGTTCAGCCGTTCCTATTTGAAGTTGTTTTGGAGTATTCATTTAGCTGTCTGCATGTTTGCTGGAGCCGCGGTAGCATAGTGGTTAGTGCACTGGCTTCCTAGCGCAGTGGTCTATGGTTCGATCCCCAGATGAGGCGGAAAATTTTTAGGCCACAAACGGCTCCTGGGTCGACCCAGCCCCAAATGGGTACCAGAGCTACTCTAGGAAGGTTAAGGCGGCCGGCGTGATGCCGACCACATCACCCCTAGTGTGCCGACGGTCAAGATAATATGGGCCTAACACTATATTCCCAATATGCCTCAATGGGCGTGTAACGGGTTCCTTTACCTTTACCTTATGTTTGCTGGGGTATTTATTTGAACCATGCTCGCTCCTAGTTTTGCTAGTCTGTCTACTTTATCATTGCCTAGTATGTCTGTGTGCCCTGATTTTTTGTGGAGTTATGTGTAGAAAATTACGATGGAGAAGACAAACATTTATGAAAAATATGAAGGAAAGTGTCGCAGTTTATAGTTAAACCATATAACCTTATGACATCGACCTCCAGACTTGTCATAACGTACTGTGAGTCAAATCACTTACAGACGCCATATACCAAGAATAACTCAACGATGCTGTGACAATCTCCAGAATTGTAACGAACACTTATTCAAATACGAAAACGATAGTCAGTAATACAGTGTGCCATGTAACTGCATAACTCCAAAATAGATAGCTGTCTAACCTTCTCAAGCTCAACATTACAGTATGGCGTATGGCTGGTATCTGAGAATAAACTATAACCATAGGACCAATAGACTTATGAAACTTCCCACTAAATACATTCTCTACACTAGAATGACAAGTAAGCTATCATTAAACAAAGATGCAAAGCCCCTGCGCTACAAAAAACTTAGCCATTAACCAGATAAAATAAATCCTGTACGTCCTTTCTGGATGACCAACTTACGCTATCCTTTCTTAACAGGCTTCCTGTTCAATAATATTTTTTTGCACAAATTAGCTCGGCTTCCAGACACGTGGCCATCCATATTCAGTTCAGGTCACACTCAATATTTGATGCACGCTCACTGTACAGCCCAGGTGCACAAAGAGACGTAAAACATTCTGTGATAGAAAGTAAAACCAGTAGAATAAGGCAAAGAGGAGAGTGAAAAACAAGTGAAAACTGTCTTCAGTATTTTGAAAAGTAGTTATTCGTTTGAAAGATGTTCAGTGGAAGTCAAAATGAGAAATGGGATTGGAAAAATATACTTTTAGAAGTGTGAAAAGCACTAGTTTAAAAACACAAAATTGAAAACAAGAATCATCATGTCTTTTTTTATATTCTTCATTGTTAAATGAAATCTAGATATGAACATTGAATATCATAATTTTTCTCAGCGCTCCTTGTGGAGCATGAAGCCATCACAGCAGCTGGTTCTCTTGCTAAGAAGCCTGCTGCAATCATTCACCTGCTCATGCAGTGGTGGGTTCTGTAGCAGTTTTTTTTTTTACATGATGAGGTTGTCAACCCCAAGCACAACCTCACATTAGTCACCTTGTACGAGATGCCAGAGCAAGCAGTAGTCGTATTATTTCTTTTTATCTTCAGAGACCCACAGGAATTACACAAAGCAACATCGAATATACATACTGAAAAATAGACAGGTAGAAACAAAGAAATTAGCAGATTTGTAATATATGGAATGCAAAGGTGGATAACAGTGAAAGAAGTCAGAATGAGACAGTCAGAATATTGTTCTGGAATTGTATAAAATGGTCATGCAAAAAGTCATAGAATTTAGTTTCGTTAAGTCTGCAGAAACTCTGGAGCATGTCACATCTAGTTCTAGCTAAATTTGTGATGAAAATATGCACAGAGCACTTTATTGAATACCTCCAGGTGCCCCAAACTGTGAGACAGTAGACCAGACAGGGTTTAGACAGAGAATAATGATGATGATGATGTCAGTTCTGCTCACTTCCTTTTTTGTCAGTAACCATCTCAAAATGATTCAGCCGTATTCTTTGCATTTTATGTGGCATATATGATTGTATGCCCAGTCCTCCTAAAAGCTTAGGTCATTCACATGGTCCATCTTGTTATTTTTTTCATCTTTCTTGTGCCCTAATTTCTTATGATGGAGCTTACAGAATGTGTGATAGTTGTGGGGTTGTTTTTTTTAATTCTGACCAGATGTCCCAACCACTGGATTCATTGTTGGTCTGTAGATTATTTCATGCATGACTTAGCCGTAAAATTTTTTTAATGAGCATTTCTTATTTGATCTGTTCTTGTATTATTTGTAATCTTTCTCTTATGATACTTTTATCTGGTGGTGATAGTCTATAGCAAAATGACTAAATGTTCTAAATGGGGAAGCCCTGGGAACAAATTATGAATTATTTAATAAAACATCAGATCATCATCATTATTGCCTGAAACTAAGATCATCATCATTGTCACGGATCGCCTCCCCGGCTTTGCAGTAGTGGTCCAACAGTGACCAAAACTCAAGAGTATCTAATATTGGCCTCCAAGGTATCTACCTGCACGCAATATTACTCTTGGCAGAGTTGTAGATAGAAGGTTAATGACACTTCTACCTTAAGGGAGATTTCACAAGATATTTCCAGAAGTCACGGACAATGTTGCATTGGGCTGAACAATTGTTAACGCATTATATCTGGTCTGTCGCCTTTTGTGAAGGATTTAAGCAATGGTTTAGCCCATTCAAGCCCCCAGTCGGTGTAATCCAACGAAATCCCTCTTATAAAGTATAGTTCTGTTTAGAGGTAAATATATGTCTAGGTATTTATATTAAATATTCTGACTCATACGTTTGCTTTTATACATATAAAGCTGAAGCGACTATGATTGTTTAGTTTTATAACAACAGGTAACAATTTTAATAATGAATTAGTCTTTAACAGTTAAAATAAATATGGAAAAATTTGTGAAATTTAGATAAAAGTTTTTGTCACGGAGACGTAGGTGAGGATTTATCAGAAGTCCGTTGATTTTGCATATTTTACAAGAAACATAACTCTAGCTGAGTCCTGCAGCTGTGGTTCATCAATTCTGTGATGACGAAAGCCTTCTCCACACTCTCTACCACTGTAGGCGGTTAAGGTGGATGCTTTTCTCTCACACTAGCGGCGTTAGTACCACAAATTGTCTGATGGCTTGTAACCACGAACTTTAGAAAAATAGAAAAACAAATGCCTTCTGCTAAGTACATTTGTTTGGAGCACTCTAACAGGCTCACATTCCCATTGTCCGCCACCAATGTTAAACTCTCAGAAGAATTTAATTCTCGAGCACGCACAGCGTAACTCCGAGAAGATGGTTAAACTTCACCAATATTACTCTGAGGATTAACGGGTAAAATGTGTCTGGACAGTGAAAATATGACTTGTGCTTGAACTAACATTAACGAGTTACATACATCTCAAAAATGATATGCTACACTTGAGACACACATGATGTAATCATCACTCATGGGAGCCGCGCTAGCGTAGTGGTTACCACACCGTGCTGGCGACCGGGTGACCCAGGATCAAACCAAGGCGAGGACATTTGAAGATTTTTCATCGACCAGGATTTGGACTGGATTAACTCGAGCCCTGGCGAGGACATTTGAAAGGGTGTCGTCGACCAGGAACTGGCGGCTCCTGAGCCGATCCAGCTCTAATGAAATCGGCGAGTATCTGCCTGAATGGCGAGGGACACCTGTCTCTGTGCAAGAAAAAAAGGGATACTCACGTAAAATCAGTCTCAGATTAGATATAAATAACCTGAGATTTCGCCTCGAGTATTAGCGGGCGTACGAAAAAAAAAAAAAATCATCACTCATTACTGGTCCAATCGGAGTCCTGGGGTCACCTCTGCTGTCAGGTTTTCGCATGACTAGTCAGAAACAATCACCAGCTCTTGCAGTACTGGTTCATGCATATACTGTTTTTATATGTTGAGGTTGCCAGCCTCATATATAACCATCTATCAAGAAACCTGTAAAATTTACATTAGTAAATAAATTGTTAACTCCGCCTAGGCCGGTCCCAAGCCCGGATGAAAAAGGAGGAGGGCAGCCTGCATGGAGGCCGTAAGGAGGCAGCCCCTCCAACATGCAAGGGCACAACAGGCCAATCACCTGTTTGTCTTAAAACCGGATTATGCGAAACGTAAGAGAGAAAACCGGACTGATTCTAAAGGCGACGAACTGGAACGGACTATGGACTACGACTTATGGAACTTGAAACACAAGAAGTATAAGTGGGAAAGAAGAGGAGCTGGTGGAAGAGATGAGGAAAGCAAAACTAGAAATCCTGGCTATAACGGAAACAAAGAAAAAAGGACAAGGAGTCATGGATCTCGATGGCAATACGCTGCTCTACAGTGGTGTACCCACATCTGAAAGAGCTAAAGGGGGCGTGGGTTGCATTGTGGCCAAAAATCAAAAAGATAGTATCAAGGGATGGAACTTTGTCTCGGAGCGCATTATGGTTGTAAAACTAAAAGAAGGAGAAACCATAGTCAACCTGGTCATAGTGTATGGGCCAAATGAGGATGAGAGAGCAGAGGTCAAGGAGGAATTCTTCGAGCTGCTTCAAAGGACAGTGGATGACTGCCTAGATGAAGTTATCATGCTCGGAGATTTTAATGCCAGAGTTGGAAATGACCATGCTAGATGGGGTGGAGTTATCGGAAGATATGGAGAAGATACTCTCAATGACAATGGAAAGCGACTCCTTAGATTCTGCAGTGAGCAGAATCTGATCAGTACAAACACAAAGTTCCCCCATAAGCGCATACATGCATACACTAGATGTGAACCAACCAAGAATGAGAAGTCAGTGATCGACTATGCCATTGTTAGGAGAAGCTCATTCAAATATGTCAGGGATGCTAGAGTCTGGAGGGGGCCAGAGATTGGAAGTGATCACTACCTGCTAACAATCAAAAGAACAACTGAAAGAGTTGCTCGGCCTAGGAACTGCCCAACATCATGCAAGAAACCAAGTAAACAAGCGGGAGAAATGAGCATTAGGACCTACAAGCTGAGAGAGCCAGAAATTAAGACCAGATATCAGGGGCTAATTGCTGCAGCGGTGAGCAACACAGAAGAACGACCTGATGACTTGGAAACCCTCTGGAATAAATTCAAGGATATCATAAAGACAGCTGCTGCAGAAGCATGCGGTGAAGTCCGACTTGGGAACAAGAGAAAGAGGACACCTTGGTGGACAGAGGAAGTCAAAGAGAAAATAAGAGAGAAGAAAATGGCATGGAAACAATACTTAGGAGCTAAAAACACAACAGGACAAATGGAAAAATATAGAGAATATGTGACACTCAGAACAGAAGCAAAGAACAAAGTGCTAGCAGCAAAACAGAAGACCTGGGAAGAATTTGGAGAAAAGCTAGAAAAAGATGCACAAGAAAACCAGAAATTGTTCTATAAGACCCTAAAGAACATGAGGAAGGAAAAACAATGCCCTCTCAAATTTATAACAGACAAACAAGGCAAATCGCTTACTGCCCCGAAGGAAGTACTGGAAAGATGGAAAGAATATTTCTCAGAACTCCTGGATGGTGAGCATGGTGAAGCATCAGAAATGATAACCACTAGCACAGAAGAGAAAACCAATGATGGTGAAGATGACATAAAGATGGAAGAACTGAAGGCAGCACTGGAGAAAATCAAGATGGGCAAAGCAGCAGGGCATGATGGTATAACACCAGAAATGGTTAAGTACATGGGAGCATCAGGCAACCTATTACTCTTAAGGGTTCTACAGGCAGCGTGGTACAACAAGACCATACCAAAGGACTGGGAGATTGCCGGGGCAAAGTCTTTTACAGACGGGGTATGATGTGCTGGTGTTGTGGGTAGTGTGTTTCCCCCCTTGCTTCACCCTAGGCCTAGTGAATTCTTGTTCATGAAAGGAGCGACCATTGCGGTGTTAGTCTCTTGGCCTAGCAAAACCTCTCATACCCCAAGATCGTTGTGCGTGGTGAAGAGCCACACCCTCCTCGAGGTAGTCCTGGTAACTGAGGGTGCGAATCCTCGGGCTAAACACAACAGATCTAGAGGAGCAAACCTCGATAATAAAACCGGTGCACTACACCGTACACGCCCTCTGTGGGTGGGAAGGAGCCAGATGGATACTGAACAAGTCTTGGGAGTGGGAACGAGTGTGGACTGCTCCCTGAAGATCGGAACCCATCGTACAGGCACAGAGACTCAGGACGTGATGATCCTATTGCCTTCAACTCTTGGTCACATGCCTAGAGCCTTGGAGAACTCGGCGTAACCAGCAGGCAATTTGGTGGCGGGGAAAGAGCACTGTGAGCCCTACCTTGGCTACGTATCACAAGGAGACGCAGAAACACCCCCATTATCTCCCCCAGAGCTGGCACAGTACACTTCTGGCTTCTACCCGGGGCGGTAGGAAATCCACAGGCACCCCAGCATCACAATGCCATGAAGATGACAAAGTTGGAATTTACTAACTCAAACCTGGCAGAGCAAGTCCTCCATCAGATGCGGCCGATGCTGGGCCCACTGGCGCGTGGACACGTCCCGATCCCCATCGAGACTTGCCCGGGGAGCCCACCCCGGCTCAAAAAAAAGCAGAGAAGGCCACTCTCCAAACCTCCGATGTCTTGCGGGCAGTGTTAGGATGTGCAAGAACATGGACAGGAAGACTCCACAACTTCCCCACTGAAGACACGCCCACGGCGACCGTTGCCTCAATTGGCTGTCTGTGGTGTACCCGGAAACGGGGCCTCCCAGTACTGAGGCACAGTTAAGTCCCCAATGTCACTTATCGGTGCAGAGTTGAGAGAGATGGCTGAGCATCACAATCCCCCCTGTGTTGCAGCATGATGAGAACCCAGCATTGCACACTGAGCTTGGGGGGATCACTTGGGCACCAGACTTAATACTGGCTCTTGACTGGATGGCCGCATGCAGGAGATTTCTACAATGAAGGGTTGGCAGGTGGTGGGTATCTGGAAGTGGCTCTGTGCAGGACGTGAGGATTCCTTGGGAGAGCCCAGAACCAGAGCACAGCATTGTGCAAGCTCTGCATAGTTGGAGAGCCCCCTGGATGACGGGGAATGCACAGTGTGCTACACCACCTATCCCCAACTGCTAACTTAGAACCAGAAGTGGGGTCCTCTGTATGTGTGCCAGGCCAGGATAAAATGCCTGGGAAAGAGACTGGAGCTCAGAACTCCCTAACTCAAAGTTGCAGGATGGCAGAAAAGCCATGGGAAAGACAGGGCTATTTTGAAGATAACGCAACCATATTTTCACCATACGAGCTCGGACGCCGCCTCGGTAAACAAGGTCCGCGCAGAGCAGTGACACCCCCAGGCTGCTTGCGAATAGTCTACTACTGGGAACATAAACAGATTAGGGATGAGCCCACTCTCCCGTTGAACAGGTGCTAAAGTCATAGATACTGGGCCAGAAGGCGCACCGGAAACCACAGTATCACGCAACTCGCTTTTTTTTTTTTCTATGGAGAGTACACCGTCAAATAAATCTCGTACTGGTGCTCGCCCTGTGGAGCTCCACCAGGCAGGTGCAGTGCCGGGCTCTGAGCCTCGACAGAGCCCACCCTCAGCTACTGGAGGACCCTCTAGACCGTCTTGTGGAGTCAGCAGACGGCGGAGGAGAACTACTGACCAAAACAAAACAGAAAAAGAGAAACCCAGAGTGCCACTTGTCATGATGCACTGGAATGCAGAGGGAGTGAACAGCAAGCAGGCTGGATACAGCAAAAAGACAGAGCTGGAAAACATCTTGTATGAGAAGCAAGTCAGTGTTTGCTGTATCCAAGAGACTCACTTGAAAGCAGATCAAACCTTTAAAATAAGGAGATATCAATGCTTCAGATCCGACAGAAAAGATAGACAAAAAGGAGGAGTACTTACTCTTGTAAGGAATAACATTCCTGCACACGAAAGGAAAACCTTCATGGATGGAGCAGAATATCAGCTGTTGCAGATAAAGGTAGACAAGATGGAAATAGACCTCCTGAACTATTACTGTCCGAACAACAAACCCCTGAGTCTCAGCTCTATACAGGTACCAGCCACCAACTTTATAGCAGTTGGAGACTTTAATAGCCACTCCCAGAGCTGGGGCTATAACCATCTGGATCACAGAGGTGAAGAGGTTGAAACTTGGCAAGATGATCACTCCCTAATCCTAGTCAATAATGCCACAGATACTCCTACCTTCTACTCCAGAGGATGGCACACAACTTCAACACCAGATCTTGCCTTCTCCACACCAGATATAGCTGGATCTATTAGTAGAGAAGTAGGAGACCAACTAGGGGGAAGCGACCATCGCCCAATCTTTCTTACTGTCCAGAGTGCAACTCTCAGTACAGGCCCAGCCATTACAAGATGGAACTACAAAAAAGCCAACTGGGGTTTATTCAGGCATCAGGTGAACACGCTGCTGTCTACCCTCAAGGTACAGAACAGAGACATTAACGAAGTGGTAAAAGACTTCAACAGATGCATACTACAAGCTGCAAAAGAAACCATTCCCAAAGGATGCCGGCGTAACTACATACCATACTGGTCCAGCACACTCCAAGAACGTCAGGAAGCTATGGACAGGGCTAGAAAGGACGCAGAGTCTCAGCCTTCACTTGAAACTCACAACAAATGGAAAAAGGCTGTAGCAGAGTTTCAGAGAACAAAGCTAGAAGAAAAACGGAAAAGCTGGAAAACTAAAACGGCATCGCTGAACCTTGAGAAAGACGGCAGGAAACTTTGGAGATTAGTCAAGTCTCTAAATGAAGAGCGTTCCTCACCTAGGCAGACTATCACATTGGATGAAGGTGGCAAACTTTTCAGAGGAAAACAAGCTGCAGACTTGTTTGCTAGAAGATACAGTTCAGAAAGCAACTTACCCATTAACATAGATCATCAGAGAGAGATAAGAAAAGAAATACTGGCAACCATGGGACAGACAGATACTCCTGCCCCAATGAGGGAACCCATCACACTAGGAGAACTACAGAAGGCTATTTCCAAGCTTAAGTTTCAAAAGTCACCCGGCCCAGACAAAATCAGCAACGAAATGCTAGTAAATCTGAGCTCAGCAGCAAAGACAAAACTGCTTGAGATATTCAACCACAGCTGGTTGAAAGGAACGGTACCCCAAGTATGGAGAGAAGCCATCACAATACCCATACTAAAGAAAGGGAAATGTAAGACCGAGGCTGCAAGTTACCGGCCAATCAGTCTCACAAGCTGTGTAGGGAAGACTATAGAGCGAATAGTCAACCACAGATTGAAATGGTATTTAGAGTCTGAGCAGACCCTGGTGCCGGAACAAGCTGGATTTAGAGAATGCTACAGTATAGAAGACCAAGTTACTTACTTGTCTCAAGCAATAGAAGATGCCTTCCAGGAGAAGAAAAAGGTCCTAACGATCTGGGTCGACTTCAAGCAGGCCTTTGACAAGGTGTGGAAAGATGGCCTAATTGCAAAACTTAGGAGAAGTGGAATCCAAGGCAACATGATGAAATGGATCCAGTCATACTTGCATAACAGGAGAACTAGAGTCACTCTTGACGGTCTGCAGAGCAGAAAAGTGTTGCTCCATCAGGGGGTACCTCAAGGAGGAGTAATTTCCCCAACACTCTTCCTTGTTTACATCAATGACCTGGTGAAAGATCTCCCTGCAGGAGTTAAAGCTGCCTTATATGCAGATGACCTAGTAATCTGGTGCGCTGATGAAAATGTCACCACAGCAAATTATAGAATGCAGCGGGCAGCAGACATGCTAGTGTCATGGGCAGAGAAATGGCTTATCACAATAAACACAGACAAAACCTCCACAACACTGTTCTCCCTCGCCCCCAAGGACAAAATCAGCTAACATACACCTAGGGACAACCGTGATCAAGGAAGAAAGCTACCCCACCTATCTTGGGGTGACATTTGACCAAAGGCTTACATGGAATAAGCATATTGAAAATGCAGAAGGAAAGGCCCGAAGACGACTAGGCATACTCAGAAAATTAGCAGGTACCAACTGGGGAGCAAATGAACGAAATCTAAAGAAGATTTATAATGGAGTAATAAGACCACACTTAGAGTTTAGCTCAGCAGCATGGTCATCAGCTGCTAACTCACATCTGCAGTCTTTGGACAAGGTGCAAAATCAAGCTCTCAGGCTCATTACAGGAGCCATGAAAACTACACCAATAACAGAGATGCAGAAGGTTGCTGGATTACAGACATTGTCCCATAGAAGAGACACAAAAACCATGATCCAGATGGAAAAGTACAACAGTATGCCAATACACCCAATGAAGGCAAGACTAGATGATCTGGCATTGGGACGTCTAAAGCGTAGCAGCTTTGTGCATCGGGGGAAAAGACTTATAAGACAGCATCAAGAAGACCTATCCATGAAGACAACACCACTGAAGCCCACCCTGTACCATGGGAGCAGGCCAGCAGTGCCCTCCAAATTAATACATCAGTCAGTGGTCTCACAAGTGGATGTGAGTATAATGATCTGCAAAAACGAACTGCTACATTGAGTTTGATCCAAGAAAGCTATCCCGATCAATCATGGATACATGCCTATACAGATGGATCAGCAACTAATGCTGTTAGGAATGGAGGTGCCGGTATCTTTATCTCATATCCTGACAACCACTATGAGACTAGGCACATTCCCACTGGTAAATTCTGTTCCAACTATACAGCTGAGGTTCAAGCTCTAGAGCAAGCTATCTTTTTCTGTCGGATCTGAAGCATTGATATCCCCTTATTTTAAAGGTTTGATCTGCTTTCAAGTGAGTCTCTTGGATACAGCAAACACTGACTTGCTTCTCATACAAGATGTTTTCCAGCTCTGTCTTTTTGCTGTATCCAGCCTGCTTGCTGTTCACTCCCTCTGCATTCCAGTGCATCATGACAAGTGGCACTCTGGGTTTCTCTTTTTCTGTTTTGTTTTGGTCAGTAGTTCTCCTCCGCCGTCTGCTGACTCCACAAGACGGTCTAGAGGGTCCTCCAGTAGCTGAGGGTGGGCTCTGTCGAGGCTCAGAGCCTGGCACTGCACCTGCCTGGTGGAGCTCCACAGGGCGAGCACCAGTACGAGATTTATTTGACGGTGTACTCTCCATAGAAAAAAAAAGCGAGTTGCGTGATACTGTGGTTTCCGGTGCGCCTTCTGGCCCAGTATCTATGACTTTAGCACCTGTTCAACGGGAGAGTGGGTTCATCCCTAATCTGTTTATGTTCCCAGTAGTAGACTATTCGCAAGCAGCCTGGGGGTGTCACTGCTCTGCGCGGACCTTGTTTACCGAGGCGGTGTCCGAGCTCGTATGGTGAAAATATGGTTGCGTTATCTTCAAAATAGCCCTGTCTTTCCCATGGCTTTTCTGCCATCCTGCAACTTTGAGTTAGGGAGTTCTGAGCTCCAGTCTCTTTCCCAGGCATTTTATCCTGGCCTGGCACGCATACAGAGGACCCCACTTCTGGTTCTAAGTTAGCAGTTGGGGATAGGTGGTGTAGCACACTGTGCATTCCCCGTCATCCAGGGGGCTCTCCAACTATGCAGAGCTTGCACAATGCTGTGCTCTGGTTCTGGGCTCTCCCAAGGAATCCTCACGTCCTGCACAGAGCCACTTCCAGATACCCACCACCTGCCAACCCTCCATTGTAGAAATCTCCTGCATGCGGCCATCCAGTCACGAGCCAGTATTAAGTCTGGTGCCCAAGTGATCCCCCCAAGCTCAGTGGGCAATGCTGGGTTCTCATCATGCTGCAACACAGGGGGGATTGTGATGCTCAGCCATCTCTCTCAACTCTGCACCGATAAGTGACATCGGGGACTTAACTGTGCCTCAGTACTGGGAGGCCCTGTTTCCGGGTACACCACACACAACCAATTGAGGCAACGGTCGCCGTGGGCGTGTCTTCAGTGGGGAAGTTGTGGAGTCTTCCTGTCCATGTACTTGCACATCCTAACACTGCCCGCAAGACATCGGAGGTTTGGAGAGTGGCCTTCTCTGCTTTTTTGAGCCGGGGTGGGCTCCCCGGGCAAGTCTCGATGGGGATCGGGACGTGTCCACGTGCCAGTGGGCTCAGCATCGGCCGCATCTGATGGAGGACTTGCTCTGCCAGGTTTGAGTTAGTAAATTCCAACTTTGTCATCTTCTTGGCATTGTGATGCTGGGGTGCCTGTGGATTTCCTACCGCCCCGGGTAGAAGCCAGAAGTGTGCTGTGCCAGCTCTGGGGGAGATAAAGGGGGTGTTTCTGCGTCTCCTTGTGATACGTAGCCAAGGTAGGGCTCACAGTGCTCTTTCCCCGCCACCAAATTGCCTGCTGGTTACGCCGAGTTCTCCGAGGCTCTAGGCATGTGACCAAGAGTTGAAGGCAATAGGATCGTCACGTCCTGAGTCTCTGTGCCTGTACGATGGGTTCCGATCTTCAGGGAGCAGTCCACACTCGTTCCCACTCCCAAGACTTGTTCAGTATCCATCTGGCTCCTTCCCACCCACAGAGGGCGTGTACGGTGTAGTGCACCGGTTTTATTATCGAGGTTTGCTCCTCTAGATCCGTTGTGTTTAGCCTGAGGATTCGCACCCTCAGTTACCAGGACTACCTCGAGGAGGGTGTGGCTCTTCACCACGCACAACGATCTTGGGGTATGAGAGGTTTTGCTAGGCCAAGAGACTAACACCGCAATGGTCGCTCCTTTCATGAACAAGAATTCACTAGGCCTAGGGTGAAGCAAGGGGGGAAACCCACTACCCACAACACCAGCACATCATACCCCCTGTCTATAAAAGACTTTGCCCCTAGCAGGTACCAACTGGGGAGCAAATGAACGAAATCTAAAGAAGATTTATAATGGAGTAATAAGACCACACTTAGAGTTTAGCTCAGCAGCATGGTCATCAGCTGCTAACTCACATCTGCAGTCTTTGGACAAGGTGCAAAATCAAGCTCTCAGGCTCATTACAGGAGCCATGAAAACTACACCAATAACAGAGATGCAGAAGGTTGCTGGATTACAGACATTGTCCCATAGAAGAGACACAAAAACCATGATCCAGATGGAAAAGTACAACAGTATGCCAATGCACCCAATGAAGGCAAGACTAGATGATCTGGCATTGGGACGTCTAAAGCGTAGCAGCTTTGTGCATCGGGGGAAAAGACTTATAAGACAGTATCAAGAAGACCTATCCATGAAGACAACACCACTGAAGCCCACCCTGTACCATGGGAGCAGGCCAGCAGTGCCCTCCAAATTAATACATCAGTCAGTGGTCTCACAAGTGGATGTGAGTATAATGATCTGCAAAAACGAACTGCTACATTGAGTATGATCCAAGAAAGCTATCCCGATCAATCATGGATACATGCCTATACAGATGGATCAACAACTAATGCTGTTAGGAATGGAGGTGCCGGTATCTTTATCTCATATCCTGACAACCACTATGAGACTAGGCACATTCCCACTGGTAAATTCTGTTCCAACTATACAGCTGAGGTTCAAGCTCTAGAGCAAGCTGCAAATATGATTTATAACACCAACTCTGACTGCCACCAGGTAGTCATCCTCACAGATGCACTGTCTGTCCTGCAAGCTCTCAAAGGTGGTAAACTCCCGCATCTGAGAAATGAACTAAATAAGGTAGCTGCCAAAAAGAGAACCATGTGGGAATGAAAGGATATAGTATGCAAGATTAATGAGAGTGGAAGGGCAGAATGTTAGACGGGCCTGCGCGCCCAATTCTTTACCCTTCGAAAATAAAGTTCGTTCGTTCGTTCGTACCCGGAAATGAAAAGGCAGATAAACTTGCAAAAAAGGGAGGAGAATGTGAACAAGAAGATAATGAAGTCACATACTTTGAGAAAAAGAGAGCTATCCAGACTATCAGAAGAGAACAGAACCAACCCAAAGACGACTATCACACTCTCGACTGGCAGGGACAGATAACTATTTTTCGACTCAGGACAGGGCATAACAAACTGAATAAACACATGCACAAGCTACGATTGTCTGCTTCACCACTGTGCACATGTGTGGATTAAACGAACAAACTGCTGAGCATGTTCTACAGGACTGTCCTCTGTATGACCAGTTAAGAAAGATATACTGGCCCAATGACTCAACACTAAACTCAAAGCTATATGGAGTTAAAGAGGAACTTCAAACAACAGTCGAATTCATCATGAGAACTCGTCTGACGGTGTAATCATCAAAGATGCGATCGCAAGAAGAAGAAGAAGAAGGGAGATTGCCATCATAACACCAATTTTCAAAAAGGGTGACAATCGACAGTGTGGAAACCATAGAGGCATATCCCTTCTCAGTGTCCCTGGTAAAATCTACTCTAGAATCCTAGAGCAGAGACTCCGACGCCTAGCTGAGCCACAACTGGATGAGGTCCAGTGCGGATTCTGAGCGAACCGAAGTACTCAAGACCTAATCTTCACACTCAAGACAGCTGAGTGAAAAGGCCCTTGAGTATAAGAGTGAGATCCATCTTTGTTTCATAGATCTGGAAAAGGCATTTGACAGGGTCCCCTGGAGCAAACTTTGGGACTGTTTGGCAAGGAAGAACATTCCAGCACCTCTGATTCATGCTATACAGAGCTTCTACAAGTCTTGCGGAAATTATGTGAGGACAGCAAACCATAAGTCAGAAGAGTTCAGGACCACCACTGGTGTAAGACAAGGTGATATCCTGTCACCTTACCTTTTCATACTCCTCATGGACGATGTCATTAAGGCATGTAAGGAGAGAACAAGAAAGTATTCAGTGGGGTACTGGAAGATGAGACAGGTCTGTATTTCAGAGCTGGCATTTGCTGATGATGTTGCCCTGATTGCTAAAGCAGAGGCACATCTCCAATCCAACCTGCAAGTCTGGAAGGAAGAGCTGGAGAAGAGAGGGATGGTCATAAGCGGCTCTAAAACAAAATCCATGGTGATATCATGAGAAGAAAGAAGACAGATTAAGCTGGGAGAACAGGTCCTGGAGCAGGTCGACCACTTTAAATACCTCGGAGCTATTATAGACCAAAAAGGAGGCATCAAAGAAGAGTTGGCCACTCGAAAAGCAGCAGCTGGGAGACTTTTTCAGGCCATAAATCGAGGATTCCTCAGCAAGAGAGAGGTTGGTAAGAAAACGAAGATGGCTGTATACCGCTCCACCTATGTCCCAGTCTTGACATATGGATGCGAGTCATGGGCAATGACTACAACCCACAAAAGCCAGATCCAAACCTCAGAAATGAGGTATCTGAGGAAGGTGGTTGAAGTAACAAGAAGAGACATGGTACGCAACCAGACGATACGTCAAGGCCTTAAATCCCACCCCCTACAGACCCAAGTAGAACAGTCCCATCTAAGATGGTTTGGCCATGTCTGCAGAATGGGAGAAGATCGGCTACCACGACAAGCATGGAAAACAAAGAGCCGGGGATCCAGACCCCCAGGATGACCCAGAGTCCGCTGGGAGGACAACATTAGACAATCTTTGAAGGACCGAGGACTAGAATGGAACCAGGCCAGGAGGAAGACAGCCGATAGGATAGTCTGGCGCTCTCTCTTCCAAACCTCTACACCTCACGGTAGAAGGGGAACGACTAAGTAAGTAAGTAAATAAATTGTTTACACTTACCCCAAAATTTTGGGAATACACAATCTCCTTGCACAGATTTAGACTGGACACAGCTCTGTATTAGATGCTTCAAAATCACTTAGGTCTGGAAATAGAGAATTCCTTTGACGGCGAATGTTCTGCGAAATCACTGGCGTGGGAAAACTTCTGTATATTCCGGCCTCTCAAATCAACCAATCCAATCGAATCTCGTTCAGCACTACGTGGGTAGGGGTGCTTCAAATTCGAAAAATACCCTCACGTGTTTCAAAATATTAAATTTAATATCCACGCGTGACCTCTTCGTATCGTTGCGTCAGACTTCGCCAGCATCTTGTGCTATCTTCACAAACAAATGTTGTGCACTGATACTGCCACGATGCTATCATCTGCAAATCTTGAGTTTCAAGACAGATTTATCTGTAATCTTGATACAGAACGTACATCGGAAGCGATTACCTCATTATCTCCCGTCTTGTGCAAACATAGGGATAGTTGCTAGCCACCTGGAGTCCAGTGACGGACTTTCACGTTCAAAGGGATCAATAGAGATGACCATCTCTATCAAATGGGGCCATATGAATGAAGCGAAAACTTATCAGTCGCTGATCGGTCAAATTACATGGCGTTATTACAGTTCTGTCTGGGATCGGCTCAAAGCAAACGTGAAAATTAAAGATAGTCCCGTGGCCGATACTTCTGTAGTGGTGAGGAGTGTTACAGACTTCTCCCTACTAGATTCAGCATAGAGAGTAAATAATGGTGCATAAAATATGCCACATAATAATGACATCATCATCATGTGACATATTCTTTCCAGAACGTTGTCTCCATTACAGCTGCTCTGAACGCATCACGATTCTGGGCAAGTCGACCTGCATCAGCCAAAGACAAGTTCAGACTCTCTGTGATGTCCTGGGTCCACCGTCGTCTAGGTCGACCCCTTCCCCTTTTTCCAGGGACCGTGCCTTCCATCACTGTTTTTTCCAGACTATTATGTCTTTTTATATGACCGAAAAATTTCAGCTTCCTTATTGCGATGGTATTTAGGAGCCAATGTTCCTGTACGTTTAGTGAGTGCAGTACTTCTCTGTTGGTCTTTTTTTTTCTGTCCAGGGTATTCTCAACATCCTTCTGTAGCATTTCATTTCGAATGATGTAATCTTTTTTGCAACTGTTTTATTGAGTGTCCAAGTCTCGCAGCCGTATGTTGCTACTGGGAATATACATGCTCTGATCAGTTGTAACTTTGTTTCTTTGCTTGTGCCTTGCCATAGGTTTTTTCATCTGTATTAGCTTATGTGAAGCAATTGCAAGTCTTCTTTTAATTTCTACTGCACAGTCGCCAGAGCTGTTAATGATTGATCCTAAGTATTCGAATTCATTGACACTTTCCAGTTCTTCGTTATCAATTTCAATTTCTGGTTTGGTCTTTACTTTGTCTGTTGTCAATACTTTGGTCTTCTTGGTGTTTAGGTATAGATTCTGGGCCTCGCTGTGTTTTTTGGTGGACAGAAGTAATTGTTCAAGTCCTTTTTGGTTGGTCGATAGGAGGACTGTGTCGTCAGCATATCTGATTTCCGGGATCTGGTACCCGCCGATGTTAAATGAGTCAAACTCTGTGTGTTCTTGGTCATCTCTTACGTTTCTCATGATATTCTCGGCATAAATGTTAAACAGGTAAGGGGAAAGGGTACAGCCTTGTCTTACTCCTTTCTGTACTTCAAACCATTCTGATGTTTCCCCCTCTATTCTTACGGCTGCCTGTTGTTCTTGGTACAGCAGTGCGATGAGTTGTATAAGGTGGTTTGGAAATCCCATATTTTTCATAATAGCCCATAACTGCTGATGTTGTACACAATCGAAAGCTTTGGTGTAATCAATGAAACAAGTATGTAGGTCAACGTTGAATTCTCTACACTTTTCTATGATGATCCTCATGTTGAATATATGATCTCTAGTGCCTCTACCTGGTCGAAAACCCGCCTGTACTTCATTTATTTCTGTTTCTAGCTTTTGTTGCATCCTTTTCATTATGATTTGTAAAAGTATTTTGCTGGCATGTATTTTAATGACAAGGGAGAGAAAATTAAGAAAATATCACTCACACGGGAATGTATTGCAATCCTGCCAGAGTGGACTTGGGATCGCACTACCGTATCGTCACAATCACTATTGCCTGTTCACTCAGATCATCATCATTATTGTCTGTTCGCTCAGATCATCATCATTATTGCCAGTTCGCTTCTGATGGAGCGTGTAATTAACACTGCAGCTGGTCCAGTTGCAGGAAGCCTTCACAAAAGCATTATTGTGCTCCTGCAGCGGTTTCTATAGAAATGTATATTAAATGATGTTGCCAACTCCACAGCCTTATATTAGTTGCCTGTTATGACGTGGCTGAGGGAGCAGTTGTCCTATTCTGTCTCAGAGGTCCCCTGCAACAACTACACAGGGCAAACTGTCACACATGATCGTACAAATAATAATAATAACCCCTTCAGTCATAACTGACTATGGGAATGAACCCCTGAGGTGACAGTCCTCAGCTGCTTATTTTCCTAGTGTTCGTTTCGACGTTTTCTCAATTTCTGTGTCCAGAGAGAGTTTGTCGTTGATGGTACACCTCAGGTATGTGAAGTGGTGCACCACTGCCAATTCATAGTTATCAATAGTGATAACTGGTGCAGCATTCACACCCTGACGCAGATCGTACAAATAAACCACAGTAATGAATTTTTTGTTGCAAAAAACTTTAATAGATGCATAGAACAAAGATGAAACATTTGAAAAGAACGTTTTGGCCCACACACTGATAACACAATAGGAAACACATTCTAGAAATGTATGTAACACATAGGTTGTACATCACCAACAGCTTCTAGAAACAGTAGACAGATCCATATTTACTAATTGTAAATGGATTGATCCGGACGAGGAACCACAGAAAGATTTTATACTAATACATATGCCACAAAGAAAGGATGTACAAATGTCTAAGAGGTCCCAGATACCACCCTGACACAGATCACACATTTCTTATGACTTCGTAAACATTCTTTTAATTCACAACTTATAGATTTAATAAAATTTTCAGTGAAGTTAATTTGAAACTTCTATTTAAAAAAAGAGTTGACACTAAATTTAGGAAATATAATTTCCATTTTATTTGTTCATTTCCATTTTTTTTTCATTTGCTACATGTACCACAAGCATCATATGTCATCGGATGATAAGCAGTGATTAGACTATTAGCTTATATATTGTATAGGATTTGATTTTTGCTTGTCTGTTATGCCCCGTTGTGCACTGCCATGTCTAACTTATTGTCTTGTTTTCTTCAGATCTCACTGTGTGAGCAGCTGGTCATGGATTCATAATCTACCTATTTTATTTGAGTAAGTTCTTTTTAAAAGGTGCACAACCTACTAGATAAATTCTAGTTTTGATGTAGGAACTTGTAACTCACCAGTTTGGCATTTGGTGACTTAACTCTTTCAGTCTTAACTCTTTAAGTCCCAATCGACTTTATAGAGGCTCAGGGGTTAGACGCGCTTGGCCCAATCGACTTTAAAAAGCCTTTAGTATATGTGCCTCTGTTTGAGACTGTTTCTAATTATAACTACCCACAAAGTCATTTCCGACTGCAAGTACATTCTTTTAAATACCGCATGTGTTTAAGAGTGAACGTGTTTCTGTTTTGAGATATTTATTTTAGATTTTTAAAGCGATTTTTTAAAGCGCATATCCTCCATTTTACCTTGAATATCTAATAATTTTTTTAAGCGCATATCCTCCATTTTACCTTGAATAACTAATCATTTTTCAATGAAAGCTTTTATACTTGTAGCACAAGAGTAAAGTACATCCAATTACCTTCAGTTTCATATACAACAACAAAGTTATTTATGCATATGAACATTTTAAAAAATTATTTCCAAACAACAACAATAAAAACGCACTGGGGTGGCCATTTTTGCTTGGGCCAAACCCACTTTTTTGCTTGGGACTGAAAGAGTTAAGCAAAAAAGTGGGTTTGGCCCAAGCAAAAATGGCCACCCCAGTGCGTTTTTATTGTTGTTGTTTGGAAATAATTTTAAAAAAATGTTCATATGCATAAATAACTTTGTTGTTGTATATGAAACTGAAGGTAATTGGATGTACTTTACTCTTGTGCTACAAGTATAAAAGCTTTCATTGAAAAATGATTAGTTATTCAAGGTAAAATGGAGGATATGCGCTTAAAAAAATGATTAGTTATTCAAGGTAAAATGGAGGATATGCGCTTTAAAAAAATGATTAGTTATTCAAGGTAAAATGGAGGATATGCGCTTAAAAAAAATCGCTATAAATATCTCAAAACAGAAACACGTTCACTCTTAAACACGTGCGGTATTTAAAAGAATGTACTTGCAGTCGGAAATGACTTTGTGGGTAGTTATAATTAGAAACAGTCTCAAACAGAGGCACATATACTAAAGGCTTTTTAAAGTCGATTGGGCCAAGCGCGTCTAACCCCTGAGCCTTTATAAAGTCGATTGGGACTTAAAGAGCCATTATAAGATACCAGCATTGTCACTGGAATGTTATGCTTTGATGGTTGTTTTTTTATGTTTTTGATCTCCCAGCTTCGCGTTTTAATGATCAGAAAAACTAAACACTAGGTATAAGTAAATAAATAGCGCAGTGAAAAATAACTGGATGGTATATTAAAACAATAGACCAATTTACAATTCCTAAAAGCTAAAGTTTTCATTGAAAATACCATTCTAAAATGCAATAAAGTGCTATGTTGTGAAAAAGCACACAGGTTTGGTAAAGTATGTTGCCATTCCAAAAAAAAAAAAAAAGTAGTTGGGAACCTCTGCTATGAAAGATGGAGAAGAACTAATGTTTCCTCTTCCATTTCTTTAATTGTGGATTTAAAGGAGCCTGTGTTACTGTCTTATTCAGGGTGACTGCAAACTACACGTATATGGGCCATTTGGAGCAAGCTACTCTAACCACTTTCCAGATTGTTAGTTGTTACCCAGAGCCATTACCTTCAACAGTCAGACCGCCAGATACAACAGCAATGACCCCAGCATCTTTAAGCCCAAACAAGCCCTCTTCTGCAAGCGTTTCCTTTAGTATTCATCCCATAAGATGAGAAATTTGCATTTGAAATTAACTACTGAGGTATTCTAATTTAAAAATAACTACTGAAATTAGTATTTTTTTAATAATGGAGGTTCATCATCATAACCCTCCACTCCCAAAGGAGCATAGGCCTTCAACAAACACATGCCAAGTCCTCCGGTCATGTGCCATCATCTCAAGTTCTTTCCACGTTTTCCTCATCATTTTCACCTCTGTTTCCAGCTCTCTTCTCCATGTGCTTCTTGGTCTACCTCTGCCTCTCTTGCTCTGGGAGTTCCAGAACAAGGACTGCCTTGTAATGCTATCAACAGGTTTCCTCAGTGTGTGTCCTATTCATCGTCTTCATCTCATCTCTTGTTCCACTGGCACTTGTCTGCTTCTTGTCATCAGTTCCACGTTGGTAACCTTGTCATACCATTTATACCCAAGACAACAAAGATAATGGAGGTTAACCATGTATTTTGTTTCTTGTTTTATTACTATTTGTAAGTAACAGCAGTCTCTTCTGCAAGAAAATAACATTGTTTTCATAGCCTGACTGCAGATTTATTTGTATGCTAAAAATATATGAAGATAGTTGTTAAACCCAAGGCTGCAATCTTGATAGCAAATTTTAGTTGCCACAGTCGCCAAGGCAGGTCTGGGTTTAGCACACAGACATATACAACACATTTGGACAACATAGAAAGATAACTTTAGAGATTTGAATTACAAATCCTAATGGGAATCCATCCTGCCATCAGATGGAAGACATCTGAGTCATTAATTCATGTGCGACCATCTTTTGTTCTGATAGCCTGTTTTCAATAAAATGATTTGTGGAACAAATGTTCAAAATAATAAACAAACAAATGAACAAACAAACTTTATTTTCAAAGGGTTGAGATTTGGGCATACAGTCCCGTCTGACATTCTGCCCTTCCTTTCTCTCACATTTCATACTTCCAAACTGCAGATTGAGCACAGTCATTTGTGAGGACATGAAATCTGGCAGATGTTTTTTTTTTTAATAAAAGAATTTGGAATATGACTAGTTTTTATTGCAATTTTTTCATTATAATTAAAATATTTCATGGAACATGCATATTTGCTTAGTCTGACAAGAAACTCGTCTTGGCATATCATTTTTTTTTCCAAATGGTGGCCAAGAGGACACTTACGTGTTTGTTTTTATTGTTAAACCATTCCACATATAAGAGAAACAATGTGTATTGCACTTTGCATTTTACATGTACAATCATGACATAGCGTTTTTTTTTAAAGAAATCCCAGCTATACATGGTGTCAGAGATTTATTCACTTGGATGTGGTTCAGTAACCTTGAGCAGATATAAGTGTTACAGATAAATGATACTGCATTTGCAGCCTTGACCTTAAGAATTTTATTGGTCACATTGAATCACTGAAATTCACAATCAGAATGAAAAGTTCGGGATCATCATCAGGTACCATCTTCACATGGAAGGTCGGCTGCAATGGATCTCCAACATCTTCTGTCTCTTGTCTTGATAGTGCACTACTCAGATAGACTCTTTCCTGTCCATCTCTTGATGCTATCTTCCCATTTAAAGCATTGTTTTCCTCTTGCATGTTTGCCTTCTATTATGGTCTTCAGTGTGGTGTTATTTCTTTTTACGTGGCCAAAATATTTTAGCTGTTTAATTTTGATCTCCTTCATTAATTCTCTTTTCATTCCTAGGTTTTCTAGGACCTCATTATTAGTTTTCTTCTCTTCCTGTGAGACATGCCCCACTCTTCTTTATATCAACATCTCAAAGGCCTCAATTCTTTTTTCTAATTGCTTGTTCGCTGTTCATGTTTCTACAGCATACAGTAATGGAGAATATATGTAGCATTTGATGAGTCTCAATTTGAATTTATGAGTTAGATGTTAGTATCTATCTCATGTTGTTGAATGTAGCTTTGGCCATTCCTATTCTCTTCTTGATTTCTGTTTCGCACCTGCCATCTTCTGTTATTATATGACCAAGATATGAGAAACTCTTGACTTGTTCCATGATTTTCCCATTTATTCTTATCTTTAACGATGATGTATCGCCTGCTTTGCTAATTATCATAGTTTTTCTTTTCCCAGTGTTAGTGTCCAGTCCATATTCATGACTTATACTGTTTACTTGCTTCACTAGCTCTTGCAACTCCTTTTCACTTTCAGATGACAAAACTAAATCATCTCCTTATCTAAGGTTGTTTATTGATTTTCCACCGATGTTCAGTCCTGGCAGTTCCTGTATCTGTCTGCAAATGTTCTCAGGATACAGTTTTTCATTATGTCTTTTCATATGCATCCTTTGTAACACATTCAGTGTCCACCCGATGCTCCAGTTCCCACCACATATTTTGCAGCAGCACCGGTGCAATCAGTTTCAGTGAATGTGACCAGAAAAATGTTGTGGGTTAAGACTGTAAATGCAGCATCATTTATCCTTAACACTCATATCTGCTCACAGTCATTGAACTTCACAATCCGGTGAATAACTCTCAAACACCCTGTTTATCATTCAGCATGTATTTCCTGACTTATGATCAACGAGTTATATTTTTCTAACTTCTCATTGAAGTGAATCAAGACATGTGGTGTCTGAAACACTAATAGACAATTGTATAAACACACTAAATAAAATATGTGTCTTTATTTTTGCAAGTGCAATACTTTTTGTACTCTTCAATGTTCAAAATGGCCTAGTACCAAACTTTTATTTTAATTTATTTTTAAATATCTGTTATGCTATACATCCATTTTCATGTTTGGTGTCCTTTTGATCTTATTTTTTAATGTACTCACAGACTTTCCATCCTTCATTATTAGCCTCCACTCATCCATCATGTCCAAGCCACCTCACCCTGTTCAATTATAACATTTGATTATTAATAGAGACTATAGTTGTATAGTTTTAAAGGTGTTCCTTTTCTCCATGCACTGTTATTATCTTCTTTTCTATTCACCAGCTTTGTTTTATTCTCCTTCCATTACACTGTCTTTCTTATTCACCATCCACTTGTATTCTGTCACCAGAACTAATATCTTTGGTTAGTTCATACATTATGTCATTTATTGAGAACACACACTGTGCTGAAGTATGTTGTTTGTTTGTTTTTTATTCTTGTTTCTTTTTCCATGTACGAGGGGCGGTCGAAAAGTTTTGCACTTTACTAAGAAAGCGTTAAGACAGGCGGGATTGCTGTGTATCATTGTAAAGACACACTATTGGTTTACATTTCCCGCGCGTACATGGCGCGCACGGGGTGCCGTGTGAAAGAGAAATTGGCGGGAAACTGGTTCAGTTGTGTATGAAGCGGTGTCATGGACAAAAGGAGCATCGAGCCGAAACATCCGCAGATGTTGGACATTTGCAATGCTGACGAAGATGATTTTTTTCGTAGACTGGTTACTGTGGACGAATGTTGGGTGCATTTCTATGACCCCGAGACTAAAAACCAGAGCAAACAATGGAAACATTCCTGTTCGCCACCACCAAAGAAGGCAAAGACGGTACCCTCTGCGGGAAAGGTCATGCTCACCGTCTTTTGGGACTGCCGCGGGGTAATACTCACCGACTACCTTTCTCGTGGCTGTACTATCAACTCCACGTACGGTACTACCAAAGCCTTCTCCAGAAGCTACGAGAAGAAATGAAGCGCAAAAGACGCGGGATGAATCCAGAGGCGTTCGTCTGCTTCAGGACAATGCACCGGCTCATGCAGCTCATGACTCCATCGTCCTTGCCCAGCAGTGCGGGTATGAAATCATGCCCCATCCAGCATTCTAACCGGACTTGGCACCGAGTGACTTCTTCCTGTTTCCAAACATGAAGAATCCGCTTCGTGGAAGTCGTTTTTCTAATGACCAGGACTTGATTATTGAACTGGAGACGTGGTTCCGGGCCCAGACGGGGATGTTCTACAATCAGGGCATCAGGAAGGTGAAGAAGAGATGGGAGAAGTGCATTGCCTTGAGGGGTGAATACATAGAGAAGGACTAAAGTTTACACCAATTTCCAGGTAGGTGCCTTGACTCCTTCATACTAAAGTGCAAAACTTTTCGACCGCCCCTCGTATCTGAGGTTTATGAAACTGTTAACTTAAATGGTGTTTTATAAATGGCTGTTTGCTGAATGTGGTTGAACAAAAAAAAAATGAACATTTGACATTATGACATGGTGAGAAGTGAAGATGAGAATTTATACTATCGGTTTTTTGTTTTTTTTAAACTGTTTGTCAGTTTCATTTATGTTCTATGAGGTAATAATTTTGTTATGCTAATTTGACTGCAGATTGATCGTTTATGTCAAAAAATGTTTGAATATTGTCATACACAAATACACATCAAGGATTGGAAAGGCATAATCTCCTGTGTCCTGCAATATGGCACTTGATGATGGTTGAATCTTCATTGTCTGAATGACTTGTAGTTTGAAATAGACACAATTGCCAGGCTGGGCTCAGGTATGCAGTTTTGTTATTCCCCCCATTAATTTAAAAAAAAAATCTGCCTGTGCTCTTAAATATTGTGCCTAATATCTAATGAAGTCCATGATCTTGTACATTTCTCAAGCAGTTTATAATGGTATTTCCTATGAGTAAAATAATACCTAATAAATGATAAAAACTAAATTGCTTTGGAATCACATAAATAAATAAAGATGGAATCTTGAAACATGTAAATAGTGAACAAATAATGAAAATAGGTGAGTGGTAGACACTCACAAGAAAGAAAGGCAGAGACAACAGAAAATTAAGAGATTTGGCACTCTGGAGATTTGATCCAGCTCCTTCAGAATGACAACATCACCTTGCTTCAAGAGTGAATGTAATATGACAGATAACCAGATAAGCACCCCTGAAAAGGGCTACCACTAGGAAGTCATATCAGCGACACAACCAGCAACTGTGGATTTTTGGACCTGAACCATCTAATTATTTTTGTAGAAACTATTACTTCCATCCAATTTCCTGTTAATAAGTGTAAGCCGGATAAGTAGAGTATTTTTTCCTTTCGTTTGGGTGCCTATCATTTACCTATTTCCCTTTTTGTCTTTATGGATCACATATCACATTTGGGTAATTTAATTAATTTTTTTTTTTAATTCAATGATCCTAGTCTTCTTTCAGACCTGTGTATTCTTCATGAACATTTGAATGAAAAAGTTCATGGTAGCTGAGAATCTTTTAAAAAATTGTTACAGCTGAGTTTGTAAAGTAATCTTGTGAGCTTTGCCTAGATTCAGGGTGGCATTGCATCTTGCTATTATATGTAGATCAGAGAACCATGTTTATAGTATTCAGACATCAAAATACAATGTGAATATCTTTGTCTTCATTTCACTTTATATAGCCACATCTGTCTATTCAATTTTGGGAATAGCCATGTTGTCAGTTTGCTTCTTTCATGGAGTTGGCATTTGCATTTGATCCCCACATGAACGTACATCTGTTTGTTCGCTTTAACAAGTTGATTAAATGGTATTCTGTTTGCAGAGGTCACTCTAAATATGACATTATGAATACAGATTTTGTGAGGAATTCATGAATGCAAACAAAGGCATGATTCTGAATTTTGCTTTTAAGTGTTACAAACAGTACACAGTAGAGTGGTTATGTACACTGAAATAATGTATATTTTAATGTCCAGAGCTGCCTCAGCAAAACTTTTTTGTTGTTGCTTGGGTGAGAGAGTTTACTGGAGGATTGATGACATGTCCTCATGGTGTGGTTTATTTAAAAAATATTAATAAAAGATGGTGTGAAAGGCAGTGAGCTAACACATGAAGTCAAGACTGAAGACACTAGAATTGACAATGTTGTGGGGTTGGTCTTTAATTTTTTTATCTTCAGATCACCTAATGACATCGTTCTTCTTTTCTCATATGTATGGAGCATGTCAGCGAATTGACAGACCTTGCCCATGAGGGCCTGCCATTTGTGAATCAGTTCACTACATTCCAGGCCATTACTGCTTTACATTTTCTTTTGATTCTACTTCGTGATTCTCTATGGCATCTTTTTCTCTCTTTCGCACTTAGTTCCATGTATAGTCTGCATCAGGGTATCCTAATGTATATTCTAACCCTCTGTATCTTTTTTGAAAAACTTATTGTTTTTATCTCGTCAATGCCTAATTGCCATAGCTGTACCTGTTCATAAGAGGCAGTTCAGAATGTGCTGCTCACATGCAGAGGACTCACCACAGAAAGAAGAAAGCTATGGCCAGGCTCTCCAACGATCAAACATTCAGCGTGGCATTGGCTGCAAAAGCATGACAAACTCAGCAGCCCTAGTTAAAGAACAACAAAAATCTCTTTACTGATGTTGTTAATGCTTGTATGTGGGAGCCGCGCTGGTGTAATGGCTACGACGTTGTACTGGCGACCAGGTGTTCATGGTTCAAACCCGGCCGTCGGCGTTTGAAGAAATGTTTACGACCGGAAATTTGACTGAATAATCTGAACGGCTCCTGCACATAAATCCCGTGTGGATGGGAAGGAGCGAAGCTCCTGACCGGGTTGGAAGAAAAGTCCACTGACCCCCCAGCCTTGCAATGACATGTCATTGGGCCGAAAGAGCCGGAAAGCTCGAGTGCCGCTGGTTATAGAAAAAAAAAAAAATGCTTGTATGTTTAATAATTTCTGCATTATTCCCACTGAATTTGAAGGATTATTCTTAGTTATTGTCCTTCACATACTTGGCTATATTGTAAAATTTTTCTAATATATCGCCAGATTCAGTTTACATTTATGTGGTGAATACATTGAATATAATTTGTTATCTTTATATGCTTCAGCCATCCATTATGCAGACAGTGTTATCATGATTTAAGGTAAACAATTAGTTGAAGAAAATTCCCGGAGAGTGTTAACAATCCAGTCAACAGCACATGTTTTTGGAGGCCATAATCTCTTGAGAGGGCATAGTTTTTTTTGTTTTTTTGGGGGGGGGGGGGGAGAGAAGAGGGGGTGAGAGAATATGAAAGACAGTCCACCTGTATTAGACACATTATGACAAATCAGAATCGGTGGCAGTTGGGGGAGGAATTGAAGGTGATGCTGATAGTACAGCAATACAGTATGTGAAGTAATCCCTAACGGAACTGATTGAAAAGACCAAGGCTTAGAACTGTATGAAATAGCATGGCATGTTATGATGAATAAATTATTTATACACTATTTTCTGATTAGTTATTTTTCTGTATCAAATGATGTCTTTGCTTCCTTGAATGAGCATTTGTCACACATTTAATTTCTTATTGAAGGAAATTTCCAACAGACAGATAAGATTGGTTAACATTACAGCTGATCCTTAAAAATGAATAATTTTAACATTTAAATGTTAGTTTCAGTGGTCTTGCAATTTCGAATCAAGAAACTTATAAGAGCAGTACATATATTACTATAGAAGTATCCAAGCTTACTCAGATTAAAACTGGTGATTATGTTTTGTTTTGAGATATTATGCTCAAATCATCATCAGTGCCTTTTGGCACAAGTCTTCAGCAAAAACAAGCCAAGCTGTTTTGTCCTGTGCCATCCATTCAAGATTGTTCGGTGTCTTCTTTATCCTTTTCTTGTCTGTCTCTATTTCTCTTCTCCATGTGTTTTGTTGTATCCCTCTGTTTCTTTTACACTGGGGATTCCAGAACAAGGACTGCCTTCACGCAAAATGTGACAAACAGCATAATCACTGACGCAGTAAACACAAAGCTACATAATCACCAGCTTATTTCAGAGGCCAGTACACATCATTAAAGTAAATTCATGTATAACTAAAAAGCTCAAAAAGGTTTATTTGTCATTTATTTTTGTGGGTTTTTTTTTCACTTTTGTGATGATATAAAAAAAAAATTTCTCTTGGTTTTATCAAATTTTCTTATCAACAGTCCAATTATTTCAATTTCGCTTACAGTAGCGTGATGATGGTTAGGTGTCTCCTGTAGTACATGATGCACCCTACTGGGTGATATGTTTCCTCTGGGACTGCTTTTAACATCATCATCTTTTCTGTGGTAGTTGTTTCAATCCATGATTGTACAAGGAACAATACAACCTAGGTTTCCCCCTGCTTTCCATTGGTTTGTTTTCAGGAATCTCAGCCATTGACTACAATATCCAACCCACAAGGCAGTGGGGTTGAGAGAGGTTAAGGTATTTCCCTGTCACTGGCTATTGCATCATAAAGCTTTAAAGATGTTTTATACAGATAATAGACCCTCAAAACTGTTCCAAACTGCCCTCAGTGACAACTGCCTGCTTTTTTCTATATTTAAAGGCCACCCAGCTGATGTTGAGGACACGCTCCTTCCCCAGATCTGTTCAGTCTGTCCTGTGAAAATATGAGGAGATCCATAAGAGGACATGCCAGGAATGTCAGTTGGTGGATATAAAATAAACAACTTAAGATCCGCTAATGATACAGCCTTAATAGCAACAAGTGAAAAAGTTAAGGAAATGGTTTATACAATAGTGGCAGAAAGTAAAAATAAAAGCCTCAATCTAAATAGCGAAAAGACAGAAGTAATAGTCATCTCGAATAATGACTTCTCCAGAGTGCACCATCAAAGTAAAGATTTTGATTCAAGTCAGTAGATTCACACACCTAAATATGTTAGTACTAAAATGGAAAGAGTTCAATAACAGAATTGATTTACAGCACTGAGGACAGAAGTTGTGGAGAGACATGATTACATACACCAGTTGGCATGAATAAGACTATACTGTTTTTGAGTCATGACGGGTTTCAGCTGTGTTTAGAATCAAATAATATTTATTGATTTGAATCATCAAAGAATAAATAAGCAGTACTGAAGTATTATCCTTATGTTTGTGAATCGAAATTCATATGCAGTCCAATTCAGCATGGTGTTTAGCCTGTCATTTTCAAGTCAGTTTCATTGTTTTGTTGCTGTAGCTCTGCAAATACTGGATATATTCAACTGATGTTTAATCTGCTATCCTTTTGTGAGTGAAAATCTCCTTCCAGATTATTTACATTTACTAAATAGTTGAGTATTCAGATGCATATTAAACGGGGAAACATCTGTGAAATGTGTGCATGTACCTTGTATGTGCACAGGTGTAAATGTTTACATTTATATTTATAATTTTAACTCACGTTTTTAGCTTATTATTACTTGGACACATGCACTTTTGGCTAAGTTACTAGTGCTTTTAACAAAATGATGTGGAAATATATTTACATAATGTTTTTGTTAAATACAGAATTTAATGCCATTTTTAAGCTTTTTGAAAATATGAAACACTTTATTGTAACATGCTTCCCTGAGTTGTATACAATGAAGTGTAGATGCTTTTAGGTGAAGAAGGGAAATGAAAGTGTCTATAAAACTGCAGTGGAATTTTCCCACTTTTTGGGGAGTTAACTGGTCACATGAATAGAGTGTATTCAGTAATGACAGTTCATGAAAACAAAAACCTATTTTTCAGCTGAAATAAATGGAATTGGTGGTCAGAAAAATTGGCACATGTTAAGTTGATGCATATCACTATGCAACATCATGTTATGGTTAATATCTACAAAGTGTACAATATTGTTTCAATAAATATCCAAACTCACAATGAACATCAAAGCTGTGGTATATAATGCCTGCATCACCAGCACATTTCTATAAGGCAGTGAGACATGGACAACCTATGCTAAGTAAGAAAAAAAAAGGCTCAGTACTTTCCATCTTTGGTGTCTACACCAAATCCTTGGTATTTTGTGGAAGGACAAGTGACATATGTCGAGGTGCTGGCCTTCCAAGCATGTATAAGCTGCTTAGGCAGCGCTGACTATGCTGGGTTGGCCATGTCCGCCGCATGGAAGATGGTCGCATCCCAGAAGATATTTTCTGTGGACAACTGGCAGATGACAATGGAACAGCTGGGCAACATCAGCTGAGGTTCAAAGATGTGTGTAAGAGAGACATTAAGACACTGGATATAAATCCAGCAACCTGGGAGGATGAAGATGCAGATAGCACCAAGTGACAATACTTCCTATGGGCCACCTCAGATTGCTGAAAAGAAGCTCTTACAACAAGCAGAAGAGAAAAGAACATGTTGAAAGGACCACCAGGCAAAAAAAAAAAAAAAAAAAAACAGCCAAGGGTTATCACCTGTAGGGCACATCATTTCCATAGTCATTTATGACTGAAGGAGGCTATTTGTCGTATCAGTAGGTCTAATGTTTCTATTGTTTATCATGTCTTCACTGCCCCATTTTCATCCATTGATGATGGGTGATTCCATGTCAAGGATGCTTGCTTCAGCTTTGGTGTTGAGTACACCCACATTTTCGTCCTTCATAACACTGAACTGATGGTATTGTCCTTCTCCTTCATGATAATATGTAGAGCATGGCAGAGTCCTATCTGGATAGATTTGTGACTGTGCTTTGAGTTGTTTTGGTACTGTGCAAGCTCACATGTTGCATTACTCAGCCACTCATGGATGGATGATGGCTGTACACAGAACCCATTAAGATATTGATCTTATTTGCTGTCACAGCAAGTTTTTTTGTGCCTGTCCTTATAATTTCTTTTAATGCCCCAGATATTTTTATCCATAGAGGGCGTAATAGTGATGAGCGATCAGGTTGTTGCTCATCATAAATGTCCATCCTGTTATTATAAAATCTATGGCACATAGTCCAAAACTATTTCCACTGACGTGTCCTTAGATCCATAAATCTCCATTAGTTGGTGATGAATTTCAGCTGTACTTGCAGGAATTTGTTTAAACTAAGCATCTCGGAATTTGACTTCTTCTTCTTCAAGTACCATGCCTAAGTGGCGTAGGAGATCAAGTCTCTCCACAACTTCCTGTCTACCGTGCCATTTGACTGCACTTCTATAAGTCCTCCCATCTTTAAGCTGAATTTGTAATTATGATGTCTAGTGACATTTTGAAGAAGAAAATGAGTAATAGCAATGATCTGTATAATCAGTACCCATCGAGGGAAACTCTTTATTTAATGTGAGGGGTATTGTTGCCTGTTGCTTTGTTGAAGCATTGACATACATCAAAATTTTACTTGTGATCTACTTTTGCGTTAAATAGCTGCCATGTCATTTCTGTGTGTTTGTGAAATTTCCCCCTCACAGATGTAATAAAATAAGTGAAAAGTCAGAGAGCAAACCTTATGTGTTATTGCTTATGTTAAATCTGTCCATGTTTGTGATGTCTTCTTTTGTTATTCAGCTTAGTTGTTTGTAAAAGTCACAAGTCACTTCATATTCTCTCAGGCCTACTGGCTCTATTTTCATGGAAGAATCACTGTGCTTTGAATTTTTCTTTAACAATCTTCTGTGGAAATTTTGACCAAGTGAATACTGTTTTATTTCTCTTATGTTTTTTAGAGCCATTCAGTAAGTGACCTGTATACTAAAATTGACAACACACAGAACAAAAAAAGCCTATAATAATAATTTTACTCAGTATACACATAGATATAGTCCAATATGTGTACCTCTACACCTCACGGTAGAAGGGGAACGACTAAGTAAGTAAGTAAGTAAGTAATATGTGTCCGATCAATGTCTTGAATTGCCAAGAATGGCTTTCTGGGAATATTAACTGAATAACCCGATGTATACTCTATTCCAGCCTTTTTCAACCTTTTTATGGTGGAGGAGCTCTTGAAAATAATTTTCAGATCTCAGGGAACACTTGTATAAAAATTATTATATTTACAGCTCATGGTGCATGATCAGTAAGTAATAAATATAATCCAATGATAATTGTCAGAACTCTGCCTATGCCGGTCCCAAGCCCGGATGAAAAAGGAGGAGGGCGGCCTGCATGGAAGCTGTAAGGAGGCAGCCCCTCCACCATGCAAAGGCATAACAGGCCAATCACCTGTTTGTCTTAAACTATGATTACAAGCAATATAAGAGAGAAAACCGGACTGATTCTAAAGGCGACGAACTGGAACGGACTACGGACTACGACTTATGGAACATGGAACACAAGAAGTATAAATGGGAAAGAAGAGGAGCTGATGGAAGAGATGAGGAAAGCAAAACTAGAAATCCTGGCTATTACCGAAACAAAGAAAAAGGGACAAGGAGTCATGGATCTCGATGGCAACACTCTGCTATACAGTGGTGTACCCACATCTGAAAGAGCTAAAGGGGGCGTGGGTTGCATTGTGGCCAAAAACCAGAAAGATAGTATCAAGGGATGGAACTTTGTCTCGGAGCGCATTATGGTTGTAAAACTAAAAGAAGGAGAAACCATAGTCAACCTGGTCATAGTGTATGGGCCAAATGAGGATGAGAGACCAGAGGTCAAGGAAGAATTCTTCGAGCTGCTTCAAAGGACAGTGGATGACTGCCTAGATGAAATTATCATGCTCGGAGATTTCAATGCCAGAGTTGGAATTGACCATGCTAGATGGGGTGGAGTTATCGGAAGATATGGAGAAGATACTCTCAATGACAATGGAAAGCGACTCCTCAGATTCTGCAGTGAGCAGAATCTGATCATTACCAACACAAAGTTCCCCCATAAGCGCATACATGCATACACTAGGTGTGAACCAACAAAGAATGAGAAGTCAGTGATCGACTATGCCATTGTTAGGAGGAGCTCATTCAAATATGTCCGGGATGCTAGAGTCTGGAGGGGGCCAGAGATTGGAAGTGATCACTACATTACAATCAAAAGAACAACTGAAAGAGTTGCTCAGCCTAGGAACTGCCCAGCACCACGCAAGAAACCAAGTAAACGAACGGAAGAAATGAGCATTAAGACCTACAAGCTGAAAGAGCCAGAAATTAAGACCAGATATCAGGGACTTATTGCTACAGCGGTGAGAAACACAGAAGAACAACCTGATGACTTGGAAACCCTGTGGCTTAAATTCAAGGACATCATAAAGACAGCTGCTGCAGAAGCATGTGGTGAAGTCCGACTTGGGAACAAGAGAAAGAGGACACCTTGGTGGACAGAAGAAGTCAAAGAGAAAATAAGAGAGAAGAAAATGGCATGGAAACAATACTTAGGAGCTAAAAACACAGCAGGACAAATAGAGAATATGTGATACTCAGAACAGAAGCAAAGAACAAGGTGCTAGCAGTAAAACAGAAGTCCTGGGAAGAATTTGGAGAAAAGCTAGAAAAGGATGCGCAAGAAAACCAGAAATTGTTCTATAAGACCCTAAAGAACATGAGGAAGGAAAAACAATGCCCTCTTAAATTTATAAAGGACAAGCAAGGCAAATTGCTTACTGCTCCGAAGGAAGTAACAGAAAGATGGAAAGAATATTTCTCAGAACTCCTTGATGGTGAGCAAGGTAGAGCATCAGAAATGATTAGCACTAGCACAGAAGAGGATACAAATGGTGATGAAGATGACATAAGATGGAAGAACTGAAGGCAGCACTGGAGAAAATCAAGATGGGCAAAGCAGCAGGGCATGATGGTATAACACCAGAAATGGTTAAGTACATGGGAGCATCAGGCGACCTATTACTCCTAAGGGTTCTACAGGCAGCATGGTGCAACAAGGCCATACCAAAGGATTGGGAGATTGCCATCATAACACCGATTTTCAAAAAGGGTGACAATCGACAATGTGGAAACCACAGAGGCATATCCCTTCTCAGTGTCCCTGGTAAAATCTACTCTAGAATCCTAGAGCAGAGACTCCGATGCCTAGCTGAGCCACAATTGGATGAAGCCCAGTGCGGATTCCGAGCGAACCGAAGTACTCAAGACCTAATCTTCACACTCAGGCTGCTGAGTGAAAAGGCCCTTGAGTACAAGATTGAGATCCATCTTTGTTTCATAGATCTGGAAAAGGCGTTTGACAGGGTCCCCTGGAGCAAACTTTGGGACTGTTTGGCAAGGAAGAACATTCCAGCACCTCTGATTCATGCTATACAGAGCTTCTACAAGTCTTGCAGAAATTATGTGAGGACAGCAAACTATAAGTCAGAAGAGTTCAGGACCACCACTGGTGTAAGACAAGGCGATATCCTGTCACCTTATCTTTTCATACTCCTCATGGACGATATCATCAAGGCATGTAAGGAGAGAACAAGAAAGTATTCAGTGGGGTACTGGAAGATGAGACAGGTCTGTATTTCAGAGCTAGCATTTGCTGATGATGTTGTCCTGATTGCTAAATCAGAGACACATCTCCAATTCAACCTGCAAGTCTGGAAGGAAGAGCTGGAGAAGAGAGGGATGGTCATAAGCAGCTCTAAAACAAAATCCATGGTGATATCACGAGAAGAAAGAAAACATCAGATTAAGTTGGGAGAACAGGTCCTGGAGCAGGTCGACCACTTTAAATATCTCAGAGCTATTATAGACCGAAAGGGGGGCATCAAAGAAGAGTTGGCCACTCGAAAAGCAGCGGCTGGGAGACTTTATCAGGCCATAAATCGAGGATTCCTCAGCAAGAAAGAGGTTGGTAAGAAAACGAAGATGGCTGTATACCGCTCCACCTATGTCCCAGTCTTGACATATGGATGCGAGTCATGGGCAATGACTACAACCCACAAAAGCCAGATCCAAACCTCAGAAATGAGGTATCTGAGGCTCTCCACATGTAAGCCTACCTTGCCGTGGTTGGAGAGCTTGAGCGCCTCAATGATCCCGGGAGCTATGCCGGCGGGAGTTTTACTCCTGGCAGGGTCACCCAAGCCGGACAGGTCCTGGGTGAGGGGCCAGACTAAATGGGCTGAGGAGTGGGTGGAACCCTATAGGTGTAGATGCAGAACCCACCGGCGAGTGGTACATGCTCTGGTCTGCACCAATCCACCCCCACTTCATGGGTTAAATGCTTTCTTGCCTCATTCTTCACTGTTTGTCGTCTATCACGCCCATGGCGACCGTTGCCTCAATTGGCTGTGTGTGGTGTACCCGGAAACGGGGCCTCCCAGTACTGAGGCAAAGTTAAGTCCCCGATGTCACTTATCGGTGCAGAATTGAGAGAGATGGCTGAGCATCACAATCCCTCCTGTGTTGCAGCATGATGAGAACCCAGCATTGCACACTGAGCTTGGGGGGATCACTTGGGCACCAGACTTAATACTGGCTCTTGACTGGATGGCCGCATGCAGGAGATTTCTACAATGGAGGGTTGGCAGGTGGTGGGTATCGGGAAGTGGCTCTGTGCAGGACGTGAGGATTCCTTGGGAGAGCCCCGAACCAGAGCACAGCATTGTGCAAGCTCTGCATAGTTGGAGAGCCCCCTGGATGACGGGGAATGCACAGTGTGCTACCCCACCTATCCCCAACTGCTAACTTAGAACCAGAAGTGGGGTCCTCTGTATGCGTGCCAGGCCAGGATAAAATGCTGGGAAAGAGACTGGAGCTCAGAACTCCCTAACTCAAAGTTGCAGGATGGCAGAAAAGCCACGGGAAAGACAGGGCTATTTTGAAGATAACGCAACCATATTTTCACCATACGAGCTCGGACGCCGCCTCGGTAAACAAGGTCCGCGCAGAGCAGTGACACCCCCAGGCTGCTTGCGAATAGTCTACTACTGGGAACATAAACAGATTAGGGATGAGCCCACTCTCCCGTTGAACAGGTGCTAAAGTCGTAGATACTGGGCCAGAAGGCGCACCGGAAACCACAGTATCATGCAACTCGCTTTTTTTTTTTCTATGGAGAGTACACCGTCAAATAAATCTCGTTCTGGTGCTCGCCCTGTGGAGCTCCACCAGGCAGGTGCAGTGCCGGGCTCTGAGCCTCGACAGAGCCCACCCTCAGCTACTGGAGGACCCTCTAGACCGTCTTGTGGAGTCAACAGACGGCGGAGGAACTACTGACCAAAACAAAACAGAAAAAGAGAAACCCAGAGTGCCACTTGTCATGATGCACTGGAATGCAGAGGGAGTGAACAGCAAGCAGGCTGGATACAGCAAAAAGACAGAGCTGGAAAACATCTTGTATGAGAAGCAAGTCAGTGTTTGCTGTATCCAAGAGACTCACTTGAAAGCAGATCAAACCTTTAAAATAAGGGGATATCAATGCTTCAGATCCGACAGACAAGATAGACGAAAAGGAGGAGTACTTACTCTTGTAAGGAAGAACATTCCTGCACACGAAAGGAAAACCTTCATGGATGGAGCAGAATATCAGCTGCTGCAGATAAAGGTAGACAAGATGGAAATAGAACTCCTGAACTATTACTGTCCGAACAACAAACCCCTGAGTCTCAGCTCTATACAGGTACCAGCCACCAACTTTATAGCAGTTGGAGACTTTAATAGCCACTCCCGAGCTGGGGCTATAACCATCTGGATCACAGAGGTGAAGAGGTTGAAACTTGGCAAGATGATCACTCCCTAATCCTAGTCAATAATGCCACAGATACTCCTACCTTCTACTCCAGAGGATGGCACACAACCTCAACACCAGATCTTGCCTTCTCCACACCAGATATAGCTGGATCTATTAGTAGAGAAGTAGGAGACCAACTAGGGGGAAGCGACCATCGCCCAATCTTTCTTACTGTCCAGAGTGCAACTCTCAGTACAGGCCCAGCCATTACAAGATGGAACTACAAAAAAGCCAACTGGGGTTTATTCAGGCATCAGGTGAACACGCTGCTGTCTACCCTCAAGGTACAGAACAGAGACATTAATGAAGTGGTAAAAGACTTCAACAGATGCATACTACAAGCTGCAAAAGAAACCATTCCCAAAGGATGCCGGCGTAACTACATACCATACTGGTCCAGCACACTCCAAGAACGTCAGGAAGCTATGGACAAGGCTAGAAAGGACGCAGAGACTCAGCCTTCACTTGAAACTCACAACAAATGGAAAAAGGCTGTAGCAGAGTTTCAGAGAACAAAGCTAGAAGAAAAGCGGAAAAGCTGGAGAACTAAAACGGCATCGCTGAACCTTGAGAAAGACGGCAGGAAACTTTGGAGATTAGTCAAGTCTCTAAATGAAGAGCATTCCTCACCAAGGCAGACTATCACATGGGATGAAGGTGGCAAACTTTTCAGAGGAAAACAAGCTGCAGACTTGTTTGCTAGAAGATACAGTTCAGAAAGCAACTTACCCATTAACATAGACCATCAGAGAGAGATAAGAAAAGAAATACTGGCAACCATGGGACAGACAGATACTCCTGCCCCAATGAGGGAACCCATCCCACACTAGGAGAACTACAGAAGGCTATTTTCCAAGCTTAAGTTTCAAAAGTCACCCGGCCCAGACAAAAATCAGCAACGAAATGCTAGTAAATCTGAGCTCAGCAGCAAAGACAAAACTGCTTGAGATATTCAACCACAGCTGGTTGAAAGGAACGGTACCCCAAGTATGGAGAGAAGCCATCACAATACCCATACTAAAGAAAGGGAAATGTAAGACCGAGGCTGCAAGTTACCGGCCAATCAGTCTCACACAAGCTGTGTTGGGAAGACTATGGAGCGAATAGTCAACCACAGATTGAAATGGTATTTAGAGTCTGAGCAGATCCTGGTGCCGGAACAAGCTGGATTTAGAGAATGCTACAGTATAGAAGACCAAGTTACTTACTTGTCTCAAGCAATAGAAGATGCCTTCCAGGAGAAGAAAAAGGTCCTAACGATCTGGGGCGACTTCAAGTAGGCCTTTGACAAGGTGTGGAAAGATGGCCTCATTGCAAAACTTAGGAGAAGTGGAATCCAAGGCAACATGATGAAATGGATCCAGTCATACTTGCATAACAGGAGAACTAGAGTCACTCTTGACGGTCTGCAGAGCAGAAAAGTGTTGCTCCATCAGGGGGGTACCTCAAGGAGGAGTAATTTCCCCAACACTCTTCCTTGTTTACATCAATGACCTGGTGAAAGATCTCCCTGCAGGAGTTAAAGCTGCCTTATATGCAGATGACCTAGTACTCTGGTGCGCTGATGAAAATGTCACCACAGCAAATTACAGAATGCAGCGGGCAGCAGACATGCTAGTGTCATGGGCAGAGAAATGGCTTATCACAATAAACACAGACAAAACCTCCACAACACCGTCCTCCCTCGCCCCCAAGGACAAAACCGCTCACATCCACCTAGGGCCCACCGTGCCCAAGTCAGAAAGCTACCCCACCTATCTTGGGGTGACATTTGACCAAAGGCTTACATGGAATAAGCATATTGAAAATGCAGAAGGAAAGGCCCGAAGACGACTAGGCATACTCAGAAAATTAGCAGGTACCAACTGGGGAGCAAATGAACGAAATCTAAAGAAGATTTATAATGGAGTAATAAGACCACACTTAGAGTTTAGCTCAGCAGCATGGTCATCAGCTGCTAACTCACATCTGCAGTCTTTGGACAAGGTGCAAAATCAAGCTCTCAGGCTCATTACAGGAGCCATGAAAACTACACACCAATAACAGAGATGCAGAAGGTTGCTGGATTACAGACATTGTCCCATAGAAGAGAGACACAAAAACCATGATCCAGATGGAAAAGTACAACAGTATGCCAATGCACCCAATGAAGGCAAGACTAGATGATCTGGCATTGGGACGTCTAAAGCGTAGCAGCTTTGTGCATCGGGGGAAAAGACTTATAAGACAGCATCAAGAAGACCTATCCATGAAGACAACACCACTGAAGCCCACCCTATACCCTGTACCATGGGAGCAGGCCAGCAGTGCCCTCCAAATTAATACAACAGTCAGTGGTCTCACAAGTGGATGTGAGTATAATGATCTGCAAAAACGAACTGCTACATTGAGTATGATCCAAGAAAGCTATCCCGATCAATCATGGATACATGCCTATACAGATGGATCAGCAACTAATGCTGTTAGGAATGGAGGTGCCGGTATCTTTATCTCATATCCTGACAACCACTATGAGACTAGGCACATTCCCACTGGTAAATTCTGTTCCAACTATACAGCTGAGGTTCAAGCTCTAGAGCAAGCTGCAAATATGATTTATAACACCAACTCTGACTGCCACCAGGTAGTCATCCTCACAGATGCACTGTCTGTCCTGCAAGCTCTCAAGGGTGGTAAACTCCCGCATCTGAGAAATGAACTAAACAAGGTAGCTGCCAAAAAGAGAACCATACTTCAGTGGGTACCATCTCATTGTGGTGTACCCGGAAATGAAAAGGCAGATAAACTTGCAAAAAAGGGAGGAGAATGTGAACAAGAAGATAATGAAGTCACATACTTTGAGAAAAAGAGAGCTATCCAGACTATCAGAAGAGAACAGAACCAACCCAAAGACGACTATCACACTCTCGACCGGCAGGGACAGACAACTATTTTTCGACTCAGGACAGGGCATAACAAACTGAATAAACACATGCACAAGCTACGATTGTCTGCTTCACCACTGTGCACATGTGGATTAAACGAACAAACTGCTGAGCATGTTCTACAGGACTGTCCTCTGTATGACCAGTTAAGAAAGATATACTGGCCCAATGACTTATGGAGTTAAAGAGGAACTTCAAACAACAGTCGAATTCATCATGAGAACTCGTCTGACGGTGTAATCATCAAAGATGCGATCGCAAGAAGAAGAAGAAGAAGGTATCTGAGGAAGGTGAGGAAGGTGGTTGAAGTAACAAGAAGAGACATGGTCCGCAACCAGACAATACGTCAAGGCCTAAAATCCCACCCGCTGCAGACCCAAATAGAACAGTCCCAACTAAGATGGTTTGGCCATGTCTGCAGAATGGGAGAAGATCGGCTACCACGACAAGCATGGGAAACAAAGAGCCAGGGATCCAGACCTCCAGGACGACCCAGAGTCCGCTGGGAGGACAACATTAGACAATCTTTGAAGGACCGAGGACTAGAATGGAACCAGGCCAGGAAGAAGACAGCTGATAGAATAGTCTGGCGCTCTCTCTTCCAAACCTCTACACCTCACGGTAGAAGGGGAACGACTAAGTAAAAAAGATAATTGTCAGTGCTCTTTTGAGTAGATAATTATTTTTTCTATGGATCTGTTTTTTTTGGCCAGTTTATTAGCCTACTTTTTTGCGTGGTTACCCCACCCCACAAAGGATATTAACTCTAATGCGAGTCAGTGGTGTAGGAATAAGAAAATTATTCTTTTTCCTTCTTTTTAAATTTCTTACTTAATTTGTTTTTTAAATTATCCAAGTAGGTCTAAAAGTCTTATAATAAATTTTTACTTTACTAGATCAATCAATCAATCAATACCCGTTAGCTCCCCAAGGAGCATAGGCCTTCAACAAACACATGCCAAGTCTTCCTGTCCTGTGCCATCTGCTCAAGTTCTTTCCATGTTTTCCTCATCATTTTCACCTGTTTCCAGTTCTCTTCTCCGTGTGTTTTTGGTCTACCTCTGCCTCTCTTTCCCTGTGGATTCCAGAACAAGGACTGCCTTGTAATGCTATCAACAGGTTTCCTCAATGTGTGTCCTATCAATCGCCAGCGTTGTCTTCTCAACTCTTGTTCCACTGGCACTTGTCTGGCTCATGTCATCAATTCCATATTTGTGACTTTGTCATACCATTTCAGTCCTTCTATTCTATGCAAGCACCCGTTTATAAAAAGTCTGTAGCTTTTTGGTTGTTGTTTTTGTTGTTCTCCATGTCTCAGAGCCATACAATAGGACTGACTTCACATTTGAGTTGAAGATTCTTATTTTCATGTTGGACTTGATTTCTCTTGTTCTCCATATGTTTCCCAATGCAATGAAAGCTCCTCTTGCTTTTTTTAATTCTTATTTTGATATCACTGTCTGTCCCTCCAACTTTGTCTATATTACTTCCAAGATATGTTTACGATTCTACATCTTTTAGTGGTGTTTCTTCAAGTTCAACCTTGTTATCATTTCTTGCATTTATTCTCATAATCTTTGTCTTTTCCCTGTGTATTTTCAGGCCCACTCGTTGTGACCTCTCATCGAGAATTTTCATTTTCTCTTGCATCTGATTATGGTTATGGGACAGAAGAGCAAAGTCATCTGCAAAATCCAGATCATCAAGCTGTTTAGTCAGATTCCACTGGATTCCATTTCTGTTGTGTGATGTTGATGTTTTCATAACCCAATCTATTGCTAGTAAGAAAAGAAATGGAGACAAGAGGCATCCCTGTCTCACTCCCGTTCTAATCCTAAACGGTTCTGTAAGTTGTCCTTCATGAAGAACTCTGCATGTCATGTCTTCATAGGTCTTCTTTATTAAGTTAATGATCTTCATGGGAACTCCATAATGCCTCATCAATTTCCAAAGCGATTCTCTGTCTACACTATCAAATGCCTTTTCATAGTCCACGAATCAGATGTATAGCGGTGAATTCCATTCCAGACTTTGTTCAACTATTATTCTCAATGTGGCTATCTGGTCTGTACAGGATCTATTTTGTCGAAAACCTGCTTGTTCATCTCTCAGTTGCTTGTCTATGGACTCTTTTAATCTCTCAAGGATGATTCTGTTTAATACTTTTCCTGGCACTGATAGTAACATTATTCCTCTGTAATTTGTGCACTCTTGTAAATTTCCCTTCTTAAGCAACTTGACCAGATAACCTTCCTTCCATCCTGCTGGTACTTCCTCTCTCTCCCAGACTTTGCCTAGTAGTTTGTATAATTTATCTGTAGAGGTATCAATATCTGTTTTGATGGCTTCTGGTGGAATGCAATCTGGACCAGCTGCTTTTCCATCTTTCAGAAGCTTTATGGCTTTCTTTATTTCTTCTCTACTTGGTCGTTCACAGCTGATTTGTAGCTCCTCTTCTGCTGGCTGGATGTCTGGGGGGTTAGTTGGAAATGGTCTATTGAGAAGTTCCTCAAAATGTTCTGTCCATCTCTTCATTTGTTCTTGTATATTACTAAGCAATTTTCCATTCTCATCTTTTATGAGGCCATTTGCTTGCTTATTGTTGCATACATATTTTTGAATGCACGGATTACAAATGTACGATATGTCTATTTAATATGGAAAATATATTGTTGTATTTAATTGGGTACGAGAATGCTTTCTTTTGTAAGCCAGATAATCCATGTTTGATTCATACGTTTGATTATATGGATAATCTCCCTTGATATTGGTCGGGCGTAAGAATACTTATATTTTGGCATTCATCATAGCCAGAAAATAGATTGATCGTTCTTAGAATGTTTATGGCCTGAATTCATATGTATTACATATTATTAGTGCAAGTAGATTCAGTCCTATATTGTATATTTTGTATGGGTAGGCAGGACTATATTCTTTATGCCGCTCTAGCGGAGGTATTGGTTGTCTTGACGAGTCGTGATGAGTTCCGATAATGTCGCCAAGAAATGGCTGAGTGTGTTTCCTAGCACTGTTTAAGGTTTAACAGTGATTCGTAGATGTTTTTCCAGGAGAAGTTCATGTCTCTGCAAGAGTCTATTTGTCAGAGATCCTCCTCATATGTGTGATTCGGACTCCAGGTATGCCAGACCCTATTTTTGATGATCTCGAGTCGGTTAGACCTAGATGGAACATTGTGCTTTGTATCGCTAGGGTCGTGTTTTGTATCGACGAAGATGACAGGCTTTCCTACAGCAGTTATGTCTACATGAAGTAACTTGATTACTGTAGAGCTGTATGGAAAACTTTATGAAATTATTTATATGCACATTCTAAATTAACTTTGGCTTATATCTACCCTCCTGCGAGTGAGTGAGCGACAACTCAGGAAAGCGGCCATGTTATATTCCTGTCATCATATTTTTGATCACTGTCAAGAGAACAGATTATGTATCCTACTATCGGGCAGTGGTATCGAGATCTTGTTATGAGGTGAAAACCCACTATCGTGGTTTATGATTATTATACAAACATTGGACATATCTCAGCTTAAGAACTTAGCCATGAAATGAAGGTTCGGCCAATGACTTTTGTATGTTTACCGATCCTCATTGACGCGTTCAGTCAGTAGAGGATACGGCGATTAGTTACCAGAACAGTGAATGCTACCTTAGGTTGAATGATATTTCACTACTACATGAATGTATCATCCACGATTCAAATAACCAATGAATTTATGTCAACATGTACCCATGACTGTATCCGTGCTGTCCAGTGTGCGTGCCTTCATTAAACTATTGAAATGTCAGCGGCAGTTCAAGTCGTCATTGCATTACATGAGAGTGTGTGAGAGGTATTATCAAGTGGTCTGTTACACCGAACTACTACACCATTCGCGTTACTTGACACTCCCACTCAATGTCAACATGACAGGTTCATTCAATGATGCAGAGGTAACTGAAGAAGACTTTCTTCAGTGATGATCAGTGCATGACCCTAAACATAACATCCGCATCCAGACATCCCCCAGGAGCCTCCTGTATTCTACAGTGGTGAACCAGATTCCTGGGGTTATGATAACCAGACCATCCCTGACGCCACATACGACACGCATGAACACCGGTGTACAAGTTACAACGGGGCAGTCGATGTCAGCTTGACCTGTATTACCGATCGGATGCTGTATGTAGGTCAGCGCTTGTTGACAGTTTTTCGCTGTACAGACGGTATTATACAGGACAGTTGTATCAATTGTATAAAATATTGGGAGCAGTACTGTTGACATTTCTCATCGTACAGAAGAAAGAAGTGATTGTTGATCCTGTACAGAAGAATCACAGTGTTGTTGTACATAAAGTGCATATTTCATCGTTGGATCTTCATATGCTCAAAAGAATTGAACATTGTAATAAGTTAATTCAATAATTTAATAACTTATTAAAAGTGAAAAATTATTTTGAATAAAAGATAAGCCTTCTCTGCAACACATCCTTTCTGCGACACTCTATTAACATCACATTGCCATATTATTTAATCATATTATGTATGCATTTATGCTATTAAGGTTTACATGTATTTATGTTTATATGTTATTTGTTGTGTGTTAAGTTGGTTTGTATTCTGCGGGCCTGGATGGGAGGTGACTAGAACAAGAAATACCAAGTGACATTGGTCTTGCTCTAGCGTTCTATAGGGAGCAAATTTCTTAATTGAAATTTGCATGCAACATTGTTTGCAAATATTTGTTAGCTGTGACGAAACTGTCCTTCTTGTTGTTTTGTAATATTTCTATGTTCTTTAGTTTTGTTTGATTTGTTTGTATAATTGTAGGTCTCATCTTTCCTTTCATTTCAGTTCTTTACACCCTTATGTTTATACACTGTGGCGTTATTTGTCTTGTTATCTTATTGCGGTTATCATCACAGATTCTGTGATCATTCTCTTTGATTTGTCCTATTTAATTTAATTTGATTTCTGCAAATGTTCTCATATGGTTTTTTCTTGTTTGTCCTTTGTGAATGTCTTAAGTTGACATATGATATATGAGGTATAGTTGAATACACTTATATTATAGTACAGACCAGTACTTATGATCATTGATTACACTAAGAAAGTGTACAAGACCTTTGTAAGGTTTGTCTCCCACAGTGATTGGGATAGAAAATATTATTCTCCACAGGTACTCAAGTGATCATTGATTACAGTAAGGAAGTATACAAGGCCTTTGTAAGGCTTGTCTCCCACAGTGTTTAGGATATACAGATATTGTTTTCCACAGGTACTCAAGTTATCATTGGTTATATTATAAACAAAATAACCATACAAGGTTTTCACTAAGACTAGTCTATAGTATAGACTTGTCTCCCATGAAAGTGAAATAAGGTAATTTATTTATTTTTTCAGGTTTCTGATTTAATAAGACAGGATGTCTACATTAGATTACATTATTACACAAGGGAAATCCCTTGATAAAACTGGTAAAGAGTTAGAAGAATGGGCAACTGCTCAATTCTCTATGGTATTGAAGGCAGAAGAAAAAAGATTAGAAGCTGCTGCTGAGGAAAGAAAAGCTGCTGCAGAAGAGAGAAAACTTCAAATAGAAGAAAAAAGATTAGAAGCTGCTGCTGAGGAAAGAGAAGCTGCTGCTGCTGCTGAAGAAAAAAAGACTAGACAGAGAAGCTGAGGCTGAAAAAAGAAAACAAAGATTAGAAATTGAGAAACTGAAAGCTGAGTTGGCAAAATTAGACAAAGAAGCTGAACAGTGGCAGAGAGAAGATGAAGATAGACTCTTAGCTTTGGAGTTGAATGTATTAAAGAAAACGATAAATGAGCTTCAAAGTGACAAGAAAGCTCTTATTGATAAGTTATCAGCAGTGAATTATGAAAATACAATATTAAAGGATAAAATGATGATGTTGACAGAAGATAATAAGAAAGTATATGACTCTTCTCTTAGTCAGAAGAAAGAGGTAGAGAATGAAGTGACCTCATTAAAAGAGATGTTGGGTAAAGAACAGTCTCTTATTAGTGATATTGAACAAGTAAAAATGGACTATGAGAAATTAAAAGTGGAGGCTGAGAAACACAAGAAGATATATAATGATAAACTCACTAATCTATTGAGTCAGAATGTGTTTCTAAGCCGCCAACTAGAAGAAAAGAATTTAATATCTCAGGAGGAGATTAAGGTGTTTAAGAATAAGAAGGATATGGAGATTCAGTCACTGCAACTGGAGTTGACACAGTTGAGAGCAAAGAAAGAAAATGATGAAAAGATTGAAAAACTGATGACTACTCATCATAGTGCTATGGAAGCACTGAAACTTGAACTTGTTCAAGAAAAGACTAAGGTTCTAGAAACTACGTCTCAGATGACAGAATTGAGAACAGATCTCAAAGATAGTATTGCTAGAGAGAAAACTCTTGTATCTCAGTTACGTGTTACAAAGTTAGATTATAACTGGGAAGTGAGAACTAATGAGAAAACTCAGAAAGCTTTTTCTAGAGAGAAAGCTTTGGCAGAAGTGGAAGTTACAAAACTTCGTAAGAGGGTCGACGGTTTGTTAGATATTGTTTTGAACAATAAGATGTTGTCTAATAATAAGGTGAATGGATTTGAACACAAATCTGATGGTCACTATGTTAGTGCAAAGAGTCAACGACATGCTAGTGGTGACATGAAACAATATTTCAACAGATGTTTTCGTGGAAAATATACTTTCCCACGAAATAACGATACTGCCTCTAATGGGAGTTGGCGTGAGGCCGACAAAAATAAATCAAGTGTCAGTCTTTTGGATAACGGTGAGGACTTTGATAAATATCATGACAAGATTCCTCAGAAAAACCGTGCATCAACTTTTCAAGGTTCTGATAGATTGGTAAAAGAGAATAAAACTGTTAGTACACATCGTACTCAGCCCAAGCAGTACGATCCTTCTGTTAAGCACATTGCCACGGGCAAAAATAACAACAATTGTGCTAGAAAAGATAATCATAATTATGAACAGCGCCAAGGGCGTTCATCACGTGTTAATTTCCCTTTTTCACGTAATGGTTCTTTTTCAAAGAACTGGAAGCAATTTGATGATGCTCAATTTGTTGGTCCCAGTAACTATAGGAACTTTGATAGAGGTTACCAACCTTATAATAGTTTTGCTTGGAGACAACAAAATCCATTGAGAAGATATTTTGAGCAAAGAGAAGATAACAATAGCAACTATGCTAATTTGAGGTCAAATAAGAGCAATGGTCTTAATAGAGATAGTGATAGATCTCGTTGTGATGGCAGATATCTTATCTAGATGCCCACATGATTCCTAATTGTTAGATCCTGATATTTTTACAGATCTAACTCTACTACATGGTTTCTATACTAAAATGTGTATACATGCGTAATGTATTATATATATTGATTGTATCACTACTTAGCGGTGCATTGATGTATATTCACCGCAGGTTTTTGATATTTTTCTTATTTGGTGATCATAATGTTAAGATACCTAAGATGAACTATTGTACAAATTGTGGCATTGCCAGTATTGTGTTATGCGTTGGTGACACCTCTCTGGAGATATTTATACTCAGAGAAAAATTTTCTCTGAATCCTGAGATAGATTCTCATTGGTCGTGCTATATGACGACTTTTCTTTACATTAGGCGTTACATTTGTTTGGAATGCTTATCATCTGCGCATTGTTATTTGTGCGTTGTGAGCCTATTGTATGTTGCTCCTGGATGTATTTCCAAAAAAAAAAAGTACCATTTTTTTTTTCCCGGGGGGTGTGGTAATCTGTTGCATACATATTTTTGAATGCACGGATTACAAATGTACGATATGTCTATTTAATATGGAAAATATATTGTTGTATTTAATTGGGTACGAGAATGCTTTCTTTTGTAAAGCCAGATAATCCATGTTTGATTCATACGTTTGATTATATGGATAATCTCCCTTGATATTGGTCGGGCGTAAGAATACTTATATTTTGGCATTCATCATTTGTCATAGCCAGAAAATAGATTGATCGTTCTTAGAATGTTTATGGCCTGAATTCATATGTATTACATATTATTAGTGCAAGTAGATTCAGTCCTATATTGTATATTTTGTATGGGTAGGCAGGACTATATTCTTTATGCCGCTCTAGCGGAGGTATTGGTTGTCTTGACGAGTCGTGATGAGTTCCGATAATGTCGCCAAGAAATGGCTGAGTGTGTTTCCTAGCACTGTTTAAGGTTTAACAGTGATTCGTAGATGTTTTTCCAGGAGAAGTTTATGTCTCTGCAAGAGTCTATTTGTCAGAGATCCTCCTCATATGTGTGATTCGGACTCCAGGTATGCCAGACCCTATTTTTGATGATCTCGAGTCGGTTAGACCTAGATGGAACATTGTGCTTCGTATCGCTAGGGTCGTGTTTTGTATCGACGAAGATGACAGGCTTTCCTACAGCAGTTATGTCTACATGAAGTAACTTGATTACTGTAGAGCTGTATGGAAAACTTTATGAAATTATTTATATGCACATTCTAAATTAACTTTGGCTTATATCTACCCTCCTGCGAGTGAGTGAGCGACAACTCAGGAAGGCGGCCATGTTATATTCCTGTCATCATATTTTTGATCACTGTCAAGAGAACAGATTATGTATCCTACTATCGGGCAGTGGTATCGAGATCTTGTTATGAGGTGAAAACCCACTATCGTGGTTTATGATTATTATACAAACATTGGACATATCTCAGCTTAAGAACTTAGCCATGAAATGAAGGTTCGGCCAATGACTTTTGTATGTTTACCGATCCTCATTGACGCGTTCAGTCAGTAGAGGATACGGCGATTAGTTACCAGAACAGTGAATGCTACCTTAGGTTGAATGATATTTCACTACTACATGAATGTATCATCCACGATTCAAATAACCAATGAATTTATGTCAACATGTACCCATGACTGTATCCGTGCTGTCCAGTGTGGGTGCCTTCATTAAACTATTGAAATGTCAGCGGCAGTTCAAGTCGTCATTGCATTACATGAGAGTGTGTGAGAGGTATTATCAAGTGGTCTGTTACACCGAACTACTACACCATTCGCGTTACTTGACACTCTCACTCAATGTCAACATGACAGGTTCATTCGATGATGCAGAGGTAACTGAAGAAGACTTTCTTCAGTGATGATCAGTGCATGACCCTAAACATAACATCCGCATCCAGACATTCAACAGTGGCCAATACACAACAACACGATTATTCAGCAAAGTGTTATTCTACACTTATATTTCCCTGTTAGCTTCTTTGTGTTGTTGTACAGGTCCCTCATATTTCCTTTGGCTGCAGCTTCCTCTGCTTCCCTTGCCAAATCATCAATATATTTCATCTTGTCTCTTTTGATGTTTCTTCTTACTTCTTTGTTTGCTTCTATGTACACTTCATGAGCCTTTGGAGCTTCTGGTTTTGCTTCTGTTTAAATCTGCTTTCTTGTTTTTCCTGTCTTCTATCTTACTAATGGTTTCTGTTGTTATCCATGCTTTGTGCTGATGTTCTCTTTTCTCAGTACTTCTTCACGTCTCGTTCCATATATTTTTTATTTGTTGCCAGTGGTCTTCTGTATCTGTTTCATCTTCCAGCTGTTTGAGTACTTGGTATTTGTTGGATACTGTGATTGAAAATTTTTCTCTTATTTCCTGATTTCTGAGATATCCCACATTATACTGTTGTCTATATCTATATGCTGTTGTAAATTTCTTGAGTTTTAATTTTGTTTTAGCCAACAGAAGATGGTGGTCTGATACAACATCTGCTCCTCTACATACTTTCACATCATACAATGATGACCTAAACTTCTTACTTATGCATATGTGATCAATCTGATTCTCAGTTCTGTGGTCTGGTGATATCCATGTTGCTTTATGTATTCTTTTATGTGGAAATATGCTTCCTCCTATAGCTAGTTGATTTGAAGCACAGAAGTTTGCTAATAGTTCCCCATTCTCGTTCATCATACCTAATCCATGCTTTCCCATGATTTCTTCAAAGCCAGTGTTGTCTGTTCCTATTTTCGCATTTAGGTCCCCCATCAAAATTGTGATATCCTTTCTTTTCTTATTGTCCAAGACATTTTGTAGTCTGGTGTAAAAGTCTTCTTTCTCAGATTCTTCTTTATCGTTTGTTGGTGCATAACACTGGATGATGTTTATATTTACTTTCTTTTTGGCTGATTTAAACCTTGCTGTTATAATTCGGGTTCCATTGCTTACCATTCTATAAGTGCCTTCTGTGCTTCTTTGGACAGCATTAGAGCCACCCCTTCACTGTGGTGGGCTCTTTCCTCCTCATATCCTGAGGACACCATTTCTCCTGTGATCAATCTCCTCTTCTCTATGCCTTTCCACTGTGTCTCACAGAGACCCAGGATATTAATCCTGTAATTTGTCATTTCTGCTGCTACCTGTGCAGTTTTCCCTTGTTCACATAGAGTGCGAACATTCCAGGTGCCAATCCTGGAGATTTTCCTAGACAAAAAAAGGTTAGTCGGCAACCCAGACTCCTTTCGGCTTTCTCAAGATTGCTTCATGTGCCTTCTTTCCAGAGGACCTTCTTCTGTCTTGGGCGGCTGAGTTGATTTATATTCTTTATTTGACTTGTTCATGTTTGTTTAAGTTTTTGTGGTAAAAAGTTTTTTACGGGATGGGGTAACTAGCCCCATGCCCAACCCTTTAGTCGCTTTTTACGACATGCATGGTAGGGTACAGTGTTACTATTCTTTGCTCCCCTTTCGGGCCCCGGTAACACACGGGTGACTCTACTATAGCACGTTTCACTAGCTTTGCCCAACTTCAAAATGCTATGTCTCAGCGAATATATAACGCATATAAGTGACATTTTGTGTGTGAATTTGAAATAGTATAGACCCTATGAATTAAATTTTTCATGAAAATGCGACCATTGGTTTCAATTTTTGTTTCTTTGCGATATAATATCAAAATCCTACTTGCCAACACACATCACACGCACACATATTGAAATGTCTACAGTAAATTATACGACCTCATTTGCACATGATTGGTTTATCAAACAATTGGCATGATTTTAGCGTGAAATTGCACTTCTTGAACATAAAACAGTTTATATCCGGTGTTACGCACACATTGTCAATCAAAGGTGTGTCTACAAAAAGTATTATATGGTTAAGTAGGAAAAATGAGTCTGCGAGTACATTTTATAAAGTGGTGATACCTATTGAAATAATTAGATCAATGAAGGTCCAGTTTGGTAGCGTACTAAATGTCAATGACAAACAATATCACAAGTATTTCGCCTGCAGATCATATAAGAAATCATCTTCAACAGGTATTCATATGCAAACGTGATGGCCACATTATTGTAATAGTAGACACGCCTATGCCTAATCAATTCACAGAATCTGTGACTGAAGTGGTAAAATTTCTTTTCTCGATACACAATAATTAGTATGCCGACAAATATCAAAGGATTTCATTCGTTTATGGGAACTAGACAAGATGCACAGATATAAAGTATATATTTGTTGGGTCTAATCCAATATAACATCGTATGCAAATAATGGCATTAATACGTTGGACGGTTAATCAGATAATCACATTTGTTTGAGGGCACAGCTAATGAAACATGTTATAGATGCTAATGAAATATGGTACGTGCAAGAGTGAACACGGCACTATTGCACACTGCCATATAGGGCTGCTCGGTCACTGCCCACCACTGTAAGCGCTAACATCGCCTGCTGCGCAAAGTTAAAAAAATGACGGTTTACTATTCTTCAGTCATGATCTCTCGTGGAACCTCTAGCGACCTTCGTGGAATCCTAAGATTCCAAGGAACCCTGGTTGAGAAACCCTGCTCAATACAGTCTGGCTCATTTGCCACATGCTTATAGCTTTGTCTTTTCAGACCCAGTCACTGTGACCTTTCACCTAGTATTCTTATTCTACCTATCCAGTTGGAATAGAAATGGTGACAATAGGCATCCCTTTATAAATCCAGCTCTAATCCCATAGGGTTTTTTAAGTTGTCCTTCATGAAGAACTCTGCACGCACGAATTCATATATTTTCTTTATTCGTTTCGTGAACTTACAGAGGACTCCTTAGTGCCTTTTGTTATTGTTATACAGAATTGCCATCACTGCACTCCAGGCAAACCCATAGGTGCTCAGTCTCCTTCAGTATATGTCGAAGAGTGTGAATGCTAACTGTTCCTGTAGCTCGCTGGTTAAGAACATTACGGGTGCATCCTCTCATATATCCATCTCTGGAAGCCTTGCGTTTGATGCCAAATTCCAAGAACCTTAACCTTGATGATTCATCTATTGCAGTGTCATTCTCTGACAGGCAATCATTAATTGTTCTCAGTATCTCTCCCTTTATTCACATCCAATGTCCCCACTTTGGGTGCTCTTGATGCTAGTCTGTCAGCTCTCTCATTATCATGTATCCTGCATGACCAGGACAGTAGATCCACACCAGCTCCTGCAGATTTGAAGCTTATATGAATTATGATTGTTTTCCATTCATGCCTTACCAGTTTGCAAAGTGATTCTTGTCTGTTTAACTATTATGCACTGTGTGACTGTCTGGTCTATAAAGGATCTGTTTTGTTCAAAACCTGCATGTTCTTCTTTATTTGTCTATCTATAGACTCTTTTAATCTCTCAAGGATAATCCCGTTTTATTTTCCCTGGGACTTGTGTAATATTATACTTTTGTAATTTGTGCACTTCTGCAAATCTCCATTCATTGGCAACCTGACCATGTATCTTTCCTTCCAATCTGCTCGTAGTTTTTCTTTCTCCTAAACTTATACCATGTAATTTATATATCTCTGCAGAGGTGACTATGTCTGCTATGGTGGCCTATGCTGGAACTCCATTTGGGCTGCAGCTTTTTCATCTCTCAAAAGCTCTATAGCCTTTTTTATTTCCTCCGTATTTGGTTTCCTACTGTTAACTCGTAATGCCTTTAAACTGCTAGTTGTGTGTCAAGGGGATCATACTGAGCTGGTCTATTTTGAAATATTGTATTTCCATGTTAACTACTGTGCACTGTTGTAAAGTCCCTCACATTTCCTTTACCTGCAATTCTGCCTCCCTTGCCGAACTTTTCTGTATATTTCCTCTTGTCTCATCTGATACTTCTTTGTTTGCTTCTATGCACTTTTCATGAGCCTTGGTTCTGAAACATTTTGGTTTGCTTTTGTTTATATTTGCTTTCTTATTTTTCTTTTGTCATTTTGGTGGTTTCTGTTATTATCCATGATTTGTGATGGCATGCTCTTTTTCCAAGAGCTTCTCTATATGCCTCATCACATACATATGTGATCTGTTGCCAGTGGTCTTTTGCAGTGCTTTCATCATCTTGTTGTAGAAGCACTTGCTTCTTATTCGATACTGTGACAGGAAATCTTTTCTTGGTTTCTGACATTTTCATCTTTTTCAAATACCATGTCTGGTGGCATAATAATAATAATAAATTCTTTAAGCACCAAACACGGCGCATAAGGCAGAAACCAGTGCTCTCCAGGTTGTTCGTTGTGACGCCACTCCTCTTAGCTCTTGCACATTATTTAGGCCCAACGTTCTTCCTTCTCTTATTATTGTTCTTCTGAGTGTTTCTTTTGGTCTTCCTTTTTTTTCCTCTTACCCTCAGGAACCCAAGTGAGCGCCTGTAGTGGTATTCTGTTGTTTTGCATTCGTAGGACATGACCGATATATGACCATCGTCTTTTCCTTATATATTCGGAGACATATTTCTGCCTAGAGTCTTCTCTTATTTGTCGATTAGTCTTGAATTCTTTCCAACTGATGTTCATGAGTTTTCTAAGACATTTGTTCTCGAATGTATTCAGCTTGTTCTCCAATGATTTTGTTATTTTCCAACTCTCACAGCCGTATGTTAACACTGAGATAACATTTGAATTAAACAGACGAAGCTTGGTATGTATATTCAATGATCGTAAGTTCCAAATGTTAGATAATCTATTGAAGGCGCTAGCTGCCAAAGCAATTCTAGTATGGATCTCTTGTTGTGTCACCATCCTGAGTCATTTTACTGCCTAAATAATTGAAACTTTCAACTTTCTGTAGTTTTTCCCCGTTCAAGATGATATCAAAGGTCTCGTTAGAAAAGTTCATAGCTTTAGTTTTAGAGGCATTTATTTGGAGACCTATTTTAACCGAGAGATGACACAAATTATTTATTGCTTCTTGGGATTGTCTTGGTGTTGAACTTAAGAATGCTACATCATCTGCGAAATCCAGGTCCCCCAGGAATTTTCCATTTGTCCATTTTATACCCAATTGTTCATTGTGGGTATAGTTTCTCATAACCCAATCAATAGCTATTCCAAAAAGTAGTGGTGACATAATACAGCCTTGTTTAACCCCTGTTTCTACTGTAAACCATTCTGTATTCCCTTTATTTGTTCTAACACAACATCTTGCATTGTCATATAGCGCTTTGATTATATTCACATATTTTGTTGGAAAACCATAGATTGTAAGTATCTTCCACAATGATGGGCGGTGTAGACTATCAAAGGCTTTTTGAAAATCGACGAAGGTGATAATAAGTGGCGATTGCCTTTCCACTGATTCTTCTATAATTGTTCTTAGTGTGAATATTTGATCAATACATGATCGTTTCGGCCTGAAACCCGCTTGTTCTTCTCTGATCTTTGCGAGGCTGGGGAGCCTGTGGACTTTCCTTCCAACCCGGTCAGGAGCTTTGCTCCTTCCCATCTACAGAGGGTTTATCTCAGGAGCCGTTTAGGTTATTCAATCAAAATCCCAGTCAATGACACTCTTTCAAATGCCCACACCCAGGCTTGAACCTTGAACACCTGATCGCCAGCACAATGTGGTAACCATTAAACCAGTGCGGCTGCCACTGGATATGGATAAGGGAAAGATAGCGAGAACAATTAATGATCGCCTCTTAGAGAATGACACTGCAATAGATGAATCATCAAGGTTAAGACTTTTTTTTTAAATTAATGAAGAAAAATATCCCGTTCAACCTCTGACGGGTTATAATTAGGATATATACTGTTTTCAGTTCCAAATAATATGAACAACTGCCGATATGAGAAAGTGGCATCACATTTGTCAAATCACTGTAAATAGGAACAATCACAATTATGCACATACGTTAAATAAATTTAAAAAATAAATAAAATAATAAATAAAAAAGACAAAAAAAATGAACAAAATCAAGAAGACACTCTGAACAAGAATAATATTAAAGTAAAGGCCTGGTGGTTCCAGTTATATAACTGACTTTAACAAATATTTAATTGACACATCTGTTAAAAGTCATATGCATTGTAAGAACAGCATCAGACCTTCACATTCCCAGCCACTGTATATTAACATTTGTTCATGTTAAATATTGTTTGACTATATTATGCAGCTCCCTAGGTCTGTCTATTCTTAACACTTCTTCTATATTTGTAGGTAAGTTTGATGCTTGAAAATAATCTAATATTGGTATTCTCATTTGTTCATACCTCTTACATTTTAACTAGAAATGTTCTATATTATTGTCTTGAAGACATCCTGCACAGTAAGGTTCTTCTATTCTGAAATAGCCGTTTCCCAGCTGTAGTCTGAGAAGTTTCTTATTACTGGGAATTTTCAATTCCCTAGATATCTGACATTTTCTTGTTGGAGCCTTGAACATCTTATATGCATCTCGTCCTTTCAGAATTTTATCTCACACTGCTTTCCATTCATCTGTTATTAAATCTTTAATTAAACTCTTAATCTCTGATTTACTCGTCCCTACATTTATTAGAATTTTATCAGATATACCTTTTTTGGCTTCGTTATCTGCCTTTTCATTTCCTTCTATGCCAACATGTGAAGGTATCCAAGCAATTAAGACTGAACATCCTCTGGAATATAAGTATGGAGTAGCCAGAAATATCTCCTCTGCTATATTAGGTCTACTACATTCTCATAAGTTTCTAAGTGCTTTAATTGTTGAAAGAGAGTCAGTTAAAACTGTTAGTTTTTTTTGGGAGGGTTATTAGAAAATATTTCTAGTGCTTTAAGTATTGCCACCATCTCTGCAGTGAAAATGGATGTATTTTCCGTGATGCCATATTTTTTGGCCATTTTCCATATTGGAATATATATTCCTATCCCCAATTGCCATCCTCTCCCTTGGATCCATCTGTGTACACAGTAATGCTGTCTTTTGATATTTGTTGTATATATTTACTGGCTGTGTTTTTAATATTTTCTATATTATTTGTTTTCTTAAGTATTTCTGCTAGGTGGTAGTCCGTGTCTGGTTTCTTGATCTCCCAGGGTGGAATCACTGGCTTGTATTCACAACTGTTATTAATTGATGTACCCAGATGGACAATTTCCTCCATCCTGTAGGGTATCTAGTGGTGTTCATTGGATTGGCCTGAGTTGTTAGTTGGCATCTGGTAAAAGCTGTATGTGCTGGGGGAAACTTATCTAACATAACTCTGTTCATGTAATTTAGTCTTAACTTCTTTCTCTGTAATTCTAAGTGTAGAATTCCTAAAGCCACCTCTATAGCTCCCATTGATGTTGATCTGATTGCACCTGCTTTTGTACATAAAGCCTGATGCTGAATTCTGTCTAATTTAATCTTGTTACTGTGTGCAGCAGTCATATATTATAGGCCTACTTCCATAATCTGAAGACTGTTGGAATTTGGCATCAAACGTAAGGCTAGCTGAGATGGATGTATGAGAGTATGTATCCGTCGTGTATACAACCAGTGAGCTACAGGAACAGTTAGCATTCACACTCTTCGGCATATACTGAGGGAGATTGGGCACCTAAGGGTTTGCCCGGAGTGCAGTGATGTCGATTCTGTTCAACAATAACAACAGATAAACGTTAATGCCGACGTCTAATATTGTTGAAAGTCTTTTTCCTTTCAGAAGCCTTACTGTTGATGCGAATGCTATTGGTAGTTGTTGCAACGCCTCACATTTCATTCTTTGTTACAACACACATTTGGATACCGATAATACGTAATGCGGGATGTTTCGTATTTCTTGGCCCAGTTATCGCAATAGTGCGCTTGACGCTTGACTAAGCTTCCAGCAACTTCCGGTTTTGTAACTTAACAGGCAAAAATAGAAAGAAAAAGAAATCATGATGGCGGCTGATGTTTTTGTTTTAGGAAACAGATCATAGTCGAAATATGGATTCACTTGAAGAACGCAGGGAGAAACTCAGAGCTGGTAAAGAAAAGGTAATGGGGCGGTTCATATAAAGATTAGAACATTAGCACGTTTAGTAATTGAAATACCCATTGGTTGTTATCTACACTCCGACCCCGTCGCCTTCCACGCATCTCAACTGCACGATAATCAGTGTCCTCTTGATTAATGTTCTCTTTTGGGGTTTAAGTTTGCACGTCCACACCATGACCTACTTTTAATGTTTTCCCCATAGGGCACTATCTACTGTACGCGTAGAAATAAATCGGCTGAATAAAGTCAGCGAATTTCAAAATGTCACAATAACATTAGCCTAAGTGTGCGACCTCAACTTATAAAATTGGGGTAATTTCCTATTACTCGTAGGTTTTTGCTCCGCAGTGAATATGTGTGTGATGTGTTGTTTCGTAGCGGTTAGGATTAGGGTTAACACTAACCCCAATCCTAAACCTAACCCTAACTGCTACAAAAGAACACATATTCACTGCGGAGCAAAAACCTACGAGTAATAGGAAATTACCAAATTAGTACTTTAAAAGAACTACTGAATAATCGCAGATTTAGATAGCTGGGTGAACATTTTATGTTGTTTATTTGTATTGAAAGCACAGTTGGAATCGCCACTTGTCCAGTCAATGCAAATGTGCTGTCTGAGCCATTTCCATTTAAAAATAAAGAACATTGTACATTCGAGCTTCTGAAAAACAGAATAAATGAACACTGTCCAAGATAAATAGAAAATACTTGTACTCACTGACCACTTTAACCAGTTCTCATTATACCATCTCTACGGAGTTCATGAATTAAAAAATAACAAAACTTGTATGTATAGCTAAAACAGATGTATAAATAAAAACAACACACATGCATAGGCCCTAACAAGAAACTACAATAAATTGAATCAGGTGCACCAGTTTAAGGTCCTTTATATTTAGTCATGTGCCCTAATATAACCAATGGACCTTGTCTCTAGGTTAAATAGATTGCATCTCACCAAAACAAGGCAAACCTGCCTCCTGGCAGTTAAATAGTGTTGTCAATATAAAAATGAGCTGAAAAGAGTAATTGAGATGACACTGAAGCGAGCAGTTTCATAAACAAGACCCACAGTATACCCTGATTACAATCTATAGTGTCCACCTATGGTACGAGTTGAATTGGTTATCTAATCACTTAAAAAAACAGCCATGGATGCACTTACATGTATGTAATGCTGTTGTTTTACACTAAAAAGATTACCAAACAAAAATAAAACGGATGTTAATCATTGTAATGTATGGTTATTTCTTTCCTGTCACCATTCTTGTTGTTTAGTCTGCTTCAAGCGTTTTGTCTGGTTCCTGCTGTTGAACCCAAACATGCTTCTCTGTAGGTACTAAATACCTTTTTCTTACACTGTACTATTCATAATGTAGTGAACATGGAAGTTTATGTAAAATGTTTGCCTTATGTTGTACTTTTCAAGTAAAACACTTTTCAATGTTTTAACAATAAATCTGGCCCTTTCCCTTGTCTATTAATTTCGTGTGAATAAAAACATGTATTCTTCATTTGGATTTCGATAAGAAATGACGGATAAGAGTTTTTAACAATTCCGAGTGACACCGAGTGTTTTTGGATTTTAAAAAAATATTGTTTCCAGTTTTGGTGTGTTAGCAAGTAGCTGAACTCTTCATCGCTTTTTAAGTCTCTTTGAAATTATTTAGGTTGCAGAACTAATCAAAGTACTTGGCACATAGAAATTTATGTGCTATCTCAGATTTAGATATAGTCATTATAAAAAACTTAAGTACATTTCATGAAAATGAAATGGTTATGATTATTATTGACAAAATCGCAAAAAAAAGAGCACTTTCTGCTGCTATAATAGCATCTTCTAATGTAATGCCACATTTAATAAAGGAGTCTGTTAATTTTACTCAAGAACTGTCTCCTCAAACTACTTTTTATTTTCATCAGGAGTCCATCTATATGGTTTTGTAAATATAAAGCACCTTCATATACCACAAGAACATGAAAATTTAGCATGAAGCTCTAAAGTACATTTGCATGTTTCTTTTGGTATCGACGGAAATGATTATGCTAGGTGTACAAAAGTACTAATAACTAAAAAGTTGTACGAAGCATCCTTCATAAAAAAAAACTCAGAATCTTTCCCCACATTTTAAATGTACATAAGTGAGTCATTTTGAAAGTAGAAATACATTTTATGTATGTTTGCGTATTATTTTTAATTCTATTTCTGAAGTTTTTTCACAAGACCACATGGCACTCCCCAGATGGGCACACGCAAAATCAGATAGACCACTTCACCATAGAAAGAAAATGGAGATGCTGCCTACAAGATGTTAGAGTAAAGAGAGGAGCTGACATAGCGTCACCTTCTCCTATCATCACTGAGGATAAAATTTAGGGCTCACAAAGACAGAGCATAAAGAGCAAGGCCGAAATATAATACCCAGTATCTTATGAACAAAGACATAAGAGTTCAGTTCAACCTAAAGTTGAGAAATAGATTTGAAGCAATGGAGAACCTTCAAGAGGAAAGTATAGATAATCATTGGTGCACAATTCTTCAGAAACATAAGGAATACATACAAAGAAGTTCTTGGCAAAAGACATAAACAACAGAAGGAATGGCTCACAGAAAACACATGGAACCTCATAAGAGAAAGAAGAGATATCAAACAACAAATAAACAACTGTAACGATGCAGATCAGAAAACACAACTGATCAAAATATATTGGGAGCTAAACAGGAAAGTGAAAAAGAGTGCTAGGCAAGATAAAAGAGAATTTATTGAAAAACTAACAGAGGAAGCCGAGATTGCGACAAAAAAATGAGACTTTGAAAACAGAATATAATATCACTAGAACTTTATCTAAGAAACAGCTAAACCACAATACAACAGTGAAGAGCAGAGAAGGACAAACCATTATCAATGAAGAGAAACAAAGGGCCAGATGGGCTGAATATTTTAAGGAAATCCTAAACCGAAATGAACCAATACAGCAACCCATCATAGAACCAGCAGAAGATCCACTACACTGCAACATGAACCCAACCACTAAACAAGAGATCTCTCAGGCAATATAACAACTAAAAAATTAGAGCTGCAGGACCAGATGGAATACCACCAGAAGCCCTGAAGGCAGATATACAGAGTTGCTACACCAGCTCTTCAAGAAAATCTGGGAAAAAGAGGCCATTCCCAAAGAGCTGGAAGGAAAGCCACATCAAGCTGCCAAAGAAAAGAAACATGACTGTATGTGGCAAGTGGAGGGGTATAACACTGCTAGCAGTGGCTGGAAAAATTTTGACCAGAGTTTTGTTGCACCATATTAAGAAGGCGGTGGATGACAAACTCAGAGAGGAACAGGCAGGATTTCATGCAGGAAGATCATGTACAGACCAGATAGCAACACTCAGAATCATCATAAAACAATGAAACGAATGGCAGACCTATTGTATATACATTTTGTGGACTTCAAAGGGGCTTTCGATAGTATAGACCGTACTGTGGTATGGAAAATCCTGAGACAACATGGAATCCCAGAAAAATTCATTAAAATCATCCAAGATTTCTACCAGGAGGCCTCATGCAAAGTAGTGCACAAAGGAAAACTATCAGAGCCCTTCACAGTACACAGCACGGTCTGCTATCACAAACAATTTTTCTCATGGTCATAGACTGGGTTATGAGACAAACAACAGATGGAGAGAAAACAGGAATACAGTGGACATTCAACAAACAGCTGGAGGATCTTGACTTTGAAGATGATTTGTGCCTTCTATCACAAAGACAGCAAGATATGCAGGAGAAAACAAATAGATTAGTGACAGAAGCAGCAAAGATGGGACTACACATAAATATAAATAAAACAAAGGAAACGAGGCTAAATAATAAGCAGATGGACTCGATGAAGATCAATGGTCAAGTCATTGAAAAAGTAGAAAGCGTTACATATCTGGAGAGTAGCATTGACAAAGGAGGGGGAACCGATGGTGACTTCTGTTCTAAGATAAATAAAGCCAGATGCGCTTTTAATGTCCTTCGACCAATATGGAACTCCTCAGCTATATCCAGAGAGAACAAAATCAGAATCTTTAACCTTTAGCACGCTGCATAAAAATTCAGAAAACTTGCCCAACCACTGCATTCTTTTTCACAACCCCCCATTTTTATAGTGGGTGACTTGTAAATTCTATAGTTTTTTTGTTTTTTGGTCAATTGCTCTAATTTTTAGACTGTATAGAAATGAATGAATGATGAATCTGATGATATAAAATTTGTTTGTGTACATGTTAGATGTGATAGGAAGAAAGGAAAGGAAAGATGAAAACAACGGAAAAAAAAATAATTTTTTTTTAATTTTAAAATTAAAAAAAAATGTCCAACAAACGAAGAGTCCATATCCCTTGCATCTCAATGAAAGTCATTTGACCAATAGACTAATACAAATCAAATGACGATCTTTTCGTTACACCCATCATCAGTAGCAAAGCAAACAAACTCCCTAGCCAGCAGTGACAAAAGATGGAGAGAAAAACATTCGGCCGTAAATTAAACCTTTCCGATATTCCTAATCCTAACCCCGAAAATTATACATACTAGAAATGCCATTTTACTTTCGTTTCCATCTCAGCCATCAAACATATTCTGAGAACCGATATCAGCGCTTATAAAGACAAAAATCTCATCCCCACCGCATGGCGTCAGGATCCAATAAAATTAGAGCGAAAATGGCCGCGTGTTGATGCCGATTCATTTCGATTTAAAAAATTTACAAAAAATAAACGCGGATACACCCATCACTTTTTTAAGATCGGAAACGGAAGCTAACTCTCTTGCAAATAACATTACAACTTAACATCCGGGGCTGAAATCACGTGTACACAAGTCCTAATGCTAGAAAACGAAGATATCCGCAGTCGCAACAATGCGCCTCCAGCTGGCAGAGCATAGCGTACTTCTGTCGCAATAATGCGACTGCAGCGTGCTAAAGGTTAATTCAAATGTAAAGTCAGTCTTGCTGTATGGCTCAGAGACATGGCATTTCTCAAAGAGTATCACTTCCAAACTACAGATATTTGTAAATAAATATCTCCAAGGGATCCTCCATATAAGATGGCCAGATATAATAACAAATATAGAACTAAGGAAAAAATGCGGGCAACAGCCAGTACAAATGGAAATTAAGATAAGAAGGTGGGGATGGATAGGACATACACTCAGAAGAGAACAATCAAGCATAGCCAGAGGTGCCCTTGACTGGAACCCACAAGGGAAAAGAAAAGTGGGGAGGCCAAGGAGAACTTGGAGATGATCAGTGGAAGAGGAAGCTAAGGAAGCTGGAATGACTTGGGCACAGCTGAAAAAGACAGCCCAGAATAGAAATCGATCGAGAGCAACTATTTCAGCCCTATGTTCCACCCGGAACGGAAAGGAATGATGATGATGAATTTAATAAAGCAGTCTGTTAATTTTACTAATGAACTCTGTCCTCAAAATGTTTTTTATTTTTTCAAGGGTCCATCGATATGGTTTTGTAAATATAAAGCACCGTCATATACTACAAGAACATGAAAATTTAGCCTGAAGTTCTAAAGTACATTTGCATGTTTCTTTTGGTATTAACGGAAATGATTATGCTAGGTGGACAAAAGTACTAATAACTAAACAGTTTTACAAAGCATCCTTCATAAATAGAAACTCAGAATCTTTCCTCGCATTTAAAATGTATATAAGTGAGTCATTTTGAAAGTAGAAATACATTTTAGTTATGTTTACGTAGTATTTATAATTCTACTTCTGAATTTTTTTCTTGATATTAAAAGAACGACTGGATAGCTCTGACACGTGTACTTCAGTGGTACTTATTGATTTATGTACATCACTTCAGAAAGAAAGTAAAGACTTTTTAACTGAATTGATTTAACGGAAACAAAGAAAAAAGGACAAGGAGTCATGGATCTCGATGGCAACACGCTGCTCTACAGTAGTGTACCCACATCTGAAAGAGCTAAAGGGGGCGTGGGTTGCATTGTGGCCAAAAACCAAAAAGATAGTATCAAGTGATGGAACTTTGTCTCGGAGCGCATTATGGTTGTAAAACTAAAAGAAGGAGAAACCATAGTCAGCCTGGTCATAGTGTATGGGCCAAATGAGGATGAAAAAGCAGAGGTCAAGGAGGAATTCTTCGAGCTGCTTCAAAGGACAGTGGATGACTGCCTAGATGAAATTATCATGCTCGGAGATTTCAATGCCAGAGTTGGAAATGACCATGCTAGATGGGGTGGAGTTATCAGAAGATATGGAGAAGATACTCTCAATGACAATGGAAAGCGACTCCTTAGAATCTGCAGTGAGCAGAATCTGATCATTACAAACACAAAGTTCCCCCATAAGCGCATACATGCATACACTAGATGTGAACCAACAAAGAATGAGAAGTCAGTGATCGACTATGCCATTGTTAGGAGCAGCTCATACAAATATGTCCCAGATGCTAGAGTCTGGAAGGGGGCCAGAGATTGGAAGTGATCACTACCTGCTTATAATCAAAAGAACAACTGAAAGAGTTGCTCAGCCTAGGAACTGCCCAACATCATGCAAGAAACCAAGTAAACGAATGGGAGAAATAAGCATTAAGACCTACAAGCTGGAGAGAGCCAGAAATTAAGACCAGATATCAGGGGCTTATTGCTGCAGCGATGAGCAACACAGAAGAACAACCTGATGACTTGGAAACCCTGTGGCTTAAATTCAAGGACATCATAAAGACAGCTGCTGCAGAAGCATGTGGTGAAGTCCGACTTGGGAAGAAGAGAAAGAGGACACCTTGGTGGACAGAGGAAGTCAAAGAGAAAATAAGAGAGAAGAAAATGGCATGGAAACAATACTTAGGAGCTAAAAACACAACAGGACAAATGGAGAAATGTAGAGAATATGTGACACTCAGAACAGAAGCAAAGAACAAGGTGCTAGCAGCAAAACAGAAGTACTGGGAAGAATTTGGAGAAAAGCTAGAAAAAGATGTGCAAGAAAACCAGAAATTGTTCTATGAGACCCTAAAGAACATGAGGAAGGAAAAACAATGCCCTCTCAAATTTATAAAGGACACGCAAGGCAAATTGCTTACTGCCCCAAAGGAAGTAATGGAAAGAATATTTCTCAGATCTCCTGGATGGTGAGCAAGGTCAAGCATCAGAAATGATAACCACTAGCACAGAAGAGAAAACCAATGATGGTGAAGATGACATAAAGATGGAAGAACTGAAGGCAGCACTGAAGAAAATCAAGATGGGCAAAGCAGCAGAGCATGATGGTATAACACCAGAAATGGTTAAGCACATGGAAGCATCAGGCAACCTATTACTCTTAAGGGTCCTACAGGCAGCATGGTGCAACAAGACCATACCAAAGGATTGGGAGATTGCCATCATAACACCAATTTTCAAAAAGGGTGACAATCGACAATGTGGAAACCATAGAGGCATATCCCTTCTCAGTGTCCCTGGTAAAATCTACTCTAGAATCCTAGAGCAGATACTCCAAAGCCTAGCTGAGCCACAATTGGATGAGGTCCAGTGCGGATTCCGAGCAAACCGAAGTACTCAAGACCTAATCTTCACACTCAGACAACTGAGTGAAAAGGCCCTTGAGTATAAGAGTGAGATACATCTTTGTTTCATAGATCTGGAAATTGCGTTTGACAGGGTCCCCTGGAGCAAACTTTGGGACTGTTTGGCAAGGAAGAACATTCCAGCACCTCTGATTCATGCTGTACAGAACTTCTACAAGTCTTGCAGAAATTATGTGAGGACAGCAAACCAAAAGTCAGAAGAGTTCAGGACCACCACTGGTGTAAGACAAGGTGATATCCTGTCACCTTATCTTTTCATACTCCTCAAGGCTGATGTCATCAAGGCATGTAAGGAGAGAACAAGAAAGTATTCAGTGGGATACTGGAAGATGAGACAGGTATGTATTTCAGAGCTGGCATTTGCTGATGATGTTGCCCTGATTGCTAAATCAGAGGCACATCTCCAATTCAACCTTCAGAGCTGGAGAAAAGATGGATGGTCATAAGCAGCTCTAAAACAAAATCCATGGTGATATCACGAGAAGAAAGAAGACATCAGATTAAGCTGGGAGAACAGGTCCTGGAGCAGGTCAACCACTTTAAATACCTCGGAGCTATTATAGACCGAAAGGGAGGCATCAAAGAAGAGTTGGCCACTCGAAAAGCAGCAGCTGGGAGACTTTTTCAGGCCATAAATCGAGGATTCCTCAGCAAGAGAGAGGTTGGTAAGAAAACGAAGATGGCTGTATGCCGCTCCATCTATGTCCCAGTCTTGACGAATGGATGCGAGTCATGGGCAATGACTACAACCCACAAAAGCCAGATCCAAACCTCAGAAATGAGGTATCTGAGGAAGGTTGTTGAAGTAACAAGAAGAGACATGGTCCGCAACAAGACGATATGTCAAGGCCTAAAATCCCACCCCCTGCAGACCCAAGTAGAACAGTCCCAACTAAGATGGTTTGGCCATGTCTGCAGAATGGGAGAAGATCGGCTACCACGACAAGCATGGGAAACAAAGAGCCAGAGATCCAGACCCCCAGGATGACCCAGAGTCCGCTGGGAGGATAACATTAGACAATCTTTGAAGGACCAAGGACTAGAATGGAACCAGGCCAGGAGGAAGACAGCCGATAGGATAGTCTGGCGCTCTCTCTTCCAAACCTCTACACCTCACGGTAGAAGGGGAACGACTAAGTATGTGTCAACAAATGTAAAGATCATTGGACTAAATCGTATCACCTAGTTATTTTTTAGAAATATAATGAGCAAGACAAGTTGTAAAATTGCGTAATTCAGATGAACTGTTGGTTTATTGTGGAAAAAAAGAATGCAAAGCTGTATTGGTAATATGAGCATTAATGAAGAGAGCATTGCAGTTTACACAAAGGTCTTATAGGTATGCTTCACAGGTCATTTGACAATGTGAAACATAAGTAGATCATCAAAATGCTAGAAAACACAAATATTGATTGGAAAGATGAAAGAGTACTTTTAAAAATGATGTTTATTGATGGCAAGTAGAAGCTTTAAGAGTAAAAAGTAAATTAGGTGTTTTCTGATTAGTATGATGAAGAATGAGGTTAGAATATATTCTGTCACTGACTTATCCTCTCAGTGCCATAAAGGCATCATGAGATTGGTGAACTATGATGCCAAACTACCATCTGGGCACTACAATATAAGTAACTTTCACTGTGCTGGTGACACAACACTACCAGCTGAAAGTGAAAGAGGCCTACAGAAAAAATACACATATGTTTTTTTTGCTTCCTCTGGAGCTCAGGCCTCCAGTAAGCTCCTGACAGGCTATCCTGCCTTGTGCATCTGTTTAAGTTCATTCCATTATATCTGTCCTACTTCTCATCTTCATATGTTTTTTCTGTCTCTCAATATTCCTTTAGTTGTGAACTCCTTAATTAAGTGCTGCCTTGTCTAGTACCTGTAACTAGATAGATCATTCATCAGTCTTTGCTTTCATTTATAACTGAATTTATGTGGTGGTGGAAAAAAGTCAGCTAAATATGTAATATTCCTTTTCATTATTTAATCCCTTCTTATTTTTATTGCTAACAGTCTGCTAGTTTATGAGGTTGTTGTTGTTGTTAATTCCAACTTTATTTAGAGCCAGTTTTCAAGCAGGTAATTTTTATTTATTCTCCTGAACACAGTTGGCCGCATTCCAGAAGAAGAAATCAAAATCTAAGAAGGAACCTGTTTCAAATAACGAAGGCAGAGATGTCTGCAGTCATCAGAATGGAGGAGAGCTTAGCCCGCCTGATGTGTCATCACCAAGTGCTTTTTCTATCACAGACGTAAGATTCATTACTTTTGGTTTTGCTTTTCACTATTTACGATAGTTGAAATTATATTTTATTCTGCAGTTTGAACATTTTTGTGTTTTTCAAGCTTCTTTAACACACTAATTTCTGTCATATTTTAAACTGGTTATTTCTATATTGAATTTCACTTACAGTGTTAACTTTGAATTCTTCAGCTAACACTAACTTTTAAACAGCATAATTTAGTTTATTTTGTTTAATGTATAAAACTATTTATTGGACTGATAGGGGTGCAGATTTGAAACTTAATAGGCCTCCTAACTTCTGATTGAGCTATACAGAGGTCTGTAAGGACACAATTTCAAACTCACTCATAAACCTCATCATTTGGACCATTGGTACATATTTATTCCAAAAGTTCTGAAATAACAGTCACGAGTCTGCTCCAGAAATATCACTGTTAATATTCTTGAAATCATCAGGAAGTGACAATTCATAATAAACGGCATATTTAGATCATTCCGTAGAGTTCTTTAGTAGCACTGATGGTACCAACCAGCTCTTACTTATAGAATGTATACAGTCCTTTATAGACTTGACATTCTTGATGATGACAAACTGTAAGCTGTTCTTCACTTTAACCTCAATTTCAAATTCATACTTCCTATATGTTAGAATCATCTGATCTTCTGTTTTTAAACTGTCCCATGAAAGCAAACTTATTTTCTTTATCAGAATGACATCTGATGTAAGCCATTTCCTTAACAGATGAGCAGATTTTACTTTCGTAGGTTTGAGAAATGGGCATGCAGGGACATATAAAAATATGTGCTTTCTTTCTTAAACTGTATCCATGTATTCTGAAATGCATTTTAAGTAATAATTTTAAAGATTGCAGCATTGTAGAAGTAGTAGGACAGCCTATTGACATGTACTAATGATTAACACTAATATTTACTGTGTTGTAGTGTTTGCATGCAGATTGTGTTCTATTGTCTGCTTCTTTGTATTTGACATTTAGAGTGACCAATTCTCTTTCACAAGTGGAGATGAGTGGTCAGCTGAGGTTTGTACTATTAAAATACTTTTATGTCTTTACTAAACAATATGTTAATAATTCTTTTGGGAAGTGCAATTAACAAGTCTAAGTGTGACAAGTGTAGCTTTAAAAAGGTTGTAGCCAACCAATACCATAATTTCCTGCTAACTAGCAGATGCTATTAATTAGCCAACATTGACAACCGTTAGCATAATCAGACGCATATCTTGTCTACTAAGATTATACCGGCTGCACTCAAGTGATAAAAGTATTATCTATGAATATTTACACACACAGTCATGTCCATTAGTGTAAAAGAAACACAAGTTAAACTACAAAAATGGTTTCAAATAACAGTTTCTATGCCATTAAACTGCTGTCTGACATTTTCTTTTGATGATGTTTGACTTTTGTGCAAAAGCATCCCACCCACTCAGTTTGTGATGCATTACTTTGTTGGATACTTTAAGTTTGATTAATTCTTCATATTAGATTTGTACTCTTTATACAATCAAAACATGAGGGATAGCAAAAAGTGAATTAACAGTTAGTGGGTTCTAAAAAGCTGTATCAGGACCAGCAAGCAGAAAGTCATTAAAATTATAAACTAATTAATATTAAGGATGATGATGATGATATAATCCCTTTAGCTGTGAGCAGGTAGCTCTTGACAGCCCATTGACTCTCTGACAAAAGTACAAGTCTTCCTCAGTTGTTGTGATGATGTGTAGAGTGAATTGTGGATAGCTGGGTGCGATGGGAGTAGCTGGCATCGCAGGTCAGTTAGTCTTGGGCACTGTAACAGCAGGTGTTCAAAACTGATTCCTCATGGTGGTGGCAGTGTCTTAAGTTTGGTTCACATAGTGGGTCTATTCTATTTAAATGTTTATTGATGGAGGCATGACCTGTTCTCAGCTGGAAGAGGGCGGCCTGCATGGAGGCCGTAAGGAGGCAGCCCCTCCACCATGCAAAGGCACAACAGGCCAATCACCTGTTTGCTTTAAAATATGATTACGCGAACTACAAGAGAGAAAACCGGACTGATTCTAAAGGCGAAGAACTGGAACGGACTATGACTTATGGAACTTGGAACACAAGAAGTATAAATGGGAAAGAAGAGGCGCTGGTGGAAGAAATGAGTAAAGCAAAATTAGAAATCCTGGCTATAATGGAAACAAAGAAAAAGGGACAAGGAGTCATGGATCTCGATGGCAACACGCTGCTCTACAGTGGTATACCCACATCAGAAAGAGCTAAAGGGGGTGTGAGTTGCATTGTGGCCAAAAACCAGAAAGATAGTATCAGGGGATGGAACTTTGTCTCGGAGCGCATTATGGTTGTAAAACTAAAAGAAGGAGAAACCATAGTCAGCCTGGTCATAGTGTATGGGCCAAATGAGTATGAGAGAGCAGAGGTCAAGGAGGAATTCTTCGAGCTGCTTCAAAGGACAGTAGATGACTGCCTAGATGAAATTATCATGCTCGGAGATTTCAATGCCAGAGTTGGAAATGACCTCAGATACCTCATTTCTGAGGTTTGGATCTGGCTTTTGTGGGTTGTAGTCATTGCCCATGACTCGCATCCATATGTCAAGACTGGGACATAGGTGGAGCGGTATACAGCCATCTTCATTTTCTTACCAACCTCTCTCTTGCTGAGGAATCCTCGATTTATGGCCTGAAAAAGTCTCCCAGCTGCTGCTTTTCGAGTGGCCAACTCTTCTTTGATGCCTCCCTTTCGGTCTATAATAGCTCCGAGGTATTTAAAGTGGCCGACCTGCTCCAGGACCTGTTCTCCCAGCTTAATCTGATGTCTTCTTTCTTCTCGTGATATCACCATGGATTTTGTTTTAGAGCTGCTTATGACCATCCCTCTCTTCTCCAGCTCTTCCTTCCAGGCTTGCATGTTGGATTGGAGATGTGCCTCTGATTTAGCAATCAGGGCAACATCATCAGCAAATGCCAGCTCTGAAATACAGATCTGTCTTCCAGTACCCCACCGAATACTTTCTTGTTCTCTCCTTACATGCCTTGATAACATCGTCCATGACAGACTGGTAATATGGTGCACAGATGAGCATGCAACAGTGGCCACCAAACTGCTACAAAGAGCTATAGATGCCTTAACCTCATGGGCAAATAGATGGTGTGTCAGCATCAACACAGACAAGTGCAGCACTACGCTCTTCACCCTCTCTCCCAAACAAAAAGCTGGTGTCATCAAGATAAACGAAGAGCTCCTGAGAGAAGATAAACAACCCACCTATCTCGGAGTTACATTCGATGATAGGCTGACATGGAAGCAGCACATCAACAAGGCAGCAACAAAGGCGAGGAGGAAGTTAGCCATCCTGAGAAAACTAAGTGGAACCACATGGGGAGCCAGCGGGAAAATACTTAGTAAAGTTTACCAGCAGGGCATACGACCACACCTGGAATATGGGTCAGCTGCGTGGTGTCCAGCATCAAACACCACATTACAAGAGCTAGATAAGGTGCAACACCAGGCGCTTAGGGTCATCACGGGGGCAATGAAATCAACGCCTATAGTGGAGATGGAGAAAATGGGGAGGATACAAGCACTGAGAGAACGCAGAGACACGAAAGTGCTAACACAGGCAGAAAAGTTCCTCTGTATGCCGAGCCATCCAATGAAAGACAGATTCCAAAACCTAGCAATGGGGCGACTGAAAAGAAGCAGCTTTATCCACCAGGCCAAACGATTTCGTAGACAAACCTCAGACCTGCCTGAAGTTAACAGCCCCCTAAAGTCTGTGCCAGAACAAACTCCTTGGAGAGAGGAGCATGGACTACCAGTACATATCCACACAAAAGTGAAAGGAATATTCGACAGGGATGAACAGAACAGCGTGCAACGTAGGACAGTCACTCTCAGTTTCCTGAATGATGAATACCCACAGGACCTCTGGGTCCGAGTATACACGGATGGGTCAGCACAGAATGCAGTAAAGAATGGAGGAGCAGGAGTGTACATAGAATACCCAAACAACACTAGGGATACGGTCAGAGTACCAACGGGGAAATTCTGTAACAACTATGGTGCAGAAGTCCAGGCAATCAAGGTGGCAACTGAGAAAATATTGAACACCAATCTCGGTCCACAGCCTGTAGTATTCCTGACAGATGCAAGATCAGCACTCCAAGCACTTCAGTCCAGAAAATTGCCAGGCATACAAGCCCTACTTTCTGAACTGTGCAATCAGCGCAGGGTCACCATGCAGTGGATACCGTCTCATTGTGGAATACCAGGAAACGAGAGAGCAGACGGACTGGCTAAAGAAGGTGCTGCAGACGAGCAACCGGATGTACCAGTTACATACCATCAGAAGAAAAAGATGATCAAATCTATCAGAAAGCCACCAACACCAACGCAGGATGACTACCAAGCTATGAACAGATCAGAACAAATAGTCATTCTGCGCCTCAGAACAGGACACAACCGCCTCTGCAGCCACATGTATACAAAATTCAAGATTGGCAATTCAGCCATGTGGACAGGCACCCCAGACTGCGGAGCACATACTTCAAGATTGCCCCGAATATGATATATTGAGGCAAACCCACTGGCCCAGAGAAACAACACTGGAAGCAAAACTATATGGACCTGTATGAACTACAAAAGACAGTGAAGTTTATACAAGAAACAACATTGCAGATATAGACAATATAGTTCAAGCGAACGAAAGAAGAAGAAGAAGATAAGGTGACAGGATATCACCTTGTCTTACACCAGTGGTGGTCCTGAACTCTTCTGACTTATGGTTTGCTGTCCTCACATAATTACTGCAAGACTTGTAGAAGCTCTGTATAGCATGAATCAGAGGTGCTGGAATGTTCTTCCTTGCCAAACAGTCCCAAAGTTTGCTCCATGGGACCCTGTCAAACTCCTTTTCCAGATCTATGAAACAAAGATGGATCTCACTCTTATACTCAAGAACCTTTTCACTCAGCTGTCTGAGTGTGAAGATTAGGTATTGAGTACTTTGGTTTGCTCAGAATCTGCAGTGGACCTCATCCAATTGTGGCTCAGCTAGGCTTTGGAGTCTCTGCTCTAGGATTCTAGAGTAGATTTTACCAGGGACACTGAGAAGGGATATGCCTCTATGGTTTCCACATTGTCGATTGTCACCCTTTTTGAAAATTGGTGTTATGATGGCAATCTCCCAATCCTTTGGTATGGTCTTGTTGCACCACGCTGCCTGTAGGACCCTTAAGAGTAATAGGTCGCCTAATGCTCCCATGTACTTAACCATTTCTGGTGTTATACCATCATGCCCTGCTGCTTTGCCCATCTTGATTTTCTCCAGTGCTGCCTTCAGTTCTTCCATCTTTATGTCATCTTCACCACCATTGGTTTTCTCTTCTGTGCTAGTGGTTATCATTTCTGATGCTTGACCTTGCTCACCATCAAGGAGTTCTGAGAAATATTCTTTCCATTACTTCCTTCGGGGCAGTAAGCAATTTGCCTTGCTTGTCCTTTACAAATTTGAGAGGGCATTGTTTTTCCTTCATGTTCTTTAGGGTTGCAAATTTTATTAACATCGGGAAACATTTTGCTTTCTAGGGCTTGAAGTGCCAATTTTGAGTCTGAGAATATAACGATGTCCTCAGATGCCACTTTTAAGTCTGAGATTATCCGGCACAATGCTTTTTCTAGTGCTGTTATTTCTGCATCATAGCTGAAGCAAATTTGTCTGCAAGTGCCAAAGATGCCAGGGTGGTCTTCTGGGTGCAGGTTTGGGGTATTTTGTCACTGCGCCATATCCAGCATTGGTGGTAGCTTCAAATGCAGGCCCATCTGTGTAGACATGGATGATATCTTGTGGATATGAGTTTAGTTTCTAAGGCGATGGTTTTCAGTAGTGGTGCTAGGGTGTTCTTGTCTGCTGAGGAGTCAGAGAGTTCAGTTGTTACTGTAGGAGTAGTTGCCTACTAACAAGGTGGCTCATTATTGATAGTTGGCATTGGCTTTCTAACTGCAGGTAGGTGGTGTTTGATGCTAGCATCTTTTTCATTTTTAAGAAAAGATGTCTTTTGTGTTCTGTGTTTTTGGTGCCACTGCTCTTTCATTTTCCAATTCTCCTCCGTTGTGTCCATTCTCAGATACCTTTTGTATGTTGCCACAGCTGAGCATTCTCTTCTTAGGTTTATAGGTTCAATATTGGCATTGATTTCACATGCATCTGTTGGCGTTGTTTCATGTCACCACTTATAAACCGTAGAGCACTGAAATCATATAATATTAAGGAAGGAGTTTTAGTTATGGCCGCTCTTTTAGCAGGAGTGGCCAATACTGTACCAATCCTCACATGTGGGGAATTAGTAATAAAAGTGTGGTGAATTTATTTCTGCATAAATTTGTACCAAAGACAGAAAGCAAAAGGACATTTGTGTTTCCTGCATTTTTTTTTATTAACAATGCACGGCAACTAAATGTATTGCAGGACACAGCATGTATAATATAAAGTCATGGGAATAAAATTTAAAAAAAACAACAGAAAGAGAGGACACTTGGAGATTAGTGTCAGTAACAACTTGATGATGATGCATCTGCTTTGGCTGGAATAAAATTAGACTTTGTCTTTCTTTTGAAACAGCAGTGGACTTAAAGAATAATGAAGCATCAAAGATTTCAGAGTGAAAAAGGGACATTGTTTCAATGTAAAGATGACGCTATTAACCTCGCCAGGGATATGGAGAAGTCGTTAAAAAAAATAATAGTTAACTAATCAGATTTAGTTTACAAGTTGCTACTGGAAATACAATGCTAGATAATACCTTGAATGAAATTTTGCAAACCTTTGTCACAATTTTTCTACCACTTTTGTAGATATACTGTGAATATAACAGCTTTTAGTATGGAGCAAATTAATATATATATACTTTAGCAAATAAATTATTTAGTATCACAGATTTTTCTATTTTGTTGCCTTTTATAAAGGAGTCAGATCAGAAGTCTTCTGAGTACTACCAGTCAAATGTAGCTGATGCTGAACAGAGAATAGCAGATACAGAAGAGACTGCTGAAAGGGATCATCTTACATTGGATGCAGTCATTCCCCAGTTGGAGGCAGCTAAACAAAATAATGTTAGTCCTTTCTTCTTGTCCCTTTTATAAAAATTTTAATGAGCATGGTATGACCACTGCAGTTGGCCTACTTGCAGGAAGCCTGCACTAGAGCATTTCATATGTTCTTACAGTGGTGCTTTCATAGCAATATATTTTAGATTATGAGGTTGCTTGTGTCCTGTGTGTATTTGATATTGTACTTCCACACTCCAACCTTAGTGACTAGCATTGTATTTTTAGTTTTCTAGCTTTACCACAACTACCCTCCTATTCCTATAGGGGGGTAGGGCTGGAGTGTGTAAGGGATAGTACCTCACGGTGAGAGGCAGTCACTTCCTCTTTTTGAGGATGGCCTGGATCCTATTTGGTTCCCCCACTCCAGTTCAGCTCATGTATGGCTCCTCGAGTCTGCTTGTGTACGGCAGCGCCACCCCCCGGGCAACGGCTTTGACTGGCCGGCAGAACCACATGAGTAAATTGAAAAAGGGAGGTTCCCCCTTAAACAGTACACACAACTGCTGGCCGAACGGGCGGATGATCAATAATATTTTGACAACGGCTTCTAGGGCAGGAGTTGGAAAGGCCTGGTATCGGGCTGAGGGCGCACCATGGACTGTAATGGTAAGCGGCCAGAACCATCCAGAAAGCAATGGCAAACTACTGGATGTACAATGCCAAGAAATCCATAATGGCTAATCTGAATACTACACAAAGATCTGGTGGTGAGGCCCCCAGGCCAGGCAGATCATATTTAACTGGGGAAGAGATCGTTGGCAGCGTCAGTACAGGTAATCGTGATGACGGCCAAAAGCCTGACTGTGTTACCACGGAAAACCATGCCATCGGTCTTAGAAAAATAATCAAAATAGGAACATGGGACGTCAGAAGCTTATACCAAGGAAAACAGTACATAGTGAAGAACGAGATGGAAAGACTAAACATCGATATCCTGGGCATCTCAGAGCACAGATGGTCGGGCCAGGGACACTTTTCGATTCCATCAGGAGGAACGTTCATATACTCAGGAAAGAGAGAGGAGGTCAGAGTGGCGTCGGCTTCTACCTGTCTAAAAGGACAGCTGCCTCCCTATTAGGATATAATCCCATAAATGACCGCATTGTCACAATCAGACTGAAAGGAAAAAGAAAGAACATCACAATTATACAAACATATGCGCCAACAGCAGCTGCTGAAGAACAGGAAATTGAAGATTTTTACAATGAACTGCAACACGCATTAGAGAAAGCAAATAAGCAAGATATTAGGATAATAATGGGAGATTTTAATGCTAAAGTTGGAAACGAAAGATTAGAACATGAAAAAAGAGTGAAAGGAAGTTATGGATTGGGTCAGAGAAATGAGAGAGGAGAACGCTTGACAACATTCTGCCTAGAAAACAACCTAGTCATCACAAATACTCTTTTCATGCAACACCCTAGAAGACTATATACATGGACGTCACCGGACGGAAAAAGCAAGAACCAAATAGATTACATCTTAATACAACAAAGATGGCGATCTTGTATCTCATCCATCAAGGCGCTCCCAGGAGCAGACTGTGACTCCGACCATGAACTTCTTGCTGCAAACTTCAAGATCAAATTGAAAAAAGTCGTTACAAGCGACAAAGTAATACGTTATGACACAAGCGCCATACCAGAAGAGTACAGTGTCGATATTCAGAACAAATTTGACATTCTTATGGCAGTACAGGAGGAAATGACACCAGATGAACTTGCCAATAACATCAGAGATGTTTATATTACAAATGCACAGAGGTTAATTCCTAAAAGAAGTATAAAGAGACGAGAATACATCTCAGACGAAACACTGAAGTTGGTGGTAGAGAGAAGAAAAATGAAGTCCAAAAAAGATACAGAAAATCAGGAGTTGTACAAGGAATACACAAAGCAGATTAAAAAACGAGTCAGACAAGACAAACAACAATACATAAACGACACCTGCAGGAAAATAGAGGAAATGCGCGAACAGGGATTAAGTAAGAATATGTTTTCTGAAGTAAGAACATTGAAGAACAGCAACTTTAAATCATCACCTCGAGCAATAAACGACAAGAAAGGCGACACTCTAACAGAACGTAAAGATATTCTGAACAGATGGAAGGAGTACTGTCAAGAAATGTATACGAAAATAAACAAAGCGGCAGATGACAACGTCATGAATGAAGCGGAACGTGAACCAGAACCTACCATAGAGGAAGTCCGGAACGCAATCAAACACTTAAAAAGTGGAAAATCTCCTGGTTGTGATGAAATAACAGCTGAAATGATACAGGCAGGAGGAGAAGGCAGCGCTCGTATATACCATGCATTATGCTGCAAGATCTGGCAAAGCGGAATTTGGCCCAAGGAATGGAAAAGATCAATTTACATACCCTTGCCAAAAAAGGGCAACCTGAAACTGTGCACAAACTACAGAACTATAGCTCTTATAAGCCATGCCAGCAAAATACTATTACAAATCATAATGAAAAGGATGCAACAAAAGCTAGAAACAGAAATAAACGAAGTACAGGCGGGTTTTCGACCAGGTAGAGGCACTAGAGATCATATATTCAACATGAGGATCATCATAGAAAAGTGTAGAGAATTCAACGTTGACCTACATACTTGTTTCATTGATTACACCAAAGCTTTCGATTGTGTACAACATCAGCAGTTATGGGCTATTATGAAAAAATATGGGATTTCCAAACCACCTTATACAACTCATCGCACTGCTGTACCAAGAACAACAGGCAGCCGTAAGAATAGAGGGTGAAACATCAGAATGGTTTGAAGTACAGAAAGGAGTAAGACAAGGCTGTACCCTTTCCCCTTACCTGTTTAACATTTATGCCGAGAATATCATGAGAAATGTAAGAGATGACCAAGAACACACAAAGTTTGACTCATTTAACATCGGCGGGTACCAGATCCCGGAAATCAGATATGCTGACGACACAGTCCTCCTATCGACCAACCCAGAAGGACTTGAACAATTACTTCTGTCCACCAAAAAAACACAGCGAGGCCCAGAATCTATACCTAAACACCAAGAAGACTAAAGTATTGACAACAGACAAAGTAAAGACCAAACCAGAAATTGAAATTGATAACGAAGAACTGGAAAGTGTTAATGAATTCGAATACTTAGGATCAATCATCAACAGCTCTGGCGACTGTGCAGTAGAAATTAAAAGAAGACTTGCAATTGCTTCACATAAACTAATACAGATGAAAAACCTATGGCAAGGCACAAGCAAAGAAACAAAGTTACAACTGATCAGAGCATGTATATTCCCAGTGGCAACATACGGCTGCGAGACTTGGACACTCAATAAAACAGTTGCAAAAAAGATTACATCATTTGAAATGAAATGCTACAGAAGGATGTTGAGAATACCCTGGACAGAAAAAAAGACCAACAGAGAAGTACTGCACTCACTAAACGTACAGGAACATTGGCTCCTAAATACCATCGCAATAAGGAAGCTGAAATTTTTCGGTCATATAAAAAGACATAATAGCCTGGAAAAAACAGTGATGGAAGGCATGGTCCCTGGAAAAAGGGGAAGGGGTCGACCTAGACGACGGTGGACCCAGGACATCACAGAGAGTCTGAACTTGTCTTTGGCTGATGCAGGTCGACTTGCCCAGAATCGTGATGCGTTCAGAGCAGCTGTAATGGAGACAACGTTCTGGAAAGAATACGTCACATGATGACCCTCCTATTCTCTGGTTCATTAATATGCTTTTGTGTATTTTGCTTCTGGAGGTTGACTTCTAAGGTCACAGTTCCTTTATTTTCACCTTGTTTGTGCTGTCCTGAGGTCATAATCCTTCATTTTTACCTCTTTCAGAGTATTTTTCATGTTATCCTGAGATCACATTTAAAAAAAATTTTTTACCTCTTTCAGAGTACTACGAGGGGCGTTCAGAAAGTAATGCACCACATCGTTTTTCTCAGGAGCTGTTTATTCAAAAAGCATGAAATTTATACACAATATACATGAATATGTCATGTAAACATGGCTGGTACCAAACTGTATCGGCTACTGCCGTTCCTTTGGATCTACCGGCTGTGTGGAGAGGGGGAACATGCTGCATGGGCAACAGCTTGATCTCCATATAACTGTGCCCAAGCTCGCGCCCTGGAGAGGACACTCCAGCTTCACCCTATAGGTGTCGGCAAAACACGGGAAGTAGCAGTTACCGGTTATAAGCATTATGCCCAATTGGCGTAGGGCATGGCGCCAGGGGCTACTTCCGACAGTGGGAGAGGTTCTAGGATCTCACTGGACAGCTACCGCCCGCTTCAAGCTGGGCAGCCCCCAGTCAATAAGGTGTTGTCCCGCCACTGTCTGCTTTCCCCATTGGGTGCATGGGGATTAGGGTCAAACCCGAACTGTGGACAGAAAATTTTGCACCAAGCAATTATCAAAAAAATAGAAATAAGCAAACTCTCAGATTGGGATGCTGGAACGTCCGGACTATGTTGACTGGACTATCCGAAAACCTACAGGATGTAAACGATGTAAGGAAGACAGCCATAATTAATGATGAGCTTAAACGACTTCAGGTGGATATAGCTGCACTTCAGGAAACGCGCCTGGCGGGCTCTGGAATGGTGAGCGAGAAGGACTACACATTTTATTGGCAAGGGAAAGATCTTGATAAAGCTAGAGAACACGGAGTAGGTTTTGCGGTCAAAAAATCGATAACTAACATGGTTGAACCAGGCGAGAATGGATCAGAACGCCTGTTAACGCTCCGCCTGCAAACTAGCACAGGTCCCATCACCCTTGTCAGTGTGTATGCTCCTACTCTGTACTCTGCCTCAGAAGCTAAAGATGAGTTCTACGAGAATCTAGCAGCAGTAATCAAAAGCATACCTAGGCAAGAACAGCTTGTTCTCCTTGGTGACTTTAACGCTAGAGTGGGTGCCGATAATGTTTCATGGCCTTCGTGTCTGGGCAGGTTTGGTATTGGCAAGATGAATGAAAATGGACAACGGCTCTTAGAGTTGTGCGTCCACCATGACCTCTGCGTGACCAACACCTACTTTCAGACAAAACCCCAGCATAAGGTGTCATGGAGACACCCACGATCCAAGCACTGGCACCAACTTGACCTGATTCTCGTCAGAAGGCCACTCCTCAGGTCTGTGCTCTCCACGCGCTCGTACCATAGTGCAGACTGTGACACAGATCACTCCTTGGTTTGCTGTAAAATCAGAGCACAACCAAGAAAACTCTATCGTGTCAGACATGAAGGGAAACCACGCATTGATACCAGCAAGATGTCAGACCCTTTCATGATCGCTCAATTCACTGCGACCTTCAAGAAAGTGCTCAGTAGCCCTCAGCATGGTGATACTATTACAGAGAACTGGGAGCATCTACGGAACACCATTCAAAGTACTGCACTTGCCACCTTTGGTAAGAAAACAGCAAAGTCAAATGACTGGTTTGACACTTCATCAGATGTGATGGCACCTGTTATTGAAGCTAAGCGCAGTGCTATGAATGAATACAAACGTTCACCGAGTGCCAGAACCCTACAGATCCTGAGGGCTACGAGAAGCAAAGTTCAACAAACTGCTCGACGCTGTGCAAATGACTATTGGCTCCAGCTCAGTGAGAGCATCCAGATCGCAGCGCAAACAGGCAACATTAGACAAATGTATGACGGTATAAAGAAAGCACTTGGCCCCCATAAAAGTAAGACGGCACCGCTAAAAACCATCAGCGGAGAGAAGCTAACCGATAAGGGTAAGCAGATGGAGAGGTGGGTCGAGCACTACTCTGAGCTTTACGCTAGAGACAATACCGTTAGCCTGCAGCCCTTGATGCTGTCAATAGTCTGCCAACTATGGAGGAGCTGGATGCCGAACCAACATTAGAGGAACTCAGTAAGGCCATTGATAGCTTGGCCTCTGGCAAAGCACCAGGCAGTGATGGGATTCCTCCTGATTTAATCAAATGCTGTAAGAGCACGCTATTATATCCCCTGCATAGGATGCTGTGCCAGTGCTGGGAAGAGACAACTATTCCTCAAGACATGCGAGATGCCAAGATTGTAACACTGTATAAAAATAAAGGAGACAGAAGTGATTGCAATAACTACAGAGGCATCTCTCTTCTTAGTATTGTTGGTAAGGTTTTTGCCAAAGTCATCTTAATGCGACTACACAAGTTAGCTGAGCGCATATATCCAGAGGCACAGTGTGGATTCCGAGCTGGCAGATCAACAACAGACATGATCTTCTCTCTCCGCCAGCTTCAGGAAAAATCAAGAGAGCAGAAAAGACCATTATATACCGCCTTTATAGACCTCACAAAAGCATTCGACCTGGTTAGTAGGGATGGACTCTTTAAAATCCTCCTGAAAATAGGCTGCCCTTCTAAAATGCTGGAAATGATAAAGTCATTCCATGACGACATGAAGGGAACAGTCCAATATGCTGGAAGCATGTCACAGCCCTTTGATATACGAAGTGGCGTTAAACAAGGCTGTGTTCTGGCTCCGACCCTCTTCGGAATCTTCTTTGCCTTACTCTTGAAACATGCATTCAGAGATGCAACTGAAGGAATATGCCTTCACACTAGGTCAGATGGCCGTCTGTTTAATCTTTCAAGGCTGAAGGCAAAAACAAAAATCAGAAGGGTCACTATAAGAGACTTGTTGTTCGCTGATGATGCTGCAGTCGTCACTCAAAGCCAACAGGAGCTTCAGAGCTTGATGAATCGCTTCACTAAAGCATGCAAGGACTTTGGCTCACAATAAGTCTAAAGAAAACGAATGTGCTGAGTCAGGATGTGGGTGCTGCACCAGTTATCACTATCGATAACTATGAATTGGCAGTGGTGCACCACTTCACATACCTAGGGTCTACCATCAATGACAAACTCTCACTGGATACAGAAATCGACAGCCGCATTGGCAAAGCTGCAGCTACCTTTGCCCGCCTCACATCGCGTGTTTGGGGAAACTCTAAACTCACAATGAAGACCAAAGCTGCGGTATATAATGCCTGCGTCACCAGCACACTCCTATATGGCAGCGAGACCTGGACGACCTATGCTAAGCAAGAAAGAAGGCTCAATACCTTCCATTTGTGGTGTCTACGCCGCATCCTCGGCATCTCGTGGAAAGATAAAGTGACAAATGTCGAGGTGTTGTCACGTGCTGGCCTTCAAAGTATGTATACGCTGCTTAGACAGCGCAGACTTCGCTGGCTTGGCCATGTTCGCCGCATGGATGATGGTCACATCCCAAAAGATATCTTCTACGGACAATTAGCAGATGGCAAGAGAACAGTTGGGCGACCACAGCTGAGGTTCAAAGATGTGTGCAAGAGAGATATGAGGGCACTGGACATGGATCCAGCAACATGGGAGGATGAAGCTGCTGATCGCACTAAGTGGCGATGCTATTTACGGCACCACCTCAGATTGGGCGAAGAGAGGCTCACACAAGAAGCAGAGGTGAGGAGAAAATTGCCAGACTTGTGTGAGGGCGCGCAGTGTTGTGAAGGAGAAGCAGGTCTGCTGGATTCTTGTGCGGCTGAACTCTGCGAAAATGTTGATTGAGTTTTTTCAATGTCTTAATGTAAGCTTGCAAATTGATTGTCTCTCCTCTTGGCATAACGTCCACAAGAATCACACCTTCAATGTCCCAAAAGACAGTGATCATGACCTTTCCAGCTGAAGGAATTGTCTTGAATTTCGTTCGTTCCTGGTGATTGCGGATGATGCCACTCCATTGACTTTTTTTGTCTCAGGTTCAAAATGATGTGCCCAGGTTTCGTCACCTGTAACGATCTTAGCCAAAACGTTCTCTCCCTCAACATTGAAACGCTTCAACAATTCAGAAGAAATTGCTTTCCTTTGCAATCGGTGGTCATTTTTGAGACTTCGAGGAACCCATCTTGCGCAAACCTTAGAAAATCCGAGTTTTTATAACTGCATTTGCACTACCAATGCTGACTGACAGCTGTAAGGCCAATTGTTGAGTAGTGATTCGCCTATCAGTAAGAATAATGCCCTCAGCGCATTTCAACATTTTTGCGTTGGTGGCTGTGGCATGACGTCCACAGCGCAGCCGATCAAGCAGCTCCGTATCTCCACTTCCTGATTCTTTGATTCTCTGAAGCCAGCGACTGACTGTACTCCTGTCGACTGCAAAACTTCTATACACATCACATAGATGCTTGTGAATATTCACAACAGTTTCCTTCTCTGCAACGAGAAATTCTATCACAATTCGCTGTTTATAACGCAAGTTGCTAACATGCTCCATTTCAACGGTTTAGGGCAGTCGTATTATTTGGCCGGTTGTGGTGCAATTTAGTGCACACAATTGGCACATGCCATATTTGAAGTGTGCAAAATTTCATGCTTCTATCTTAATTATTAGCTGAGAAAAACGATGTGGTTCATTACTTTCTGAACGCCCCTCGTATTTTATTTTATTCTTCCATTCTCATATTATATAAGTATTTTATTAAGTTTAATCCCCAAAAATGAAGAATTTCACTGAAAATATCAAATTTTATATATATATATTGCACTGAAAAGTACATTCATTTGCCCACATTTCTGTATGTTTATTTTCATTAAAACCTTTGTGGATGATTTTATATAAATTTTTAAAGAGTAGTAAAGAAGCTATACACTGGACGAATGAGACCAGTCCTAGAATTTGGCATTGCAGCATGGTCAACAACAGCTAAGTCAAACTTTGATAACGGAGCCACGCTGGTGTAATGGTTACCACACTGCGCTGGTGATCGGGTGATCCAGGTTCGAGCCCTGGTGAAGACATTTGAAGGAGTGTCATCAACCAGGGACTGGAATAACCTGAATGGCTCCTGAGCCGACCCAGCTCTAATGGGTACCTCCGAAATCGGCGAGTATCTGCCTGAATGGCGAGATGACACCTGTCATTGTTTAGGGAAAAAAGGGATACTCACGTAAAATCAGTCTCAGGTTAGACATATTAACCGGATATTTCACCTCGAGTAATAGCAGGCATAAAAAAAAAAAACATAAAATAAACAGAACCCAAAACCAAGTAACAAGAATCATAACAAGGGGCATGAAGTCAACACCCATTAAAGAGTTGGAAAAGATTACATACCTCCACCCAATGGAGGAAAGAAGAGATTGCAGGGCCCAGCAGCAAGCCAAGAAATTCAGGAGGCTGATAGACCACCCAATGTTCCAAAGAATAAGTGTCTTGGAAGGGGAAGACTGAAGCAAAGCAACTTTGTAGAAACAATCAAAACAAAGATGGGAGCAGACCCTATTGATAAAAGCTGGTTACTGAGACAGATTGCTGATACGACTGGAACTGGTGTAGATAGACTGGCTGAGTCTCACTCTTGAAGTTGTAGTGTGGAAAGGTGAGACCTCCGGGCAACGCCGGGTACTTACAGCCAAGAATGTAAATGTTCTAATATATGTGCCGCTGTTAATGACGTACAGCTAACGTCGGGCTTACAGGTGGCCGACTAAGTGTGTGGGTGTGTAGATGCACATAGACGCGAATGTCGTGTGGTATTAATTAAGTTGACAACCAATCACCCACACCAATGCACATATAGAAGTGACTGACATCTTAAACTTTGCATACTAGGAAATGCAGTAACAGCTGTAACGTTTATACACTGTTTATTTGACTAGAACAAGAGACACATAAACAATCCTAGTAAACGGTACTTGGTACATAGCAAACAATCACTGTCACGAGTTACAGGGTAAAGTACATCATGGAAACATCGTATAACTATGCTCTCCACCTTCACTCCTCTGACAATACAATACATGAGCCGACTATAGTTCCTGGCTCTAAGATAATATAAATACTCCTCCAACTCTTCTGGCAATGCAATACTTGAGCCGAATGAAGTTCCTGGCTCTAAGATAATATAAATACTCCTCCAACTCTTCTGGCAATGCAATACATGAGCCGAATAAAGTTCCTGGCTCTAAATAATCTTCCAACTCTTCTGGCAATGCAATACATGAGCCGAATAAAGTTCCTGGCTCTAAGATAATATAAATACTCCAACTCTTCTGGCAATGCAATACATGAGCCGAATAAAGTTCCTGGCTCTAAATAATCTTCCAACTCTTCTGGCAATGCAATACATGGGCCGAATACAGTTCCTGGCTCTAAATAATCTTCCAACTCTTCTGGCAATGCAATATACGAGCCGAATAAAGTTCCTGGCTCTAAATAATATAAACTTTCTTCTTACTTCCTCTGCTCTGGCAATACAATACAATATCTAATACACATTGCACAATCTTAATACGAGCCTTCTATCCCAGGCTTTAGAATTATCATGGGGAGCCTTCAACATTTATATTCCACCAGAAATATCTCCCCGAAAACACAATAAGTAAACATGGCTGACCAGCCCGGTCAAAACCCCAGAGCGAACTGTCATGAGATATCTCGCATATCAGTCCCGCCAAACAGTCACGCATGCACCGTTACCGCGTCCCGTGAACTGTTCTCAATCTTGCAAGTACAAGAAGGTTCTGGAACAAACAAGTCAAGGGAGGTAACAACTAAATCTGACCTGACATGCAAAAAATGTTAATGTTTAAATCCCCTTGCTTAAAAAACTGACTTTAACAGTCTACCGCACCCCCCAGGGGAAAAAAAATGATCACATCATTTTTTTTTTTTTAAACATACATCGAAAAGTAATAACATGAGGTTGGTAACATATAAATATCTACACTTAAGTATACTCTCTATAAAGTTATATAAAAATGAAGAAAAGAGGGATAGGAGTAAGTGTAACGTACAAAAGAAAGAAGTATAGAGAGATAATGGGATAAGTCTACGAAGAATCTCAACTTCAAAGAGGTAAGAAGTAAAAGTACGCCATGACATCAAAAGAGAAAAAGGGAAAAGTAATACGTGAACAAAGACCAGATGGAATACTAAAGGAAAAAGAAAAATGAAGGGAAGCAATGCCCTAAGAATAAAGAAAGCAGAAATATGTCATGGTAAGCAATTACATGAAACAAAGCATAGTATAAATGAATACCATTGTAATACAATAGCATACATGATAAACTAAATTCTCTAACAAAAAATAATAGCATGATAACTCCGTCAACCATGGCTATTACTGACGCACAATCAAGCTTCGGGTTAGAAAAAGTACCTCACAATCTCAGAAAAAATCTGTTCTCAAAGTATCAATATTGTATATAGGTGCTCCCACTAGCGCACAATGAAGCGCTGGGCACAAAAAGCATTACAATGACTGAAAAATTTACTTCCTCTCATGACTTCATGTATCTCAAAACAAAAAAAATACAATATGGAAATGTATCGCAATGATAAGTTACATAAAATAATGGTATCATTACAATATTATACTTTCAACACCGTAAAACACAGCAATATATTAACCCTATAGCAAAGAAGTTATACCCCTTCATAATATAATATCTTCTAATATAATATCCTATAGTAATGTTACGGCTGCGAGACTTGGACACTCAATAAAACAGTTGCAAAAAAGATTACATCATTCGAAATGAAATGCTACAGAAGGATGTTGAGAATACCCTGGACAGAAAAAAAAGACCAACAGAGAAGTACTGCACTCACTAAACGTACAGGAACATTGGCTCCTAAATACCATCGCAATAAGGAAGCTGAAATTTTTCGGTCATATAAAAAGACATAGTAGTCTGGAAAAAACAGTGATGGAAGGCATGGTCCCTGGAAAAAGGGGAAGGGGTCGACCTAGACGACGGTGGACCCAGGACATCACAGAGAGTCTGAACTTGTCTTTGGCTGATGCAGGTTGACTTTCCCAGAATCGTAATGCGTTCAGAGCAGCTGTAATGGAGACAACGTTCTGGAAAGAATACTTCACATGATGATAGTAATGTACAATGTTGATAACAATCTTTAACAAGTACACTTGAAAGATGAGTTCCGAAGTCTCAGACCATTCTGTAAGCAATAAGGCACCGAAGACATCTAAAGTAGCATCAAATGCCGAAAGAAAAACTGGAACAATCTTTATAAATCTGGTAACCGGCTGAGACCCTCAAAATAACAACGCTGACTCTCATGGAACAGCATACGCTGAGAAAAAATACAAATGAACATCTCTGTTTGATAACCGTAAGATTTCATAATATATTACAGTTAATGTTAATCTTTAGCTATTAAATGTGGCCGTGCAAACTTCTGGCCCCTGTATAGTGATAATCAAACCCTCCTCCATTACACTAAAAAGGTAACAAAGAAAGTAGTACAGACTAATTTGAAATCCTGAATTAAACAGGGTCATAAAAGTATCTGAGAAAAATAGCAGCATGTAATTTATGTAGAGAAAAGTCGTGAGTATACACATGATACCCACGTCAAAAGGCAAATCTAGGAGATGGTAATGATGGCTAAGAGCGTCATGATGACTGACAATCGTAGATTTTGCGCAAGACAAAGGACATGCAGTAGACAAAGGCGTATATCTCACAGGCTCAAATGAAGTCATAGCCTGAGTACTAGGCAAGGAAGAAAGCAAGAAACATATAATAGAGATGCAAAAGCAGCAAGTAGTAAACTTGGACCTACGTCGAAGTTTAAAAGAATAGCAGTAAGTACGACAAAAAGTCGCAAAAGACGAAGATACTGAGCTAACCGGCCCAGTAAGAAAAGTAAAGAAACCCATAAGGTATAGGTATGTACTAACCATTAAGTTCATACATGTGGCAAAGAAAACACTAGTCATTGCAGTAAAGAAGTTGCAACCAACGTGACTGGATATAGATTCAGTCGTAGCGATGAAGTTAGTGTCTGTATCAGACAAAATCGAAGGATCTTCTTCTACAATAGCAGTTAAAGAAGGATCAAAGTTAGAGCGACGACGTACTGAAGTATGTTGAACTGGGCTAAAAGAAGCACCAAAATTAGTATGATGAGCAATCGTATCATCAACACTACAAGATTGCACCAAATTAGCAGAATGTATTTGGTGATAAGATTTTGGCATAGTTCCTAAAGTAGAAGCAGTAAGGTTATGTTGCCGTTCCCAAGCAGCAATTTGGAGACTGTCTGATTCCAACAGTTGCGCATCCAGAATCAAAGAGAACTGAGACTGGATTATTATTCACAAACCCCTTATGTAGAGTAAGAGACCCTCTTCCGTCATGCGCCGCTAAGGCAGGAAGAGCGGGTAGAGGATGACCGCAACTCAAGGTAGTTAAAGCTGTGGGTTGGAACAAAGTTGTGCACTCCGGGCACTGAAATGCTCTCTTAAAATCGAAAGCAGAGCAACCAATAGCATTAGAGACACTATTATTATTGTTACCTTGATTATTAACAACTTGGGGCTCTTGTTGAGCGGAGTTAGCATGGCGATGCGATCTATTATTTGATCTACCGTCATATCGTGATCTGTCACGGCTATTATCTCTATTGGAAGCATTATTGTTTTGATTTGACCCCCAGTTAGCATAGTTGTGATTGTCATTTCCCCTTTGATCAAAATATCTATTTGATGGGTTTTGCTGTCTCTGAGAAAAATTATTATAAGGTTGATAACCTCTATTGAAGTTACCTCTTCCAAAGTTCCTATAATTGTTGGAACTAAAATGTTGAGGACCGTTAAATTGTCTCCAGTTCCTTGAAGAAGAAGAATCATTATGTGATAGACCCCCTTGGTTCTGTCCAAAATTACGATTATCTCTCCTACCAAAGTTTCGATCAGCACTTTGAGATCTACGGCGCCAATTAGGATCATATGGCATTGCTGAAGCTACGGGCAAACCTTCTTCGACTTTAAAGTTACTAACCGTTACATTAGGATGTGCTGTCACGTATTGGTGACAGTATTGTTCCATATCTTTCAAATTAGGAGGCTTTCGCTCATGTAGAAAGGAAAGAAAGGATTTACTCCCTGATGACATAACTTTGTCCCGGAGTAATAAGTCCTTAACGGCTTCATATGTGTGTTCAGTTTTTGACAGTTCAACCCAACGTGCAAACGTAAGGCTAATATCAGATATAAAATCTGAAAAATCTTTCCCTGTCTCCAGGAATAGAGACTTAAAGCTCTGACCACATCATAGTTATTTGCGTCAGGACCTTCTAACATACTTATAGTCTTCAAAGCTTCACCCTTAAATAACTTCCTAAGTTGTTCACAATATTGCGATTTATCTATTTTATGAGATTCGCATGAAAGTTCAAATCTATTTAGATAGAACGAGATATCGTCACAGTAAGAGTTGAAAACAGGCAATTTAATATCATAAGATTTAGTATTTGTTTTATTAGAAGTTGTTTGATTGTTTGTCTCATTTTGAGCATTACCCATATTCACTACCTTTATTTTTTCCAGCTCCATAGCTAAGACTCTCTCGTCGTGTAACATTTTCTGTTTTTCAGCCTCCATTTGCATTTGCATCTTTTTCTCTTCAGCTTCTAATTTCTGTTTTCTCTCTTCAGCTTCTACTTTCTGTTTTTCAGTCTCCATTTGCATTTGTATTTTTTTCCCTTCAGCTTCTAATTTCTGTTTTCTCTCTTCAGCTTCTACTTTGTTTTTCAGCCTCCATTTGCATTTGTATTTTTTTATCTTCAGCCTCTCTTTCTAATTTTTTATTTTCATCCTCTCTTTCTAATTTTTTATTTTCCATTTCCTTTTGGAATTTCCTCTCATCTGCCTGCATTTGCATTTGCAATCTCCTATCTTCAGCTTCCATTTTCTGTTTTTCAACTTCCATTTTCTGCTTTTCAACTTCCATTTTCTGTCTCTTTTCTTCAGCCTTCTGCGCCTTGGCATATTCAGCAAGTGCAAACTCTTCTAATTTCTCCTCAGTCTTGCCAAGGGATTTCCCTTGTGCAATGAAATAATCCAAAGTAGACATTATGCTGGATTATATAAGATAAATACCTTGTGCAATAATTATAATTTACGAAACTCACTTTATCCCAACTCCATGGGTGACAAGTCTTTGCCCAAGAACTTGTATAATTACTTTACTTATCAATAATATAACTAATCACTTATATAATTATTGTGCTTAACAATATTGACAGTGTATAACCACATATACCATACGAACAAGAATAACACGGACAAGATATAAGTACAAATGAACACGTTCGCAGAAATCAACAAAACAATAAAGCAAAAAATATTGCAAAACTTGCAATGATAACTACTTACTTACTTAGTCGTTCCCCTTCTACCGTGAGGTGTAGAGATTTGGAAGAGAGAGCGCCAGACTATCCTATCGGCTGTCTTCCTCCTGGCCTGGTTTCATTCTAGTCCTCGGTCCTTCAAAGATTGTCTAATGTTGTCCTCCCAGCGGACTCTGGGTCGTCCTCGGGGTCTGGATCCTTGGCTCTTTGTTTCCCATGCTTGTCGTGGTATCCGATCTTCTCCCATTCTGCAGACATGGCCAAACCATCTTAATTGGGACTATTCTACTTGGGTCTACAGGGGGTAGGATTTAACTCTTGCAGGCCGGAATTTTTTCATCAGTTTTGCCAGAATTATTTTTGTACCTTAAAGCAGTACCTTTATAAATTCTAAAGTTTCTGAGTTATTACACAACAAAGACACACATATTATACATCACAGTAAAGATAAATGAATGTAGAATTAGAATATGAAGGATTTTTAGTGATATTCTACATATAGTATTCAGTTATGAGTCATAACGAAAATACGGAACAAATTTCACAGAACACAAAAGTGACGTTCCCAACGTCGTTTCGGCTTCTAGGGGTTTTGCGGATGTACGCTACCAGCGTCGTTCCGGCCTTTAAGAGTTAAGGCCTTGACATATCGTCTGGTTGCGTACCATGTCTCTTCTTGTTACTTCAACCACTTTCCTCAGATACCTCATTTCTGAGGTTTGGATCTGGCTTTTATGGGTTGTAGTCATTGCCCATGACTCGCATCCATATGTCAAGACTGGGACATAGGTGGAGCGGTATACAGCCATCTTCGTTTTCTTACCAACTTCTCTCTTGCTGAGGAATCCTCGATTTATGGCCTGAAAAGGTCTCCCAGCTGCTGCTTTTCGAGTGACCATCTCTTCTTTGATGCCTCCCTTTCGGTCTATAATAGCTCCGAGGTATTTAAAGTGGTCGACCTGCTCCAAGACCTGTTCTCCCAGGTTAATCTGATGTCTTCTTTCTTCTCGTGATATCACCATGGATTTTGTTTTAGAGCTGCTTATGACCATCCCTCTCTTCTCCAGCTCTTCCTTCCAGACTTGCAGGTTGGATTGGAGATGTGCCTCTGATTTAGCAATCAGGGCAACATCATCAGCAAATGCCAGCTCCGAAATATAGACCTGTCTCATCTTCCAGTACCCCACTGAATACTTTCTTGTTCTTGTTCTCTCCTTACATGCCTTGATGACATCGTCCATAAGGAGTATGAAGAGGTAAGGTGATAGGATATCACCTTGTCTTACACCAGTGGTGGTCCTGAACTCTTCTGACTTATGGTTTGCTGTCCTCACATAATTTCTGCAAGACTTGTAGAAGCTATGTATAGCATGAATCAGAGGTGCTGGAATATTCTTCCTTGCCAAACAGTCCCAAAGTTTGCTCCAGGGGACCCTGTCAAACGCCTTTTCCAGATCTATGAAACAAAGATGCATCTCACTCTTATACTCAAGGGCCTTTTCACTCAGCTGTCTGAGTGTGAAGATTAGGTCTTGAGTACTTTTTTTTCGCAGTTATCATTGCGGATTCCGTGCAATGATAACTGCGAAAAAATTTTTTTACAATACAAGGAACAAAACAGTGTATAACGAATATAACTGAAAGATAGCAAGAGGAGGCAGACACTCACAAATAAATTAATCATAAACTAAAGAACAGAGAAAAATATTACAAAAACAACATAGGACATCTCGGCACAACTAAACAAAAATCGAAATGACTGAATTCGGTATAGACACGAATTCAGACACACAGTCCCTAAAGAACGCTTCCAGATCCACTGACCGTCTGAGGAGGTATTAGCAGATCTGAAAGTCCCTCCAACCAAACCCGCAAAAATATAAACACATATATAACATAGAAAACATATAACATAAAACAAGGAATATCGGTATAGTGAGTACAGAAGAAGGCTTAGTTACAACATACAGAGGCACAGTTTACACTACATATAGCAACTTATCTTTACAAGGAACAATTCTGGCCTCTGCAAGAACAGCAACAATGAAGAACCCAATAAATCCAGTTCTGCAGCAAAGCAATGTAGATCGTATCTGGAACTCTAGAACTGTCGACTAGAAGTCAGCACCCCAGTAGTCCATCGTACAAGAAACACTTGAGCTGGAACTACCGTATGTCTTGACTTTGATGAGTTGATCTTCTAGCCCCGTATCAACTGGCGACCACTGATACAAGCTAAATACTAAGACAGATTGCTGAAACGACTGGTACTGGTGTAGATAGACTGGCTGAGTCTCACTCTTGAAGTTGTAGTATGGAGAGGTGAGACCTCCGGGCAACGCCGGGTACTTACAGCCAAGAATGTAAATGTTCTAATATATGTGCCGCTGTTAATGACGTACAGCTAACGTCGGGCTTACAGGTGGCCGACTAAGTGTGTGGGTGTGTAGATGCACATAGACGCGAATGTCGTGTGGTATTAATTAAGTTGACAACCAATCACCCACACCAATGCACATATAGAAGTGACTGACATCTTAAACTTTGCATACTAGGAAATGCAGTAACAGCTGTAACGTTTATACACTGTTTATTTGACTGGAACAAGAGACACGTAAACAATCCTAGTAAACGGTACTTGGTACATAGCAAACGATCACTGTCACGAGTTACAGGGTAAAGTACATCATGGAAACATCGTATAACTATGCTCTCCACCTTCACTCCTCTGACAATACAATACATGAGCCGACTACAGTTCCTGGCTCTAAGATAATATAAATACTCCTCCAACTCTTCTAGCAATGCAGTACATGAGCCGAATGAAGTTCCTGGCTCTAAGATAACATAAATACTCCTCCAACTCTTCTGGCAATGCAATACATGAGCCGAATAAAGTTCCTGGCTCTAAATAATCTTCCAACTCTTCTGGCAATGCAATACATGAGCCGAATAAAGTTCCTGGCTCTAAGATAATATAAATACTCCTCCAACTCTTCTGGCAATGCAATACATGAGCCGAATAAAGTTCCTGGCTCTAAATAATCTTCCAACTCTTCTGGCAATGCAATACATGGCCGAATACAGTTCCTGGCTCTAAATAATCTTCCAACTCTTCTGGCAATGCAATATACGAGCCGAATAAAGTTCCTGGCTCTAAGATAATATAAATACTCCTCCAACTCTTCTAGCAATGCAATACATGAGCCGAATAAAGTTCCTGGCTCTAAATAATCTTCCAACTCTTCTGACAATGCAATACATGGGCCGAATACAGTTCCTGGCTCTAAATAATCTTCCAACTCTTCTGGCAATGCAATATACGAGCCGAATAAAGTTCCTGGCTCTAAATAATATAAACTTTCTTCTTACCTCCTCTGCTCTGGCAATACAATACAATATCTAATACACATTGCACAATCTTAATACGAGCCTTCTATCCCAGGCTTTAGAATTATCATGGGGAGTCTTCAACATTTATATTCCACCAGAAATATCTCCCCGAAAACACAGTAAGTAAACATGGCTGACCAGCCCGGTCAAAACCCCAGAGCGAACTGTCACGAGATATCTCGCATATCAGTCCCGCCAAACAGTCACGCATGCGCCGTTACCACGACCCGTGAACTGTTCTCAATCTTGCAAGTACGAGAAGGTTCTGGAACAAACAAGTCAAGGGAGGTAACAACTAAATCTGACCTGACATGCAAACAATATTAATGTTTAAATCCCCTTGCTTAAAAAACTGACTTTAACACCTATCAATGCAATATCAACAGCTAAGCCTATCTACACTGCACACACGTTTGAAAACAACAGTTCTTCCCTAAAATGATAGAAAACATTCCAGGTATTGAGAGAAAGAGCAGCTAGAATGAAACAGAAAGAAGAGTTCTTACCACAAAATACATAGAGAAACAAGTACCCAAGAAACACATTACATAGAAGGATCAGCAACAAATGCAGCAGAAGATGGAGGTGAAGGAGTCTTTCTGAGCTTAAGCAATGGCACACACAAAAAAAGCTGCCAGTTGCAACATGAACATTCTCAAGTAACTTCAGAGCAGATGCCTTAAAAACTGCAGCAGAAGCCTTAATAACAGAAAAAAGCTCAGAGAGACAAGTAGCTCTCTTCACAGATGCACTGTTAGTAATTGCAACACTGAAGAGCCAGAATAATGTTGACCTGGATGACCTAAGAGTAACACTTCACATACTATGTCAGCAATTCAAGGGTTGTGATACAGTGCATCCCATCTCACTGCTACATCCCTGGAAATGAAGAGGCTGACAGGTTGACAAAGGAAGGTGGAAAGCTACCTGAACTTAACACAAGCATAACTTAAAAAGAGGCCAAGAGTTTTATCAAATGCAGATACATGAGCAGGTGGGAAGCAGAGAATCTAGGCCACCAAAAAGTGAGGCATATTATCAGCTGAGCAGAAGTGAACAAGTGATAATCTTCAGACTTCACACAGGTCACAACAGATTGGCTTCAAAGGTGCCCAGCATATGAGGAACAGAGAAAAGGCATATGACCATCACCAGTCCCATTCCTGGAAAAACTCTACGGAGCTATCAACAGCCTCAAGCTGACAATTCCCTCTTTGAACATATTCAAGTTGACGTCTGAGGGTGAACGAAGAAGAAGTATGCATAAGAGAATTTTGGAAATGTAGTTTTCATCAGTGATATTTCAGATGTATTTACATTATTAGCTTATTTTATTGAGTGCAGCATTAGTCAAGATTTTTTAGAATTAAAAATTGAGATAGTTTTCATGAACACAAGTTTGGAAGCCAGTAAATAAAGCCACGTTGTTAAATATATGGCTTCAGTGTTCCTCATTTTCCTGTTTATTTTGTTAAGGAAGTACAGAGCTAAATTGTCTTATAAACCACTGCTACAACAATGTTTTCAAACAAAATTCAGTATCTCTAATCCTATAAATGTGTCTAGACCATGCATTAAAGTAAAGCATATACATTTTTACAGAATTTTTATGCTTTGTTAAATGATGTCTTTAAAAAAATGACCAAGACAAGTTTTTAAAACACATTTGCTTAGATAATTAAAGGAAGGAAGTAGATTCTGTACTGTTAAACAATTTATTCTCACTTAAATTGTAACTTACTTGACAAGAAATAAATGAACCACATTATAAAGGCGTGGTGAAAAAAATCAAAACAGTCTTGCATTTACCGAACTAAAGTTATGTTTCATTTTCAGTTCCGATTGTGGTGAAGTATTCTGAGAATATGTATTTGCATGAAATAACAAAGTTTTCTGATGGTGTTAATAATAGGAGGTTAAATGTAGATTCACTTCATTGGTGTGTATGTATTAAATGGATGACTGGCATAGAGTCACCTTATGAATGAACATTTGTTGAAAATATTTTACTTAGTCATTCCTCTTCTGATAGAATAGTCTGGCGCTCTCTCTTCCAAACCTCTACACCTCACGGTAGAAGAGGAACGACTAAGTAAGTAAGTAAGTAAGTAAGTAAGTCATTCCTCTTCTACCCTGGGGTGTAGAGGTTTGCCAGAGAGAGAACCATACTATCCTATCAACTGTCTTATTGTTGAAAATATCTTAGAACTAAATAATTGGTATAGTTCTTAGCAAGGTGTCGTATAGCATTACCGTAATGGCATATTTATTAAATAGATGCCATATGTAGATTAGCTTATGGCATGTTTGTTAAAATAGTGTCCAAAATCAGTTCATCTACTATTTTGACAGATATCGTGTAGAGAAGCTCATTGGCCTTTTTATTTCTTACACAGATGTCAGATGTGGAATCAGCTTTAGCCAAGAGAGATGAACTTATCAGCAAACTAACACAATCCCTACAATCATCAGCAGGGCAAAACATTCCCAGTGATGAGGTCATGGCACAAGTGCGTGCCTTGGCAGAACATATCTACACACTTCAGGCTCAGCTTCAGCAGGTCTGTATATTTTGTCTCACTTACTACATTCTTGTTTATTGAAACTTTTCCCATCAAGTGAAACCCATATATTCTGGTGGTAGGTCATATATGTTGTGACTAAATCTGTTTTCGTCATCTTTTCGTTTTATTTAAAATTTATTTGAAGTAGCCAGAGTCTCACCTCTTTCAAAGTTTGACAAAATAGACGTGCACATTTAGTTGCTGTAGTGTTTTTTTTGTGTTGTTTTTTTTATGCCTCTTTGTGGGAGCAGCGTTGGAACAAATTAGTAAAGCTTATCTGTATACCAGAATGGAAATTAATTGTTGTTAGACATTGATCTCTTGGTTTGACATTTTGATTGGTGTGATGTTTGGGAGCACATATTTGAATGAACCATACGTTTTTGCTGTTGATTTATATTCCTGATTTTGAAAGTGACGTTTATTCTTTAAAGTTAAATATCAGCTCAGAGGATGCAGTTTCGGAAGTAACAAAAAAACTTAAATCATTTTATTAAAAAGTCCTGTTTTGGCAGCTAGAATTCGGTTTTCCATTTTGAAAGACTAAGCAAAGATGAGGAAAGAGAACAATTAAAGGTGACTATCATTTTTCTTTTGAAAGGCTCTTTAATATTATTTTGCATGTCACCACTTTTCTTTGCCTTTGAGTGAGGCCTAAAAAAAAAAAAGAAAAAAAAAAATTTGTAAATTAAAACACTTTATCAAGATGCATGCCAGCATGCCCTTTTAATTCAGTCTGTTTGCATGCTCATAAATTTTACATTTTAGTTTTGAATCAGGATTATAATTTGCTAGCTTGTTAAGTTGTTTATCTTCTTTGCTTAGGTTGTTGAGATAAAAGAAAATACAGTAAATAGAAATGAAACCTGCATCAAGCATGTAGCATTTTAAAGTATAACTGAACATTATCACCTGACTTGAACCAAAAAAGTTTTTATTTTTATAAACACCAGGATGTCAATGACATTATACGCTTCAATGGTTTATTCTGTAAGCTTTCTTCGGTACTTTTTCCTGCTTTAAATTTTCAGATAACTTGTACTGTATAGTCATTTTTAACTTTGAAGTGTAGCTGTTCCGTACTTGATAAATCTGCTAGCTTTTAAGAAATTTAGAAGTGTTAATGCATTTGCAATTGAAATATATTGTGCTGAAATTAAAAATGTCATTGCTAAATTCAGTTTTATTGCTAGTTGGTGGTGTAATTTGTGAGCTACAGGCAAAAGATACTTTCAGATGAGTTTACTCTAAATGTGAATGAGATAATCCGTGCAGAAAAAAAAGCTTGGTGTCTTAAATTTAGATTGATGAAACTTTATTTGTGAGTTTACCATTTCATACATCCTCTCAAACAAAATGTCTGATTGAAAATAAAAAAATTTTTAAAATTTTAAATCTTTGAAAAGTCAGGGGATTACGTTCATGATTCTTTAACATGTCATTCAGTTTTTTTCTATAAAAACCTATGTGCACAATAGAATTGTTTTGTTTATTTGTAGAAAATGAATATTATTTGTATTAACAAGAGTTGTGTCTTCAATGACAGGCTGACCAGTCCCTTCAGGAGCAGCTAGTACTTCATGAATCATCAGCTTTGGCTCTGCAAGCTGCCAAGGAACAAATGCTACAGCTTCAAGCCATTATAAACTTCAAGGATGCACAGTTAGAGAGAATGATCTGGACAGTTGACAAGTACACTCAGGTCATACATTCTTTTGAAATGAAAGAAGCACATGCAAAAAGTAACATTCAGAATTTGATGTGTGAGCAACACAGTGACAGAATAAAGACTTTGGAAGAAGAACTTCAAAATAAAATGAAAGAATGTGAACAATGGAGTTATAGTCAGAAAGAGTGGATTGCAAGAGAGCAGGAGCTCTTGTCTTCACTCAGGGCTAAATCTGAAGAAGTGAATACTTTACTGGTGTATCAGTCAACATTTCAGTATGGAGAACATGGAATGCAGCAGACATATGAACATCATCAGACATGCCAACAAGAAGTTGACACTACTGACCAAGAGAGGTTGAAAACTCTTGAGTTCCAGCTAGCTGAGCTAAGGCGTGAACATGAATCAGACACCAGCGAAATTGCTATGTTGAAGATGAGAAATACAGAGTTGGAAGCTAAGACTTGTGATTACACTAGACATCTTGCCTCTTATGAATCTTTGCACAGCGAATATGAAACATTGTTATCGCAGCATTCTCAGTGTCTTTCACAGACAGAACGTCTGACATCACAAACCTCTGATCTCCAAGAAAAACTCTCTTCTCTCAGTTGTGTAGAAAAAGATCTTGCAGCACTCACTTGTGAATATGAAAGACTTTGTGTTAGTTATCAAGAAGAGATGCAAACAAGGTCACAGCTTAGTGGAAGTTATGAACAACTACATGCAAAATATTTGGCAGAAAAAGACATTTTAAACATTAGGATCATTGAACTTCAGAATGAGGTTGCTGCATTGAAATGTTCTGATGATAATGCTGCTGGTAGACAGTCCTTTGCAGCAGAGGTACAGCAAGAACTTCAACAAAGAGATGATGACTTAATAGTGAAGTTGTCTGAGCTCGCAGAAACACAAGCCACATTGCACACTTTGCGCTCTAGCCATCAGAGTTTGGAGTGTACTTTAGCATCAAATGAGGAGATCATTGCCAGTCTTACTCAGAATCTTCAAGCAGCTGAACATGGACAAGAAGCAACAGATATGAAATTAGTAACTCAGAAGTTAAAGTGGGAACAAACAGTAAATGATCTTCAGCACAGACTGAAAGAGAAAGATCAGGAATGCAGACAGTACACTGAGAACATAGTCAAGTTACAGGATGAGCTTCTGTCAGTTCAGCATGTTAACAGTATGGAGATGTCAGAAAAAGAGCACCAGCTTGAGAGTATTGAGGAATACATGGCAGTGCTGGACTCAGAGAGGGCAAAACTGGTTGAGAAAGTAAAAGACTTGGAACTCAGATTGAAAATGGAGTGTCAGCAATATATGGAAAATCTGCAGTGTTTTGTGCGTGAAAAAGAAATGGAATGCAAACAGTACACAGAGAACATAGTAACACTGCAGGATGAGCTGATGTCTGTTCGGCATGCCCATGATGTGGAAATGTCGGAGAAGGTGTATAATTGTGAAACAACTGAAGCACAGATGGAAATGTTGGAAGCAGAAAGAGCAAACCTGGTGCAGAAAGTCAAAGACTTAGAGCACAAGTTGACTTTATCATACCAGCAAAAGATGGAGGATTTAAATCTTGTAAAAAATGAAAAAGAAGCAGAGTGCAAAAATTATGCAGAAAACATTGCAGTGCTGCAGGATGAACTTCTTTCAACTCATAGTGTTCATGATTTGCAGATGTCAGCAGAAGATACTGATTTTGACAGGATTGAGAAACAGATGGAAATTCTTGCAACAGAAAGAGCAACTCTGTCACAGAAAGTGAGTTTGTTGGAACATGAATTAAGTTTTGAGTGTGAACAGAGAAAACAGGTGCAGGAAAAGAGGGCAGAAATTGAATCTCAGTTGCATGTAGTTATTGCTGACAGAGAAAGCTTGCTGAAAACTGTGGAATCTTTAATAACAGAAATTCATTTTCTTAAGAAAGACCTGCAAGATGCCCATGGTGAACACGAATGTAAGAATCAAGACTTAAATTTGCAACACTTTATCAGCAATGATGCGATAGAAAATTCTGAAAGTGTAAAATTAACAGGTTTTCTATCTTATCCACATGACATGTGTGACGTTTCTTACTCAGAAGACAAAGATAATGTTCAAGAAACTGACAAACCGAATGTGCGAGTTCACGATCTAATTGCCAGACTTGAGCATCAACAAAAGCTGGCTATTCTGCATCAAAGTGAAACTGAGCAACTGAGATTAAAGATCTCAGTAATTGACATGAATGAAGAACTCAGGCAGACAAAGGCACATCTTCAAGCCACAGTAACTGAACTTCTTAGAGCACAAGCAGAATTCTCAAAGCACATAGAATCTTTTGTGAATAAGATTAAACATTTTGAAATGCAAGAACAAGAGACAAAATCTTTGCAGAAGGAGTTGCTTGAGCTGAAAACAGCTCAGCAACAGTCAGAGAGAGGTGCAGGTCAAGAGGAATTACAAGCCCAGTTGGAGAGCACCATCACTCAGTGGCAGAGACTGCAGCGTATAGTTCAAGAGAAAGAAATTGAACTGCACAAGTTACAGGAAAGTTTTGATGAGCAGAAGAGAGTATGTACATCAATGATGAGAACTCATGAGGAACAAAGAAACCTGCTGCAGGCAGAAATAGATTCTCTGAAAACTACATCAGAACAGACAGAAAATATCGTTCAAACTGAAAATCAACTTTGTGGCTTTCAGTCTAATACGGGAAACTATTCCACTGAGCTGTCTGAGACCAAGAACTGTGTCAGTGAGAAAGATTTTGCCTTTAGCAATCATGATGAAACTTTAACCCAGAAGGAAATAGAAATATCAGACTTGAAAAGTTCACTCATGCTCAAAGAATCTGAGAATTCTCAGTTGAAGAACAGTTTGACTTTACTGCAAGAAGAGGTTGCTAATCTGAAAAATAAATTATCTGACAGGCAGTCTGAGGTAAAAATCATGGAAGAGAATTTGAAAGACAGAGAATCTGAGGTTCAGATTTTGAAAGGCAGTTTGTATGGCAGCATTGACGAGAAAGAGATAGAGTTTGCTAAATTGAGGATCATTACAGAATCACAGGCTAGAGATCTGAAGACTGATGTAGCTGATTGGCAGTCAGAAAGAGACAGTTCAGGATTTGATAGTGCAGAAATAGTCTCAGAGATCAATGCTTTGAAGAAGTGTCTTGAAGACAGTGCTTCAGAAACTGCTGTTTTAAAGGACTGTCTTGCATGCAGAGATTCAGAAATTGATGTTTTGAAGAACAGCCTTGAAGTAGAAATTGATGGTTTGAAGACTATTGTTGCAGAGAAAGAATCAGAAATTAATGCATTGAAAAATTCATTTGCTGACAAAGAGTCAGAAGTTGATGTTTTGAGGAACAGTCTAGCAGTTAAGGAAACAGGAGATGATGTTCCACAGAAAAGCCTATCAGAAAGAGAATCAGAAATGGGTGCACTGAAGAGCAGTCTCACAGACAGGGAATCAGAAATTGATGCCCTGAGAAACAGTCTCACAAACAATGAATCAGAAATTGATGCCCTGAGGAGCAGTCTCACAAACAAGGAATCAGAAATTGATGCCCTGAGGAGCAGTCTCACAAACAATGAATCAGAAATTGATGCCCTGAGGAGCCGTCTCACAAACAATGAATCAGAAATTGATGTCCTGAGGAGCAGTCTCACAAACAAGGAATCAGAAATTGATGTCCTGAGGAGCAGTCTCACAAACAATGAATCAGAAATTGATGCCCTGAGGAACAGTCTCACAAACAAGGAATCAGAAATTGATGTCCTGAGGAGCAGTCTCACAAACAATGAATCAGAAATTGATGTCCTGAGGAGCAGTCTCACAAACAATGAATCAGAAATTGATGTCCTGAGGAGCAGTCTCACAAACAATGAATCAGAAATTGATGCCCTGAGGAACAGTTTCACAAACAAGGAATCAGAAATTGATGCCCTGAGGAACAGTCTCACAAACAAGGAATCAGAAATTGATGTCCTGAGGAGCAGTCTCACAAACAATGAATTAGAAATTGATGCCCTGAGGAACAGTCTCACAAACAAGGAATCAGAAATTGATGTCCTGAGGAGCAGTCTCACAAACAATGAATCAGAAATTGATGCCCTGAGGAGCAGTCTCACAAACAATGAATCAGAAATTGATGGACTGAGGACAGTCTCACTAACAATGAAGCAGAAAATTGACAGTTTCCTGAGGAGCAGAAATTGATCTGAGGAACAGTCTCACAAACAATGAATCAGAAATTGATGTCCTGAGGCGCAGTCTCAAACAAACAGAAATTGAATCACAAACAATTGATGTTGCCGCTGAGGAGCAGTCTCACAAACAATGAATCAGAAATTGATGTCCTGAGGAGCAGTCTCACAAACAAGGAATTAGAAATTGATGCCCTTAGGAGCAGTCTCACAAACAATGAATCAGAAATTGTTGTCCTGAGGAACAGTCTCACTAACAATGAATCAGAAATTGATGCCCTGAGGAGCAGTCTCACAAACAATGAATCAGAAATTGATGTCCTGAGGCGCAGTCTCACAAACAATGAATCAGAAATTGATGTCCTGAGGAGCAGTCTCACAAACAATGAATCAGAAATTGATGTCCTGAGGAGCAGTCTCACAAACAAGGAATTAGAAATTGATGCCCTTAGGAGCAGTCTCACAAACAAGGAATTAGAAATTGATGCCCTTAGGAGCAGTCTCATAAACAATGAATCAGAAATTGTTGTCCTGAGGAACAGTCTCACTAACAATGAATCAGAAATTGATGCCCTGAGGAGTAGTCTCACAAACAATGAATCAGAAATTGATGTCCTGAGGAGCAGTCTGGCAAACAATGAATCAGAAATTGATGTCCTGGGGAGCAGTCTCACAAACAATGAATCAGAAATTGATGCACTGAAGAGCAGTCTCACGAATAAGGAATCAGAAATCAATGCATTAAAAAGCCACCTCACAAACAGAGAGTCAGAAATTGTTGTGTTGAATGCCAGTCTTGCAGACAAAGAAGCAGTCATCATTAGCATCAAGAGCAGTTTTGCTGAAGTTGAGTCAGAAATTAATGTTCTGAAAAATGATCTTGAAGATAAAGAATCAGAAATCTCTATTTTGAAGAGCAGTCTTGCTGACACAGAAGCTGAAATGAGCTATTTGAAGAGACATGGGGCAGATAGTGAATCAGACTTCCTTGTTTTGAAAGAAAGTCTTGCTGATAAAGAATCAGAAATTATATCTCTGAAAAATAGTCTTTCATGCAAAGAAACAGAAATAAGTCTTTTGAAGGGCAGTCTTGCAGACAAGGAGTCTGAAATGGGCACTTTGAAGAGCAGCCTTGTGGAGAAAGAGGCAGAAGCAGGTAATCTGAAGAGAGGGGATACAGAAAATGCTGCATGTATCACTACTTTGAGAGACAACCTTGCAGACAAGGAATCAGAGTTAAGTGTTTGTAAGACAACTCTGAGCAACAAAGAAGTGGAAATAAATTCACTTAAAGATGATTTTGCAAACAAAGAATACAAAATTGAATGTTTGAATTGTGAACTTTCAAACAGTGAGTCAGAGCTAGGAAAGGCATTAGTGGACCTAAGAGAAAGGGAGTCTGAGATTAATGATTTGAGGCAAAGCCTTACAGACTTTGAAATAACTGTGCAGAATTTAAAGGGTGATCTTGTAGAAACAGAGTCTAAACTTGAGATGCAGAAGAACCATTTGACAGAGATGGAGTTTGAAATTTCCAGCCAGATGAGTGAGAGTGCCAAGAAGGAATCAGAATTAAATGATATGAAAGACTGCATTGTTGAAAAGGAATCTGAAATTGGTGATTTAACAATCATCATTGCACAAAAAGATAATGATATTGAATTTGAGAAGAAAGTTCATGCAGAAAATGAAATAGAAGTTAATGGCTTGAAGCAAGAACTCTCACATTTACAATCAGTTGTCAGTGATAATGAGAGAAGTCTGGCATTAAAGGACACAGAAATAGAAATGTTAGTAACCAGCCTTGCAGACAAAGATTGTGAAATTGATAGCTTGAAGAGCTGTTTGACATTACAGCAATTAAAAATGACTAATCTTGCACGCAGTCTCACTGAGAGAGAAGCAGACTTAGTCAGCTTGCTTGGCACAGTGAAGGAAGGAGAGTGTGAAATAGAGAGTATCAGTAACACTCTAACGTCAAAAGATTTGGAACTTGCCATAATTAAGGAAAGTCTTGCAGTAATTGAATTGGACCTTACTGAAACAAAATCTCTTCTTGCTGCACAAGCATCACAAATCAGCAGCTTGCAAAGTTCACTGAAAGAAAAAGAAGAGGAAGTTCAAGAATTGAAGATTGGCATTTCAGAGAAAGAATCAGAAGTTGTTTGCTTGAAGGATAGTTTCACAAACAAGGATTCAGAAATCAGCGATGTCAAGAGCAGTTTTGAAGAAAAGGAATCAGAGGTGAATGACTTAAAAAGCAAAATCAATGGAACCTTGTCAGAGATGGACAAACTACAGGCAAAGCTCAGCGAAAGAGAAGAGGAGCTTTCTCAGGCTGTGCAAAGCAAACATGACGTTCATGCAGAGCTGGACATAATAAAACTGCAGCTTGAAGAGGAGGACACTAATGCTAGAAGAGATATGGCTGAAAAAGAATCAGAGATTAAAACCCTGAAAGAAAGACTCAGTGAAGCAGAGAGTCATGCTTGTATAATACAGACATCTCTCACTGAAACAGATAAGGAACTAGTAGCTGTGAAGAATTCTATAATTCAGAAAGAATTAGAGATTGGTTCCTTGACAGATAGAGTCAGTGACGCCGTAAGCCAGAGAGACACATTACAAAGTACCCTCAATCAAACAAATGAAGAACTTTCATCCATGAAGCAAACTGCTGTAGAGAGAGAATTGGAGATTAGCACCTTGAAGGACAAACTCAGTGAAGCTGTAAGCCAGACCGATACATTACAGGCTGCTGTCAGCAAAGTGGATCTGGAGTTGACAGATATGAAAAACTGCATAGGTGAAAAGGAATTAGAAATTAGTACTCTGATATCCAATATCAGTGAAGCCAGAAGTCAGATTCAGACACTGCAGGTAACTGTTGGTAAATTGGAAGAGAAGATAGCAGCCGGAAAGAACACAGTTGTGGAGAAGGAATCTGAAATTAGAGCTTTGAAAGATAGGCTTGGTGAATCAGAGAGTAAAGCTGAAACTTTTCAGACTTTCATCAGTGAAACAGATGACAGACTGATAATTTTGAAGAACTCTGTGGCAGAGAAAGATTCAGAAATATGTACCTTGACAGACAGACTCAGTGAAACTGTTAGCCAGATTGATATGTTACAAACAAGTGTTAGAATAACAGATGAAGAACTGGCAGCAGTGAAACAAGGTGCAGCAGAGAAGGACTTTGAGATCAGTATCCTGACAGAGGCACTCGTTGAAGCCAATAATAATTTGGATGCATTAAACACTATTCTAAACAACACAAACAAAGAGTTAGCAGCCACAAAAGGATGTGTAGTGGAGAAAGAATCAGAGATCTGTACTCTTACAGAGAGACTCAGTGAAGCGAGTAAGAAAGAGTCTGAAATAAGTACCCTGACTGAAGAACTGAGTAAAGCCACAAGCCAGGTGGACTCACTACATGTTGTTGTCAGTAACACAAATGAGGAGCTGACAGCTCTAAAAAGCACTTTAGGAGACAGGGACTTAGAGATTGTTACTTTAAATGAGAAACTCAGTGAAGCAAGTAAGAAAGAGTCTGAAATAAGTACCCTGACTGAAGAACTGAGTAAAGCCACAAGCCAGGTGGACTCACTACATGTTGTTGTCAGTAACACAAATGAGGAGCTGACAGCTCTAAAAAGCACTCTCGGAGACAAGGACTTAGAGATTGTTACTTTGAATGAGAAACTTACTGAAGCCAGCAGTCAAGTAGACTTACTACATACTGGTATCAGTAATGCAAATGAAGAGTTGACAGCTCTGAAAAACTGTCTTGTAGAGAAAGAGTCTGAGATCTGTGCCTTGCAGGAGAGGCTCAGTGAAGCCAGCGAAAAAGAATCTGAAATCAATGTCTTGACAAAGGAACTCAGCATTGCCAGTAGCCAGCTGGAATCATTAAATGCTACTCTCAACAACAGAAATGAGATTCTGACTGCTGCAGAAAACTCTTTATCGGATAGAGAATCTGAGACTGCTGTGTTAAAAGAGAGACTCGATGATGCCAGCAGTCAGGTCAACTCATTACATACTACTCTTAGTAACACCAGCAAGGAACTGACAGCAATGAAAGATTGTGTTGTGCAGAAAGAGTCTGAAATCATTGACTTAACAGAAAAACTCGTTGAGGCCAATAACCAGTTGGAGACTCTCACCAACATAAATGAGGAGCTGAAATCTATGAAAAACTATATGTTAGAGAAAGAGTCAGATTGTAGTGCGTTGGAACAGAGATTGAAAGAATTCATGTCTCAGAATGAGATATTACAAACCCAATTAAGTGACAAAGAGGAGCTACTAGCTCTTGTAACCCAGGAGAGGAATGATTATCAAACACAGATATTCACACTACAGAAACAGCTAGAGACAATAGAGGTTCAGTTACATGAAATCAAATTACAGAATGCTGATGATAGTAAAAAACAGACTGAACATATCCAGAGTATAATAACACAGAAAGAAAGTGAACTTTGTGAACGCAGAAGTCATGTGACTGATTTAGAAAGTCAGATCGAGAAAGTATCCCATGATCTTGAAATAACATGTGCTGCTGAGAAGCAGCTGAGAACAGAATTTGGTACTAAAGAAAGTGAATTTGATCTGACAAGAGAAAAGTTTCTGCTAGATTTGGAAGACTTGCGCAAATCTGTAGCTGACAAAGAAGCAGCAGTTGGAGAACTGGCACAGTCCGTAGTAGAAATGGAGGCAAAGAATGAACAGTTGCGACAAGAATTAAGTACCAGAGAGAGGAAGTGTCACATCTTGGAAGCATCATTGTCAAATCTGACAAAAGAAATTCAAGAGAACTGTGCAACTGTTGTGCTTCAAGAACTGCAACTGCAGGAACAGGCTGGAAAAATATCAGAACTCACAGAAACATTCCATCAGAACAGTAATAAGCTTGAAGAAATTAGTGAGCTGAACAAATCACTCCAGCAGCTGAATGAAACATTGACATCTGAAGCTCATACATACTTGGAGGATGTCGCTCATCACAGAGAAGCCCTTGAGCAGCAGGTTGGAGAATTGGAGAGTTTACTTGTCCTGAAAAAGAGTGAAATCTCAGAGATGATGCAGGCAGTTACCGATGAGAAAACAGCCAGACAACAGCTTTGGAGTCAGTTTGTGGCTATTGAAGCAAATTACAAAAGTCTCTTGGGGTTGGCTTCATATCTTCAAGAGGATATACAAATGAAAGAAGCAAATCTGTTTGATCAAAAGCGTTGTATTGATGAGCAGTCCTTGAGATTACATGATCTCTCTGAGGCATTGACGCAGAGCACACTCTCTGTGAAAGAGTTAAATGACTTGAATGTCTCTTTAAAGACACAGGTTAATGTATTGCAAGAAAACAAATGTGACCTTGAACAAAGAATCTCAAAGCTCCAAAGTGAGCTTGACAATCAGGAGCTGACAACCACCCAGTTCATGATAGAGGGCAAGCATCTTAATGAAAGGTTGACACAGATGACCCATGACATGGAAGCAAAAGATGCAACAATATTTGATCTGAGGCATGACTGTGACATGTACATAAAGGAAATCAATGATCTGAAACAGGAACTTGAGCACAAGGACATTTTTAGCATCTCTCTCAAGCAAGAAGTTGAATCTGCTCATGCATTAGTGGAAAGAAGCAGAGAGGAGAAAGAAATGCTGAAGACCAACTTTGATTCCTGTATGGAAGAAATGCAGCAGAGGTTTAGTGACCAGGAAATAGAACTAAAGAGGTTGAGATCTCAGCTGGCAGAGGAGACTAAGAGTGTCTGCCAAGACCAGAGCCAGATGAAGGAAATCTATGAGCATCAGATAGGCCAGATGGAAGAAAAACTGCTTCATTGTGAGAAACAGTGTGAAAGATTGGAAAAAGAATTGGCAGAAGTCAGGGCTAAATCAGCTTCTGCAAAGGATGTATACGAACACCAGCTGTCTGAACAAGAGCTCCATCTGCAGAGTACTAACTCAGAACTGGTCAGGTTGAAAGATCACCTGTCCAAGATAACCAACAACCATAAATGTGAGGTAGCTGGCTTGAAGAGACTGCATGAAATTCAGACCAATGAACTGGAAGAAAGTTGTCTGACCTTAGAAAGGACTGTTGCTGAGCAGAAGAGACTTATCAGTGAACACACAATGAAGTTTAACAGAGATAGAAATGATCTGGAACAGAGCTATGAGATTCAGCTATCTGATGTGGAGGAGAAAAGAAGACTTTGTGAGATGGAGATTTCCAGGTTGAAGAAGCATTTGGATGAAATGAAGCTTGATCATGAAAAAGATATGCAGAGCTTAGAAAAGAGTTATGAGGCTCGCCTGTATGAACTTGAGGACAAATGTTGTAATTCTACAAATGAACTGGAACGGTTACGAAAATCACTAATGTGTACCACAGGGAGCTATTCTGAGGAAAGACAAGCTTTAGAAATGAGAATAGAGGAACTTGAAACCTTGCGAAGAGATCTGGAAATAAAAAATGCTACTTTGGAGGATGATATTGCCTCAATGAGAGATCAGGCACATCTGAGAGAAGAAGAAATGAGAACAGTTTTGCGAAATGCTGCTGAAAAACAACAGGAGAAGATGATAGAAATGACGTTTGAAATATCACAGCTGCAACAGCAGTTGTCAGCATGTACTCAAGAACATGATGAGGCAATAGCAGAAATAAAAAGGGTTTATGAAGTTCAGGTTGTTGACTTGCAGTCCAGAAACAGGCAGCTGAAAGAAAAAAATCACTCGCTTGAAATGCACATGGAAGAAGATCTGGCACTGGTCAAGAATGAAGCTAAGCATGAAAATGAAGAGACTAATCTCACATCTAAAGTAAATGACCTGCAGAGGCAAATTACAACACTAGCACATGAAAACAATTCACTTAAGAAACATCTGTCATCACAGAAATGTTTTGAAAGAGATTCAAAAATAACCTCAGATGTTGCTCCTCTGTACTCTCATACTACTTCATCTTCAGAAAATCTTCAGTCAAGCGATGACATTATTGATGACTGTTTTTCACCAGCCAATGAGGATGTCCTCATTGTAGAAGGCTTTGTAGCTGAGCCATCCTTGAAATTTTCAACACCACGCAAAGTTTCACAGGCAAAGCCATCAAATATGTACAATACATCCATTCAGAAGTCAGACTTTGTTGAAGAACAGTGTGATGGATTTCAGCCAGAAATTTCTGTGGATGGTTCTGGTCAGTGCAGTAGCCACCCCATTCGTGAAGATGGGATAAGGGAAAGGTTTGAACCAGAAGCACCAGATCGGTTCTTGATTGAATCACTGGAAGAGTCCAACAATGCAATGATCTGGCAGCATGAGCTCACTGTTGGTCTATCTCCTTCTCATTTACAAGCTCGGCAAGCAGATTTTGATTTTAGAATTCCAGATCAGTCTCAGAGAAGTGAAGAATTTCTTGGGAATGATAACAAGGCGAGGGAAGATTTGTCCACAGATTTTAATTCAAATTGTAACATAAATGGCATGCGATCAGGTCATAACTTGGAAAGATCTGGTGAGGACAGCTTTGAGAAACGCCTGAATGACATCAGAGAAGAGCTAGAAGAAGAATACGTCACAAAGATGAGACAGCAGGAAGTAAAACTAACCCTTGATTCTGAAAGAAAGCAAGCAGAGTTCAAGCTGGAAATGGAGCATCACTTTGCCCAGCGAATGAAAGCTGTCAGGTATGAATGGGAGAGGAAGTTTAACAAAGCACTGCAAAAGGTTAAGAAGGAGATGGAAAAGCGGCATACAAAGGAACTGAGGGAGTTAAAGCCAGGCCATCAGCCAACTCACATGCTTCAGTACAATCGCGCCGTCTCGCCAGTTGTAGGCGAGGGTGCTTCAAGCGAGGAACAAGATCTAATGTCACGTGTTAAAGATGAAAGTGATAAACTGGATGAAGTTGTAGACAGTCTGCACAGGGAGAACCAGGTGAGTTATAAACACAGGGGTGAGGAGGGTGCTATAATGAAAAATATTTGTGGTCATTCTTTATTAGAAACTTTTTAGAATCCTTGAAGTTATTAATTATAATTTCAGATACCATTTCATGGTATTGAAATAGGCAGTTGAGTTGAAAATGGTGAATGAACTTTTAAGAGTATTCTATTATAGATCCTATTATAGCAGTTGAGACTGAGAATACTCAGAGAAAAGAAAGACAAGGATTATGAGAATAAATGTGGCAAATGAAAGAAAGATTGCACTTAGAGAAGCATGCTAACAAAATTTAGATTTGTGCCAAATATCTTGGCAGCAAATAGACAAGGTTGAAGGAACAGACAGTCATATCAAAATAAGAATACAAATGGCAAGATGAGTTTTCATTGTATTGGGAAGTATACATAATTGGAATAAAGTCCAACACGGGAATAAGAAGCAGGTACGAGTAAATAAGGCATTAGTTAAAGAAATTTGTGGAAAGATATTTTTAATTAATTGTAGAATTTAAGCTTTGTCAGGTTCTCATTTTTGATTGATTAAATAATAATATAATGACCTTCAATTTCAGGAATTCTCTGAAACTCATGGTGTTCTCCTTGGACAAACAGAAATGTCTGAGGTGAGGGATCTCTACATCCCAGCTCAGCATGAGCTTCAGGTCATGTTGGCCAGGAGAGAAAGCATTTCTTCAAGTTCCTCAGCAGCTACCACACCAACTCTGACTGCAACTGTAACAGCCATTGATAGAGAAACTGGTGGAGATGAAGCAGATTCTACCAGGAGTGAGGTGAGTGAGACCAATTCTGCAAGGGAACGTTTTCTAGAGGAGCTTGAGGAGATGTCCCACCAGTCAAGCCAAGATTTGCCCTTGGAATGGGAACTTATTAGCACAGTTATTGAGTCAGGGAACGTTGAACAGGAACCAGAGCATACTAGTGTGTGGGAAGTGTTTGATGGTCGGTGTGTTCGCCTGGATTGTCAAGAGGTGAGGCACAAGTTCCACAAACTGTCCCAGTGGGTGGTTGAGCATATAGGTGATGGTCTTGATGTTGTGTTTGATGGTGAACTAAAAATGTTAATGGAAAGTCCAGATCTCCCCAAATATCATAAAGATTTATCAAAGTCGCCCTCAGTAAATCAATGTGAAGTTGACTCCATACATTCCTCTGATAGCGTAGCAAGTTTAAGGGAAATCTCTCATGTGAGAGTAGTTTCTTTAGAATCTTATAAACACAAGTTAGAGGAGAAACTTGCAGCCGAAGTAGATTTTAATAGCAAGATGAGTTTGGAGATGCATCGGCAGCATGAGGCCATGAATGCCCAGCCAGAGGCAGAAGTTACTGCCGAGCAAGACTTGGAAGATAAAATTCTGGAGCTCGCTGCAATGCAAAGTGAAAGAGTTTTACAAGAGGAAAGTTACTCCTTAGTTGAATTAAAAGAAAGTGGCACTTGTGTAGAAGGTGATCTTCCTCATCAGAAATCAACATATCAAGGAAATGACAATGTTTCTTATAATGCAGAGGCTGTTGAAGGACACGAATCACAGAATCAAGAAGGACATACCCAGCATTCTTTTGATGAGGCTGTTGACAATTTACATTTGATATTGACTGAGAAGGAGGAGCAGATTGAGATGCTGAAGCAGGAGAATGCAAGTTTAAAATTAGATTTGAACAAGTTCACACAAGAGACCACATTACCTTCACATTATATAGAGAGAATAGAAGTCTTACAAGAGCAACTCCAGATCAAAGAAGAAATGTTAGAAAAGAAAGACCTTGCAATAAAAAATTTACAGGCTTGTCTCAGTTACCTGAATTATCAATACCAGGGAACAGATGTACTCGCTGATGTCAGTGAAGGGCCCACAAAAGAAGACCAAAGTATAGATTTGAAGTCAAATATTTATTTGCAGCATTTAAGCTCTTTATATCAGCCATGTGACCAAAGCTATAATAACAGTCCCACAATTTTTAAAGAGAAGGGCGACATGAATGAGTGTGGCAATGATGAGAGTTCAGAACAAAGTAGAAGAGAAGTCAGTGGTAGTGAAATTTCTGAGCCTGACTATTCACATTTGACACATTCATCTGTATCTGATGTCAGATCCACCACTGGACATGAGTCAGCTGCATCATCCAGTAGTAGTAGCATCTTGTTAAGAAATCCTTTAAGTGATGCAGATAGTGTTGAATCACACGATGAAACTCCAGACCTTCAAGACAAAGAACTGGCAGAGGAACTTAGTAGGCTACGGAAGGACCTTCAGGAAACCAAAGCAATTTTCTCAAAAGAAAGTGTTCTGCTTCAAGAAGTTCTACGCAAGGAGACTGTGTTGAAGAATCGTATGCAGCATAGAACAGCGTCAGATAAGAATAGCTCTGTTAATATAGGTGCCAGTTCTGATAATACTGAACCTTCAAGGTTTGAAGCACATGAAGATGTTGAGATGTTGAAGCAGAAATTGGCCATTTGTCTGAAGCAGAACCAGATGTTAGAAGACGAAAATGATATGCTAAGGAAAAAGGCCAGAGATCAGGCAGCTATGGTTATTGTCTTCAGGGACAAATTACTGCAGAAGGATCAGGAAAAAGAGCGGCAGATATCATTCAGCAGTCAACTCACAGCTCTTCAGAAGCAGAGGAATGACCTGTTGCAGTTGCTTAGTGATATGGATTCTGGAAAGGAATCCACTTTGTCAGACATTCTGGAAAGACCACTCAAGGAAGAAAGTCAGAGACAATTGCAAGAAGATTTGTTGGCAAGAATAGAGGAGCTTGATCACCTGTACAAGATGCTTACTCAGAGACAGATTGAGTTGCAGCATTGTGAAGCTGAGAGAAAGCATTTAGAGCAGCTTTGTCTCCTCAAGGATGAAACAGAAATGCAGCTGATGAAGCAGAAACGACTCATGGAAGAGCAGCTTTCTGAGATTGAGACCCATTTAAGGGAGCGAGAGACTATTTTAATTGAAGAAAAGACACAGTTACTCCAAGAACTGAAAGAGAAGGACTGTAATTTTTCTAAATTGTCAAGTTCGTCACGAACGTCATCTCAGGCAACACCTTCACAAGATCAACTTCAATCATCATCCTTTGGGGACTTGAATCTCAACATGCTTGAATCAACTGTCCCAGTCCAGCACCATAGGTCATCAGCAGAGTCAAAGAATCTGAGTACTGCTAGGGAAGCTAATCATCAACATTTAGAAGCTATTGAAAGATTACGCACAAAATTAAAGCAGGAGTATGAAACTCGAGCTGCGAGGATTGCAGACTCTCAAGTCTCGCACGATGCATGACACTGGGAAGGGTATAATAATCATGTTTAGTAGTCGAGAACAAGATAAAATGTCATTCCGTGAGACTCATCAAGTAATATATATGTATGTATATCTATCATTGCTAAGCTTCTCCTCACACTTGTGTTCTGAAGCATAGTTTAAAAAAAAAACATTCTTTTGTGAATATAATTTCCATATTACTGTAAATACGTGATTTAAACATTTTTTATACAAACATATACTGGGGAACCAGTGAATAATGTGGGAATATACCATATTTATAGACTTTATCTGACTTTGTTGTACGGTGAACAAAACTATTAATTCAGTAGGGCATGTTATTTACCACTCACCAGAATGTTTGTAGTTCTAGCAAATTTCTCTTATTGTAATGAGTATGTCAAAATGGTTTCCAGTGCTCTGCATCCGAGCAGTTTTATCAGTTTAAAAAAACAAATATCAGAGAATTTCTCCACTGTTTTACTTACGTGCTAGATGCATACAGCCATTTTGACATTCTCAAAACCTTGTTCTTTGTTCCTGTGGGCTTACAGTTCTGTGTGTTGTTTTAAACTACATGATTCATTGTTGCATGTATTTTGGGAATTTGGGCTTGCATGTTATTTGAACTTTGGTTTGTTCATGATTTCTTTGGTTTTTCCTTATATTTTTAATGTTTTTAAATTGCAGTCTTTGTTGTCATCTGTTATTGAATATTCTTGAAATAATGTTTGCCACTAATGCAGTGCTGTATTTCGGTTCATGTATATTTAATGTTTGATGGTAAAGACCGACTCACATTGTCAGTCTATTGCAACTTAGAAGATTATTAATAGGAAATGATTTTCTTTGTCAGGTTGATGGAGCATTAAGTGTTCTCTTTTTAAGTTCTGGAGCAGTAAATATTCGCTATCTGACTGCTGGAGCAGTTAATGTTCTCTTTCTGACTGCTGGAGCAGTAAATGTTTTCTTTCTGACAGCTGGAGCAGTAAATGTTCTTTTTCTGACTGCTAGAGCAGTAACTGTTCTCTTTCTGGCTGCTAGAGCAGTTAATGTTCTCTTTCTGGCTGCTAGAGCAGTTAATGTTCTCTTTCAGACTGCTGGAGCAGTAAATGTTCTCTTTCTAACTGCTGGAGCAGTTAATGTTTTCTTTCTGACTGCTAGAGCAGTAAATGTTCTCTTTCTGGCTGCTAGAGCAGTTAATGTTCTCTTTCTGACTGCTAGAGCAGTAAATATTCTCTTTCTGACTGCTGGAGCAGTTAATGTTCTCTTTTAGACTGCTGGAGCAGTAAATGTTCTCTTTCTGACTGCTAGAGCAGCAAATGTTCTCTTTCTGACTGCTGGAGCAGTTAATGTTCTGTTTCTGACTGCTGGAGTAGTAGAGCAGTTAATGTTCTCTTTCAGACTGCTGGAGCAGTAAATGTTCTCTTTCTAACTGCTGGAGCAGTTAATGTTCTCTTTCTGACTTCTGGAACAGTTAATGTTCTCTTTCTGATTGCTAGAGCAGTTAATGTTCTCTTTATGACTGCTAGAGCAATTAATGTTCTCTTTCTGACCACTGGAGCAGTAAATGTTCTCCTCCTGACTGCAGGAGCAGTAAATATTATCTTCCTGACTGTAGGAACAGTAAGTGCTCTGTTTCTTACTGCTGGAGCAGTAAATGTTCTCTTTCTGACTGCTGAAGTAGTAGAGCAGTTAATGTTCTCTTTCAGACTGCTGGAGCAGTAAATGTTCTCTTTCTAACTGCTGGAGCAGTTAATGTTCTCTTTCTGACTTCTGGAACAGTTAATGTTCTCTTTCTGATTGCTAGAGCAGTTAATGTTCTCTTTCTGACTGCTAGAGCAATTAATGTTCTCTTTCTGACCACTGGAGCAGTAAATGTTCTCCTCCTGACTGCAGGAGCAGTAAATATTATCTTCCTGACTGTAGGAACAGTAAGTGCTCTGTTTCTTACTGCTGGAGCAGTAAATGTTCTCTTTCTGACTGCTGGAGTAGTAAGTGTTCTCTTTCTGACTGCTGGAACAGTTCTCTAACTGCTGGAACAGTTAATGTTCCCTGCCTAACTGCTGGAATAGTACTTTTCTCAACTAGGACAGTAATTGCTTTATTTCCAGCTGCTGGAGGAGGATATTTTCTCCGTCGACTGCTGCAGCGGTAAAGTTGTCTGTCAGACTTATGGAGCAGTAAATCCTCCATTTCTGACTGCTGAAATAGTAATTTTTTTTTTAACAACATGAGTAGTAACTGTTCTCTTTAGACTGCTCGAGACATAAATGCATGCACATTTTAAATTAATTTTTGAGCTAAAAGGACCATGGCACAAATGTATTAAAGTAATGTTATTTTGTTTTAAGCTTCATCAAGTTGTATATTTTTTTCTTAATAGGTAGTCAGTAACTTGTATGACTGTTGGTATATTTCAAAAATTAATTTTATTTAGGTTTATGGAGATGCTGTTTTGTAAACTGAACAATTGGTTGCATTGTTGTTGTTGATAAATTTAACAGTTTATTACGTAGTCGTGTATAGGATAAACTTTATTAACTGACTTCACTGTTACATAGTCAGAGTAAATAAAAAATGAGGATGCTGTAAAATTGTTCAGAAAATAAATATATAAGTTAAAATAGAAACGGCTTCCATACCATTTTCTTTTTTAATTTATATATTTGTTACATAGTCAGTATGGTACATAACTAAAATATATATAAATGCAGAATATAGTAATTAAACTAGAAGTAATGAAGTAAGTTAATGGATAGGAACATTTGCTTACCTAAAAGAAAGTTGGCTAAAAGTATGATTTATATTGTTTTGGCCAGTTGTAAATTGAAATTAATCTAATACATGCGGGTATCTACCAAAGTCCAGAAGGTATGTGTGAATGTATACTATATAGCTAAGTAGCTATGTAAATGTGTGTTTTTTTTTTTTTCAAATGAACAGAAACTGACCCACTATAATTTATTTGTTTTTTAAAAAGCTTTCTCTATTCACCCTCAAAACCTTCCGTCCGAATAATAAATTTTTTGTGCCTAGAGAGAGATGCTTACTGCAGCGTGTACAAATCAAGCTACAACCATTTTTCCCCCTGTTCCGCTCTTCTTTAAAAATGTATTTCTTTACTTTTTTTTCACACATCGGGCACTTTTGGTGCAAATTGCGTAGAAGAAGATAATATAATAGTAATTACTGAAAATGATGATTATGGTGATTATAATTGCGGTAATATTGTAAAAATGTGCTATTGCATGCGTAACAATATGTAAAACTGGTCATACTCTTATTTAAGATTACCACTGTCTTTTTCTTAAATATTCTGTTTTTATTCACTTTGCTGTTTCTACACAGAAAATTTTCTTCATATATTTTTACACTATAATTACATATTACCAAATAATCCTGAGACATTCAGTTATTCCACTAACATCATATTTTTTGTAGCTTTAGACGTAGAAGAGTAGACAGCCACCTACCTTCACTCCGCAGTTAACCAACTGGCTGTGGGGAATTTATTGTTTTTTAGTAAAACCGTGCACTAAATAATACAGACTTTATAGTAATATTTTAATATTGTTTAGCTTATCATAGATGCTGGTATGCACTTAGAGATCGTTATAATTGATTCTAACCTTTTTTTAACTTTTTCTCGTTGTCGTCAGTGTTTTCTTGTGCATTTGCTACAACCTCTGGTCTCCCTCTTTCCTTTTGTTAGCTACCCTACCCTCATTCATTATTTCTTTAGCTCCTGTCTTCTTCTATGATTATTTTAAGTGCTATCTTTCTTTTTTCCTCTTTATTTATCCAGCGGTGTCCCTTGATCTTTATTCCGCATAATTGTCTGCCATTTTATTGTCATTAGTTGCTAGTGTCCCTGATTTTATTACTTAAGTTATCAGTCTCTCACTTCTCTTTCTTCAGCCACTCATTCTCCTTCCTTTCTTTTTTTCAATTAATTATCTTCCTGCCCCCACGTACCATTTTCCCCGTTCCTTGAACTTAGTATTCTTATTAATTTCATGTCGTAGCTATTTCTCACTACACTTTGTGCCTGTATTTATTTCTGCATTAGTTGGTTATGAAAATGTGGGGGGGGGGGGGGGCTAGAAATGACCGTTGAGTGGGGGGTGAACTACTTTCGTAAAGCTTGACGAGCAATAGGGCGATACTGTTGATCACTGTCAGAAGCAGTCTTGTATGCTGTTTATGAATACTTTAGTTGCTTTATACTTTTTCGATTCGAAGTAGTGAACAGTTGAAAATGCTTCACCCTTCTGTGCTGTTTTATGTGTACATGTTCTGTTTTCTCTTTAATTGCTATTTAGCTTTTCATCTGTTATTTCTCCCCCCCCCCCCCCCCCTCTGAGGCTTCATATTGCCATAAATATAGTATAAACATTATGTATTACTGACTGTGATCTAGTTATTAATGATGATGAACTCGATTTTCCCGTTTAAACTTTACAAACGAAGTCTGCAATAAACTCCGCCAATGCCGGTCCCAAGCCCGGATGAAAAAGGAGGAGGGCGGCCTGCATGGAGGCCGTAAGGAGGCAGCCCCTCCACCATGCAAAGGCACAACAGGCCAGTCACCTGTTTGCTTTAAATCATGATTACGTGAACTACAAGAGAGAAAACCGGACTGATTCTAAAGGCGACGAACTGGAACGGACTACTGACTACGACTTATGGAACTTGGAACACAAGAAGTATAAATGGGAAGGAAGAGGAGCTGGTGGAAGAGATGAGGAAAGCAAAACTAGAAATCCTGGCTATAACGGAAACGAAGAAAAAAGGACAAGGAGTCATGGATCTCGATGGCAACACGTTGCTCTACAGTGGTGTACCCATATCTGAAGGAGCTAAAGGGGGCGTGGGTTGCATTGTGGCCCAAAATCAAAAAGATAGTATCAAGGGATGGAACTTTGTCTCGGAGCGCATTATGGTTGTAAAACTAAAAGAAGGAGAAACCATAGTCATCCTGGTCATAGTGTATGGGCCAAATGAGGATGAGAGAGCAGAGGTCAAGGAGGAATTCTTCGAGCTGCTTCAAAGGACAGTGAATGACTGCCTAGATGAAGTTATTATGCTCGGAGATTTTAATGCCAGAGTTGGAAATGACCATGCTAGATGGGGTGGAGTTATCGGAAGATATGGAGAAGATACTCTCAATGACAATGGAAAGCGACTCCTTAGATTCTGCAGTGAGCAGAATCTGATCATTACAAACACAAAGTTCCCCCATAAGTGCATACATGCATACACTAGATGTGAACCAACCAAGAATGAGAAGTCAGTGATCGACTATGCCACTGTTCGGAGAAGCTCATTCAGATATGTCCGAGATGCAAGAGTCTGGAGGGGGCCAGAGATTGGAAGTGATCACTACCTGCTAACAATCAAACGAACAACTGAAAGAGTTGCTCAGCCTAGGAACTGCCCAACATCACGCAAGAAACCAAGTAAACGAGCAGGAGAAATGAGCATTAGGACCTACAAGCTGAGAGAGCCAGAAATTAAGACCAGATATCAGGGGCTTATTGCTACAGCAGTGAGCAACACAAGAACGACCTGATGACTTGGAAACCCTCTGGAATAAATTCAAGGATATCATAAAGACAGCTGCTGCAGAAGCATGCGGTGAAGTCCGACTTGGGAACCAGAGAAAGAGGACACCTTGGTGGACAGAGGAAGTCAAAGAGAAAATAAGAGAGAAGAAAATGGCATGGAAACAATACTTAGGAGCTAAAAACACAACAGGACAAATGGAAAAATATAGAGAATATGTGACACTCAGAACAGAAGCAAAGAACAAAGTGCTAGCAGCAAAACAGAAGTCCTGGGAAGAATTTGGAGAAAAGCTAGAAAAAAGATGCACAAGAAAACCAGAAATTGTTCTATAAGACCCTAAAGAACATAAGGAAAGAAAAACAATGCCCTCTCAAATTTATAAAGGACAAGCAAGGCAAATTGCTTACTGCCCCGAAGGAAGTAATGGAAAGATGGAAAGAATATTTCTCAGAACTCCTGGATGGTGAGCATGATGAAGCATCAGAAATGATAACCACTAGCACAGAAGAGAAAACCAATGATGGTGAAGATGACATAAAGATGGAAGAACTGAGGGCAGCACTAGAGAAAATCAAGATGGGCAAAGCAGCAGGGCATGATGGTATAACACCAGAAATGGTTAAGTACATGGGAGCATCAGGCGACCTATTACTCTTAAAGGTCCTACAGGCAGCATGGTGCAACAAGACCATACCAAAGGATTGGGAGATTGCCATCATAACACCAATTTTCAAAAAGGGTGACAATCGACAATGTGGAAACCATAGAGGCATATCCCTTCTCAGTGTCCCTGGTAAAATCTGCTCTAGAATCCTAGAGCAGAGACTCCGACGCCTAGCTGAGCCACAATTGGATGAGGTCCAGTGCGGATTCCGAGCAAACCGAAGTACTCAAGACCTAATCTTCACACTCAGACAGCTGAGTGAAAAGGCCCTTGAGTATAAGAGTGAGATCCATCTTTGTTTTATAGATCTGGAAAAGGCGTTTGACAGGGTCCCCTGGAGCAAACTTTGGGACTGTTTGGCAAGGAAGAATATTCCAGCACCTCTGATTCATGCTATACAGAGCTTCTACAAGTCTTGCAGAAATTATGTGAGGACAGCAAACCATAAGTCAGAAGAGTTCAGAACCACCACTGGTGTAAGACAAGGTGATATCCTATCACCTTACCTCTTCATACATATCACGAGAGGAAAGGGGGCATCAGATTGAGTTGGGAGGGCAGGTCCTGGGGCAGGTCGGCCACTTTAAATGTCTCGGAGCTGTTGTGGACCGAAGGGGAGGCGTCGGGGAAGAGTTGGCAACTCGTGGGGCAGTGGCTGGGAGACTTTTTCAGGCCATGGGTCGTGGATTCCTCAGCGGGAGAGGGGTTGGTGGGAAGGCGGGGGTGGCTGTGTGCCGCTCCACATGTGTCCCAGTCTTGACGTATGGATGCGAGTCGTGGGCGGTGACTGCGGCCCACAGAGGCCAGATCCAAACCTCAGAAATGAGGTATCTGAGGAAAGTGGTTGAAGTGGCAAGAAGAGACGTGGTCCGCGGCCGGATGATCCGTCGGGGCCTGGAGTCCCATCCGCTGCAGACCCAAATAGAACAGTCCCAACTAAGATGGTTTGGCCATGTCTGCAGAATGGGAGAGGATCGGCTACCACGACAAGCATGGGAAACAAAGAGCCAGGGATCCAGACCTCCAGGACGACCCGGGGTCCGCTGGAAGGACAACATTGGACAATCTTTGGGGGACCGAGGACTAGAGTGGGGCCGGGCCAGGGGGGGATGGCTGGTGGAGTGGTCTGGCGCTCTCTCTTCCAAACCTCTACACCTCACGGTAGAAGGGGAACGACTAAGTAAGTCTGCAATGTACCGTGTAAAATACGTGTGCTGTGGTGTAACTGAACAGTTCAGGAGTAACTGCTGTGGATGTGGAAAACTATAAGTATATTATCTACAGTTATGTGTAAATATTTTTACAGGAAATGATCACAGTTCAATTGAATGCTTTCATAAGCAAAAACAATAACATGAAGAATTTAAAAAAAAAAAAACTCCTTTTAATAAATAAATATAAATAACATGTGACAAAACTAATTACAAAAAAATAAAGACAAAAGCAGGGTAGATTCATGCAAGTGGGGATGTGTATACACAGAGGAAATTGCTCAGTATCCTGTTGGACAATGGCATTTAAACTGCTGCCTGTAGCTTTTTTTCCATTGGTTTTTTAATCGTGTTTGTGTAGAACCTGTTTGATACTGTATGTTGCAGCTTGCTATAAAAATACATCAATGCTAGATGCATTATTATTATACTGATAGACTATGTTCTGCCGTGGAACACTTAAAGGTCTGTATAAGCTTTGTGTGAATCAAGTATTATTTCTCCAATTAAAAAGAGCTTAATACCTGACTAGAACTTTCTTTCTTAACACAAGCAGGGATAAACTAAATCGTGAATAGAAAATAAAGTAATATGATTATTGAAATTGTTAAGGTACTTGTTTTGAAAAAAAATAAAAAGAGCAACAACCACGTGACACACTGCATGATTGATACTGAGATACTGAGAAATATGTCACAGGGGATAAACATTTGATTGCGGAAAGCTTTTAGCAATAGAGGACAGATCATAAAACTGGCCAGTGAAACACCTAAGTAAGCAGTTGGATCTTCATGCCATCAGTTAAAGGATGGTGAAATGCTGTTGTGCAGTTAATAGGTATAATTTTCTACGGAAAGGGTAGTCTTGTTTTTATTTATGTGTCAGGTACACCAAGGAACTTTATCGTTAACACAGAAAGGCAAATGGCAGTTGAATTATAGGACTATAAATAACAGTATACAGGCAACATGGAATAGTGAAGTGGAAGCTAACAAATTAATGTGATACAAGGTTCCTGACAATCATGGGCAATTGTAAAGTCATTTCCTATTATTTAAATTGTTATTTCTTCACTCAGGTCCAACTAATTTATATGAAACAAATGTCACAATAAAGACAGTTAACTGCCATTTTGTTACATAAATTGCTATTTTACAGCGTGACATCTGATTTGTTCAACACATATTTCATAGCGGGCAGTTTTTTGCTGTCTATTGTAACATGAATTTATTGGCCATTTTATTTGGAATTATTTTGTTTCTGGGAAAAAGAAATGAAAAATAAAATAAAACTTATTTGTTAAATGGCAGTTATTGCTCTTTGTTTTGACAATTGTTTCATGTATATCCAGTTGATACAAGTGAGGATATAAAAGAGTAACAAATTAAAAGTGTCTTTTCAATCACCCTGTAGAGTGATGACGGTCAGCCTCGATTGTCTTGGAATTGGAAGTAATAGTTAAGAATGGTGTTATTGTTAACTCTCATAATGCGGACAGCTGTCATTTGTGTAGGCATTCATATGGAAATGTGTACCGTAGGTTGAATCTAGTTTGTTTGTGTTTTTTTTTAAACTGACGTGAGGAGTCTACATTTAATAACTATATGGTAGGAGCACCTTGAGCCTTTAGCTAGCACACAGTGAGCTACCTACTAATTCGTATGCATGTAGTTGACACAAAGCAGAGCTCACAACTAACTCTTGCACTTGTAATCAGCACAAATTAAGCTTCCTACTAATCCTTGCGCATATAGCCAGCATACAGTAAGCTAACTTCTTACTAATCCTTGTGCATGTAGCTGGAACAAAGCAGAGACTTTAGCTAACTCTTGCAAATGTAGCTAGATCAAAATGAGTCCCACTGACAAAATCTTTGCGCATCACAGCCAACTGCTTCACTGGTCCCTAACACTGAATGAAGTAACTGCCTGCTTGCTAGTTTGAGTCCCATAATTGTTGTATGATAAAGTTCAACTGATCTCCACCACACTGGGACATTGAAAGTGGTTCTGCCCTCTTATTCATTTTGCCAGTGGTTCTCAACACTTTTTGGCTGAAGTACCCTGTGAAAGGTCAGCCAGATTCTCAGGTACCCCCTAAGATTATCACAGGTGTAGAATGCTAAGAAAAGTGTAATTTTCAGATTTTTTTCCATGTATATTTGTATAGTATTATAACGTAACCAAAAAAAGGATCGCTGCTCCTAAAATTTTAAACTAAACAAAATATATGAGTGTTATATAGACTTCAAATTAAAACAAAAAATAGACGTACTCAGTGAATCTAATAATAGACCTGCTGCGGCAGATTTTCACTGGTTTTACTGAAGGTGTCAGAGCTTATAATTGACAATGAAAGTCTACTGAAGTGTCATGCCTGTCCCTTATTTTTTAATTTCGTATCACTATACTTGGCAAACCCACATTCACATAAATATGTTGTTACAGGTGGTAAAAGTTTATGAAATGCTTGGTCTGTGGATAGATAACATCAATTGCGTTGTCGCATCCGATATTAGCCATTAAGTCCAAACTTTTTCAGTTCCCACTTCTTGTAACAATAGAAATATCTTCTTCATTGGTCACTGACTGACAAAGCAATCAGTGACCATCACGCCTGGTGGCGTTTGTAGAGCAGCAACAAACTGTCTCCACTTTGCTATCCTTCGTGTGGTGTCCCAGCTCTGGTTCATGCTTAGCAGGTCCGCCTCCACAGTTCTCCGCCAAGTGGCTTTTGGCTGTCCTTGCTTTCTGTCACGAGTTGGATTTAAGTTAGAGTTATGCCCAAGGGTAGGACAAAACCCTAGTGTGAGAAAAGTCTAAGATAATAGATTAATTATGAGAAATGACAGTGAATGTAGTAAGGTGAGTCTATTGGCCCGAGGAGGATAACCGAAATTAAATCTTCCTCGCCAAATCGTGACTAAAGAAATGCTATAAACTCACCACCTCTGGCTACCTTTAACAGAATAAAGGAGATAAGGTTAAACTAACACTACAGACACCACTGTACAGACAACAGTTAAGGACTGTACAGTGAAGAAGCTGATCCAGTGAACATTAAATAAGTTTATTATACAAATCAACAGAATTTATATAACATAGTAACAAACAAAGAAAAGCATATATCGTGCCATGTTGCACCGACCTGGAAAACAAAGAAAATCAATTTGATTATAAGCACACCAAATTAAAAAAACTCCAACCACTTTCACTCCTTCATACACCCTGCTGGGGACAAAATTTAAAAAATGATAAGTGATCTTAACTACAGTCTAATTTGGTGGGGCGTCAACTAAAGCCACGCTCTATAAATTACTATTTCTAATGTCAAGGTTCTGCTGGTACTGCCGAAGACTATCTGCACAGTAGCTAACTCTGTCAGCGTTATACGCCACTAAGTCACACTCTGCACTGCTACTTAATAGACTTTTTCTAACTCTAAGGCTCAGAGGCTACCCTCTAAGAATAATATGAGACTCTGCAGGTCCCTGATCTAATTTTCCCCATCTCTCCACTTCTGCCTTGTTGCTCTCGTTTCATTTCAGCAACCGGGAAATGATATCCCTTTCTTCCTGGTTCTGACTTGTACTTCTGATGACTAGGCACTTGCCGTAGACTGTAGAGGCTTCTCTATTTGGCGAAAAGAAAGCTGATTCTCCTTTGCTATATTACCCCTCATTTGGGTTTAGGCCCTTCGGTAGTTACCGAGGCTAAAAACGACACACCAACCCGCTTGCTTGGGTTCCATGGGTGTGTATATGAGCTGAGAGCTCCGGGTCTTAAGAAAACCCTTTTCACTGAAGACTGCGTCGCTGTCTCGACCTGCTCTTCCTCGCTCCCTCTCTCTGGGGCCCACAATACTCAGAGCCGATACCCCTCCACGGTACAAGCTCTTACGCCTCTGGCGTTTTTCTCTCCTGCGAAAACTGGCTACCTTTGCCAGCTGTCAGGAACAACAGTTATTGGCAACTCCCGCTCTTCGGGCCGTGACCACTGCTGTGGACACAAAAGACATGCCACTCTGTACTACAATACCAAAATACTTCCATATAATAAACTTACATATAAAACGTAAACAGTGGATGCTTCAGTCACGCTCATATCTTAGCACAAACATGTAAACACCCGAACGAAGACTGCTCCACCATTTCCCCTCTCTTGTGCACGACGATACGTAAATATTTACTGACTCTGGGTCATCTCCCCCCGACTACACCCTGTCTGTCTAGTAAACCCGACTCACTGATCAATACTAATTATACACAGCTTGCTCAGGCCTTAAAACATTAAAAACAGGTAGGGGAACCTCCCGTACTTAGGCCTACTTTAACTCTGTAAGCGGTCACAGGACCTTATCATCGTTTCCCCCTTATGATAAAAATGCACAACAATTAACTGCACATCAATGATTAAAATTCACCATTACATTTATATATTACATTTCTATACACAGAAATATATCTATCTCTATAGACTATATTACCTAGAACTCATTAAATTCCATAACACAAAAATCAAATACTACTCTGCATAATATTTAATTACACAACCACTTAAGGCACCATAATTTTCCTTTCACCTCTACCCCACGTGGTTTCCCTGCAATTATATTTTAACTCCCCCGATAGAAAAATACTTAATTATCTACTCTATCCATCCAGAATTCCTACTCGAATAAATCCCGATAAACCACGTGATTAAATTTTCCCGAAAAAAAAAATCCGTTCCCGTATTTTATTAGGAGACTTATCAGAATTAATCTCTCAATGAAATAAAATACACGTGCTTCAGAATATTCTGTAAATTAATATAAATCTAGGATGCGTGTATGTCTACAGACTTTCTATTAAATCTAAAGAGCACACCTACGTAATATCTCTTTATCACTCATAGACACTGTAGAAATAAATGATGGCGTTACAAGTTATAAAGTTCAAAATTAAATTAAATTAGAACGGACTAAGGCTCTATTAGAGAACTAGATTTAATTCCACGCTACTTTAAATTATTGACATACCAAATATTGCGTTCAGCGTTAGAAGCCGACAATATGCTTGATACACGGCCCAGGATTACTGCCGGAAGAGACCGCTAAAATCGAAAAGCGCTACTTTATCTGAGATTTTCCTGCTCTGACCCCCTACCTACCTGAGGCTAGGGCGTCTCTTCCTACAACCAATAGAATTAAAGATACTCTAAAATTTTCCATGCGCTCATCTCTAAATTTAGAACCAGTGTATTCTTGCTTCCTTTAAATGCGCGCGTAATTCCGGCTACGTAACGTTACCTAACGTCGTCCGCTAGCGTGAGCAGAAAGTTGGGCGTTACCTGGGTAGGGGTCATCTCCCCTTCCCCACGAAAAATGACCGCGATAAATTTAACAACGCAAAAAAATGGAATTTCAAGATCGCGATATTTAGAAATAGGCCGACTGGTGCCATTCAGTACTAACTTACGTTAATCCCTATAGAAAAAACCTGCAATTACTTTACCTACAGAAAAAATCTAAACACCCCTATTATTCAGAGAGAAAAAGAATACTTCCCAATCTTTAATAGAGGGAAGACAAAAATGGCAAACTCAAAATGGGGCCTATTGAAGACTAAATCACAGTAACTCCGTCACACTTTCACTTTCCTTCTGGAGTCCATAGTATGGCAGGTCTGGTAATAATAGAAATATCATCATCCTTTCTTTTTCTTTGCGCTGTTTATGTAGCATGGAGCCACCACTACAGCTGGTCCCCTGCAGGAAGTCTGCCTCAAGCATTCACATCCTCTTCCAGCTGTAGCTTCTGTAACAGTTTCTTTTAATATGATGAGGTTGCTAGCCCCATGCACAGACTCATATTAGTCATCTTGAATGATATGCCTGTGGTCGCTGTAGTCCTGTTCTTTCTTTGTCCTATCAGAGGGACACCCCCCCCCCCCCCCCCCCCCCCCCCCCCTGGGACCTGCATGGGGCAGTAAAAATATGAATATCATAAATATGCATATATGATTTAGAATCTACACAATTTCACAATTAGCTGATGAATATTTTACAGAAAACTAAGCACAGAAAAATGCACCATTTTGAATGCAATACCCGAGGTACCCCCTGTTGAGAACCACTGCATTACGCCATTTCTCAGGCAAAACAGAATGACATTTGTGATATTGTTCTGTTGACAGAACTTGCTGTAACTGTGGTTGTTCTTTTCTTTTTTGAACAGTTTGTTTTGCCATGCTTATACTTTGTGTTATAAAAGAGGAAATAAATGCAACTGAATTTCAAAGAGTCCCATGCTACAATTTTGGTTTTATTAGTTCAGTGCAGTGTTGTCTCGTGTATCTGTGAACAAGTTTGTTATCTCACAAATATTAGCTCACCTTTGGAGGAAACCTGAATCCTTCAGGAGAATGTAAAAGTATGTTTCTATTTGGCTGTCTGCATATACAGTAACTTTCTCCCCCATTTTGTTCTGTCTCCATTTAGGGAAAAACAGATATCTTTCATTCATCCAGAGCTATGTATATTGCATAGGCCACTAATTGTACTGTTGTGTGCTTTCACTTTTTCTCCTTGTTTGTTTGTTTGTTTTTTGTATCTAGGTTGTTGGTTTGTCATCAATTGTTCTTATCTGTCTGTTAATATACAAGCATGACCCAAGTAGGCAGCAGCACTAATTTATTCTTGTAGGACCAAAGTCTAGACATAGAGCGTTATCACATGGATGGATTGAATGTAGTTATTTCATTACTTAATATTACTACTACTTGTGCATGTATTTGATTCTCACCTTTCATTTACTGTTTGATATCATTTACAGATTAGCTCTCTTGTACATCTAAATTGGATTTAGTAGGCCATTACATTTGTGAATAAAACCTTTATCATTATCATAATTATTACTTTCAGCACAGGCTTTTAACAAATACGTTCCGAGCCTTCCTATCTTGTGCTATCTATTCAAGATCTTCATCCACTTCATATCTGTCTACTTCATGTTTTTTGGTCTCCCTCTACTTCTTACCTTGGGGATTACAAAACAAGGACTGCCCTTTAAGGCTGTTAACTGGTTTTCTCAGTGTATGTCATGTCCAGTGCCAGCATCTTGTCCCCACGTTCTGTGCCACTGGTATTTTTTCTGGTTCTTTCCATCAGTTCTACATTGGTGATCTCATCATGCCTTTTCAACCATTCTATTCTGTGCCAGCACCCATTTATGAAAGTCTGCTACTTTCTGGCTGCCATTTTTATTGTCCTTCATGTTTCAGAACCATAAAAGTTTGAAGGTTGTGATTTTCGTTTTGGTCTTGATTTATTTTGAATGTCCATCTATTCCCAAAGCAGTGAAAGCTCCTCTTGCCTTTTTTTTTTTTCCCCCATTCTTATTTGATATCATTATTTGTTCCTCCAACTTTTTCTGTATAGCTGCCAAGATGTATATCTGATTCCACATCTTGTATGGATGTACCTCCCAGTGCAACCTGGCTATCATGTGTCACATGTATGCTCATAATATTGTTGTTTTTTCTTTATGTATTTTAAAACCAGATTGATATAGCCTCTCATGGAGTATTTTCATTTAGTCTTTTATCTGGTTATGATTATGAGACAGTAGAGTAGAGCCAGGCATTTGGTGTAATCTGTATCATCATTTTGATTTTTTTTTTGGCTGATGTGCGTTCTCAGTGTATGTCATGTCCAGTGCCAGCATCTTGTCCTCACGTTCTGTTAACTGGTTCTCTCAGTGTATGTCATGTCCAGTGCCAGCATCTTGCTTCTGCTAACTGAAGTTCTCTCAGTGAATGGTGTTCCATCCTTTCTTATCTGAAAGGGCTATTAAGTTGCTCTTCATGGAGAATTCTACATTTCATGACTATATTGTTTCTTTATTAGGTTCATGAACTTGAAGGGGACTTCATAATTCCACATCATTTTCCTGAGTGTTTATGTCTGAACTGTTGAATGCCTTTTGATAGTTAAATCTGATGTAAAGTGATGAGTTCAGTACCAAGCTCTGTTTGGCTGCTTTGGACTGCAAACTGCTGTTTTCAGGATCGGTTTGTGTAAAACCTGCCTTTTCCTCTTTCACCTGTCTGCCTATGGCATCTTTTACATTTTATGTCCTTCATGTTTCAGAACCATAACTTGGGTTTTTTGTTAAATCATTCCTCAGTAATTTTCGCTTTTGGTCTTGATTTATTTTGATGTCCATCTTTCCTTCCAGCAGTCCAGGAAAGACTCCTCTTGCCTTTTTTTTTTTTTTTAGACATTCTTATTTGATATAATTTGTCAGCAACTTTTTTGATGGCTCTGCTGGAATGATTCCCATGTGGATGTACCTCCCAGTGCAACCTGGCTATCCATGTCTCTTATGAATAATATTGTTGATTTTTTCCTTATCTATTTTTCACATTAACTTCTCATGGAGTATTTTCTTTAGCTTTAGGTGTCTGGGGGGAATTATGTGGAGCTGGTAGAGCCAGGCATTTGTTGTAATCTGCTATCCATCTCATTAGTTGCTCATTTTTTTTTTGGCTGATGATGTGCTGTTTTAATAATCATGTCAATAGCCAGTGCTTCTAAGAAGAGGAATGGTGACATCCTTTCTTATCTGAAAGGGCTATTAAGTTGCTCTTCATGGAGAATTCTACATTTCATGACTATGTTTTCTTTATTAGGTTCATGAACTTGAAGGGGACTTCATAATTCCACATCATTTTCCTGAGTGTTTATGTCTGAACTGTCTTGCCTACTTGATAGTAAATTTGATCTAAAGTGTGAGTTCAGTATCTGTTTGGCTGCTTTGATCCAAACTGCTGTTTTCAACCGTCAAAGCAGTAAAAACCGGCCTTTTCCTGCCTGGTGGCTGTCTTGTAGGGCAGCACATCAAATTGATTACCACATTTTCCTCGGTTCGACGGCCATTCCTTCAGTACATTTGTGCCCCAACTGACCAGATAGATGTCTTTCTTTGCATCTCAGCTTCTCACATTGTCAGACTTAACCAAGTAATTTGTAGACATCTCTGTATAAGTGTCAGCGTCTGCTTTGATGGCTCTGCTGGAATGCCATGTGGGCCAGCGGCTTTTCCATCTCTTAGAAGCTTTCTTGATTTCTTCCTTATCTGTTTTTCACATTAACTTCTAACTCATTTTCTGCTAGCTAAGGTGTCTGGGGGGAATCATGTGGAGCTGATATATTTGGAACTTCTGTTGTAATACGCTATCCATCTCATTAGTTGCTCATTTTTTGTTATTATGCTAGTTTTGATTCTCGTCTTTAATTAATACCATTTGATTGCTTATAATTCCTAGTTAGCTTCTTTGTACGGTTGTACACGTCTTTCATATTTTCTTTGGCTGCCTCTCTTGCCTACTTGTCAGTATATTTAATCTTGTGTTTTCTTATCTTCTTCTTCTTTGATCCATAACCACCAACCATCAAAGCAGTCAGCGGCAATCACGCCTGGTGGCGTCTTGTAGGGCAGCAGCAAATTGATTCCACTTTGCTCGGTCGGCACCCATCCTTCGTACAGTGCCCCAACTGTGGTTCATTCTTTGCATCTCAGCTTCCACAGTTCTCCGCCAAGTTGTTTTTGGTCGGCCTCTCTTTCGCTTTCCCTTGGGGGTCCATAGCATAGCTGTTCTTGTGATGGTATCAGGGTCCCTTCTGAGGACGTGGCCAACCCAACTCCAGTGTCTGCCAGCTATGATGGTGTGCATGTCCTCCTGGTTACTCTGAATAAGTAGTTCTTGGTTGCTGATGGTGTTTCATCAGTTTTTTCCTGGATGTATTGATCTTAATTGTGGCTAGCCACAATTTTGTCGTTGGCCCTGATGCCACATCTGCTGCTCTGTGTACGTAAACGTTATGTAATGAATCTATAAAGATGATCTGAGCTTTTTATTTATGCATATGTGATTAATCTGATTTTCTTCCCTGTGGTCTGGTGATGTACATGTTGCTTTATGTGCTATTTTATGTGGAAACATGATTCCTTCTGTCACAGGGCTGAAGCACAGAAATTATGAATATTTCTCCATTTTCATTCATTGTCACAATTTATGATTTCCAGTGATGTCTTCATAGCCTTTAATATCTGTTCCTATCTTTTCAGTAGCTTCAAAATTGTAATGTCTTTTCTTTCTTTTTTTTTTTTCTTTTTTTTTAAATCCATGACATTTTGTTTGTCTGGTGTTCAATTCTTCTTTCACGGATTCGACTTTATCATTGGTTAGCGCAAAACATTGGTTTTTATCTTAAGTTTCATTTTGGCAGTTTTGAATTTTGCTTTTGCATTCCCATTCTACAAGTGCCTTCTTCTTTTGACAGCATTAGAGCCACACATTCACTGTGATATGCTCTTCCTTCCTAATGTCTTGTGCCATACCTTCAAGGTCTTTCCGAGTTTTCCTTATCCCTTTTAAGTCTGTCTCCCCCAAAAGTTTTTTGGTATGTGCAGGATCTGTTTGTCTAAAACCTGCCTGTTGTTTTTTTCAGCTGTCTGCCTATAACATCTTTCAATTTTTTCCTCTCCAGCTCTTATCACAAAGGGTTTAGTAAGTTTTCCTTCATGAACAAATGCGCATGTTTTGTATTCTTATGTTTTCTGTATCATGCTAAAGAAACTTAAGGGGAAATCCGTGGTGCCTAATCATTTTCCAAAGATTGTATGTGATTAATTGCCATAGAACGGGGGGAAAGTTGACTGTTTATTATATTTTAAAAAATAATAAAGATAGTCCGATGGCAAATACTACCGGTGGGGGACTGAAGGGTTAGAGACTTCACCTCTACGCAGCTTTATGAGTTGGCGTGACAAGTTCCCTTCCCCTCTGCTTTTGCATCCCTAATTCTTCTTTCTTCTTCTTCTTCGTTCGCCCTGAAAAGGACGGTGGTTGCGTTGTGTCTGTTTACAACGTAGCTGTGATATCTGCACCTTTCGATCGACACATCCGACTTCTGCACGGCATTTTTAGGACCGGGTTTGCCTTCCCATTTCGATCCACACTCGCTCAGCCAGCCTGCACAGCTGCAGACTGTTTCCAGGACCACCACGTGGAGGTGGAGTGCGGTCTTGACCAGCTCTGGTTCGCTGGTCCTGACGCAGGCAGTCAAGCTATGAGTCGCTGACTGCGGTCTCTATTGCTGCGTCTTGAGGTCCCGCATCCCTAATTCAAGAGCAGAGTCAGGTATCCATGTTTACAGCTAGGCAGGCTGAAACATGGGCCTATTTACCTCGAGTAGAAAGAGCTGTTCTGAACTACTCGAAATCGTGATTACCTTTATCTGGAACTAATAGTCTGCTTGGAGCTAATGCTTATAACAGTTTGTGAAGTTGAAAGTTGCACTGTGTCCAGATTATATAGCTGTTATCGCCTCTAGTATCTCAGAAGGCTTGTTCAATGCGCTGTGCTACTCCAATTCTTTCTGTGTTCTCTGGCGCTGATAACGGCGTTCTTTAATTATAGGAATCGGTGGTTTTCAGTCTGTGGTACGTGACAACCAGTGGTGATTGTAGGGACAGACTGTCCCCTAGGGCGCTGAAATTAGCAGGGCGTCAGAAAGTTTCACTTGTCATACATGGTGAAAGAACATTGGCGGATGAGGAAAGGGGGAGCAAACTTTGCCACGGATTCGGCTTGCAAACCACTGTTGATGCGTGATGTTTTAGAAATTGTTGTGTTTTAAATGAAAGTCCGATTGACAGTGGTTAGAGCACTAGTCTGTCATGGCATAGGTGTCGGGTTCGATTCACGGTGTCGACATGCTCCAGTCTACCCAGCTGTAAATGAGGACCTGACTTTCTTCTTGCGTTAGAGAAGGAAAAGGCAGTAAAGAAGGGAACTGGTCACCCCACACCTCTGGACGCTGGACCTAGTATAGTGAGGTCTCTAACACTTCATTCCCCTACGGCAGTATCTGATACGGGACTACCTTGACCTTGTAGTTTTTAAAATGAGCTGTGAAACGAGGTTTAATTTAAAACAATATCGGTGGGCTGATCTGAAAAAAATATAATAAATCCTTGCGATGTAGGTCAAACGATGCTTACAGGTGTCATAGGAGACTTATTCTAATACGGTCTTTTTCCCCCAGCACTCAGAAGTTTTACGTAAAGGGAATGATACACCGGGGGGGGGGGTGTTCGGAGGCGACAGACCATTGGCGGAACTAGGAATTTTCAAGGATGGGGCGATACATCAGAATGATAAGGCGCCCGCCCCCAACAAACTCATACTTTTAGACAAAAAACAAAATGGTTCAAAACTGTGACAACTTTATACTTTTATTATACAGTAACTCACAAATATTCATTTTTTATTTTTAAAATATAAATCTTTATAACATAATTACATAACAGTAAGGTACAACTAGAAGGAGCCAAAATTTAAAAAAAATCGTTCATCTTTTATATTATAGCATAACATGTTTTTTATTTGGGATTGGACGCCCGATACAGAAATTATCCGCCTCTTGTCACAAAGTCATCTGTTTTTGCGGCTCGAGTGAAGTCGCCTAGCTGGCGCCGTATTTTGTCTCATTGTTATCTGGCGGTTCACTTTATTGTCTTTCGTTGTCCCGCCACGTAGAATTATTTGCAAACTTCGTTCGTAACCTTTAGGGTACTTACCATTCTCCAGTAGCAAACACCTTTTAATTCGTCCGACCTAACGATTGCTTACATTTAAGTCCCAAGTTGGGGGGGGGGGGGGATACTGGAGCGGTTGATATGAAATAAAGGCTTTAAAAGTCCCACGGGAGGGGCGATCGCCTAGTCGCTACCCCCTTGGATCCGCCAATGAGACAAACAAAGAATAGGATTACTGCTTCCTCGGGCATGTCGTAGGAGGCGACTAATATGAGGTTTTATTTTGGCTGACAACCTGATCATGCAGTGGCGGATCTACATTTTGGAGGCCCTGAAACTTGAACTCGTGGAGGGGCCCGTTTTATTTTTTTTTTTTAAATTGTTGGGGATGGAAAGAAACATATTATAGAGAAAACTGGTTTTGGGGGCCCTGAAGCTCAAGCTTTATTAGCTTCATAGTAGATCCGCATCTGTCGTCGTGTAATACAAATTACTATAAAACCACTGATGCAAGAGCACACGTGCTTTCAATTGTTGGCTTCCTGCAAAGGAGCCAGCTGCATTAGTGGAGCAGAAAGGGAAGCGGTGGTGATAATGATGATGAAAAATATACCTTCGATAGGAGACAAATAATTGCCTTTTTTTAAAATCATAAGATAATATAGGGCCTACACTTTGCTGTAAACCGCATACAATTTCAAAAAAAGATAAGTATAAATCCCTGTTGTTAGATATTTGAGTGGATAGTGGTACGGTATAGATATACCGTTCATATTTAGTCGTTCGCGTGGGCATCATTGGTCTACAAAAGGAAGGGTTAAAACGCATTGTGTTTTGAAGCCCAGAATTCAGTTATGTGTGCCTGCAGTAACTCGTTAAAAACTTCGCGCCTTTAGTAGTGTCGTTTTACCTCCCAATTTTCTGTACCAAGTATGTGATTTATTTCTTTTAAATGTCCATGCAGCTTTTATTTATTTTTTTTTCAATAGGGGGAATTGGGGAGGGGATGTTTATGTACACACACACACACACACACAAGCAAAGAAGTTAATTAGAGCTCCCTTTAATGTGTGCTGGCTTGCATGAGAATGATCTAACATTGTGGTTGCATTGGAAAGTAGATACAACTTGCAGTCTTACTAAGCGGTTGTATTACGCTAGAAGTGTAACATATATGAGACTGGTAGTTGGGTTGTATTCATCTCTCTCTCTCTCTCTCTCTCTCTCTCTCTCTCTCTCTCTCTCTCTCTCTCTCTCTCTCTCTCTCTCGTTCTCATACACACACACAATTTTTGTGTGTAGGTACAATTCTCTTTGGAATTTTTTGAAATGCCTTTTTATGTTAAGCTGTGATACTTCTTATTTCATCTTTTAACTCTCAAAGGAGCATAGGCTTTCATCAAACATGTGGCAAGTGAGCAATTTTACAATGGCTATATATTGGTTGTTGGTTTGTAGCTTTAATCTCTCACTCCTCTCTCCCTCTCTCTCTCTCCTTCTAATATGTTTTTGCGTGCCATTCTCTTTTGGATTCTTGTTTTCTTTAAATGTATTTTAAGTTAAGCAACTGAACTGTTCTGGATTTTTGAAAATGGACCTTTCGAACACCCATTATATTATTGAAAGCTTATCTAAAACTCTATCAGGGTATCGAAAGCGCACAGGGCCACCAGGCTTAGAATTTTTGGAGCGATCACTAGCATAGATTACATATCCAACCATAAGCCAGGATCTAATAATAGTTAAACAGTTCATGGCTTTGTAAACAGAATAATCACATATATCTGGCATTGATTCATGAGCTTATAGAAATCTCGCATTCCCCAGTCAGATTTAAAAACTGCCTCACATGTCTTGTTTCTTCAATTTAAAACTGTGTACGGCAACTGAGTGTTGAAAAATCTAAGCGTGGTATAGCGTTTTAGTTTTTGTATTCGTTCTTTCACTCGCCCCCCCCCTCCCGGTTTTTATGTTTATTAGGCTTATAGTGATAATCATACCCCAATTTATGCTAAAGGTTATTTAGTAATCGGTTGCACGTTCTCTCTGTCTCTCTCTACACTTCTATATATATCGATCTTCTGTCATTCATTCTGTCTTTTTTCTTTCTTTCGTCAGCGCTCTTGTCTGTGCGGCATTTTAAACACTGTCATTACCTGCGGTTATTGTTATTGTTGAACCAAATCGACATCATTGCACTCCGGGCAAACCCATATGTGCTCAGTCTCCCTCAGTATATGTCGAAGAGTGAATGATTACTGTTCCTGTAGCTCGCTGGTTGTATACACGACGGATGCATTCTCTCATACGTCCATCTCTGCTAGCCGTGTGATGCCAAATTCCAACAGTCTTAACTTTGATGATTCATCTATTGCAGTGTGTATTCTCTAACAGGCCGTCATTAATGGTTCACAGTATCTCTCCCTTATCCATATCCAGTGTCCCCACTACCGGTGCTCTTGATGCTAGTCTGTCAGCTCTCTCGTTACCGTATGCCTCTGCATGACCAGGACAGTAGATCCACACCAGCTCCTGCAGACTCGAAGCTTCTATGAATGTTTTCCATTCATGCCGTAGCAAACCATTTTGAACTTTTCGAAGCATGTACTGAGAGTCTGACACAATGACTCCCTTTGTTAAGAAGTTTCATATATCCACCTTAAGGCTGCAGTAACTGCCTCTACCTCCATTCTCAATCTGGAAGTTATCTTGTAAGCACCGCTATGTTCGGCGACGACTCTGCCCTTTACCCTTGCAGAGAAGCCCCAACCTGATTTCTCAACACGGATCACAGACCCATCTGTAAACACAATGGCATCATTATCCCCGGCATGATCATGTATCAGTTGCTTAATGTCCAGTTCTGCTTTCCCATTGCCCCAAGTTCTACACTCTCTGTTGTCTGTGTTACCTGCAGTATCTGGAATTACCTGCCGTTGCAACTAAAGGACATTATATAAATGACAAGACACAAACTGCAAATCGTTCACCTAAATACAAGTAGTACACAGACAGGTAGATTGTTAATCGCAAACGTTTGAAACCAACATAGGAATGATCACCAGATTAAGTGAAAATTTTACTGGAGACTTCACAAGACTGTGTATTGTGTATGGGTGTCCCAGATTTGCCACCTGTCGCTTACTCTTTCCAGTCTGTTACAATCGCTTCTTCTCCTCTTGAAGATACCGAACTGGCACATTAGAGGCGAAAGAAAGAAAGGTGGCTATTGATTTTATAGAGAGTTCACACAGTTAAAGATAAGGAATACAGTTTGAAGGTCTAGACCAGTGGTCGGCAAACCAGGAGCTTTTGGGATTTACTTTATTAGGATCTACCGTATATATACTGAAGCACATTAAAAACGCACCACTATTATATATACTGATGCCGAGAAGCTGGAAAAAAAAAGTGTGGGAATGGATTTTCTCCGTGTTTGTCATGAGGTAGAGAGCGAATGGCTGCTGGAATGGAAAGTGCATGATTCAACCCACGGGTTCGTGTACAGACTACATGAAAACAATGAAAGTTACACGTGCAACACGATTCCCAACAGCTATGATCCTGAAAATGTGTACGCGTTGTGGCAGTATACTCGATATAAAAAGGCCGTTGAGACAAAACACCCAGTACATGTGCTTGAAATGCCACGACTATCTGAAAACGACCGCCAGCGAGCCATTGGTATGTTGGAGACCGGAATGAGCTCGCGGGCCATTGCCAGAAGGATGAATTGCCACCACAGCACTATTGTACGTCTCAATGAACGTTACGGAACCACTGGCAGTGCCCGGGATAGACTTCGGAGTGGCCAACCACGAGTTACTACCCCTGCGCAAGATCGTCATATTGTGCTGAGTCACCTAAGAAATCGTTCTCTCCCGGCAAGTCAAACAGCAAGAGCAATAGTGGGTAGACGTGGGCAAGTCTCTCGAATGACAGTCATACGACGACTCAGAGATACAGGCCTTACTGCAAGACGATTTTATGTTGGGCCAAACTTGACTCGCAGACATCGTCAGCAGCGCCTGCAATGGGCAGAGCAACATGTCAGATATACTAGACTGCAGTGGAGTGCTGTCCTATTCACAGACGAGAGCAGATTCAACATATCCTTTGCTGATGGACGTATGCGGATTTGGCGACAGTGTGGAGAGCGCTTTGCAGATTGCTGTGTTCGTCAGCACAACCGATTTGGAGGTGGCAGTATTCACATTTGGGGAGGATTCAGTTTTCACCATCGCTTGCCTCTTCACGTCTTCCGTGGAAATTATCCAGACTTGCAGCTTCTCCAGCAGGATAACGCACGTGCGCACACCGCATGCATTACGCAGCAATATCTACAGCAGCAGAACATTGTGACGATTGATTGGCCTGCCCTATCACCAGACATGTCCCCTATAGAACATCTGTGGGTGGGACGAGCTTGGACGCAGAGTCTACAGGCAAGGTTCTCCAGCTAATCTGCAACAGCTCGAAGCTGCTCTTACACGTGAATGGGACTTGATTCCCCGGAATTTCCTTCAGAGACTTGTGCGTTCCATGCGGAGCCGCTGCCAAGCTTGTTTGCAAGCACACGGTGGACATACCAGATACTGAGGATAGTGTGAATGAATATTTTTATTGGTTGCATTTTTGGTTTTCTCCCTTGCCTGCACAGAATGCAATGAATTTCATAACAATCAAATGTACAAATTAATGACCAGCATGGATTCATAGGAAAATGAATAAAGATTCCAAATATGTAAACTTGTAAACACTTATATTTACATTTCACACTCTGTTCCTGGATTATACAGGTGGTGCGTTTTTAATGTGCTTCACAATGGGCAGCTTAGCCTTATTAATGACGCAATCACTTCTGTTGTTCCCCTATTATACAGTATATGTCAGTCCACACAAGACAAAGACCTTGATACTGTGTCTAGTAAATGATAGAAGACTTAAGAACAGTAGTATAGAACAGAGGGTAGGTTTCTGGTATTGTATAAACATTTATAACATATAAGGAAGGGAAACCCGAGGCCTGTAAACAGTAAATAAATATTAGACAAACATAAAGGTATGTTTTCAGGCACTCGTATATAAGTCGCGTTAAACATTGAGTAAGCGCTATAGTTTTTTTTCCTTCGCTCCTAATGCCATATTTTTGCCATGCGATACAGAAGAAAAGGGTTAGAATTTTTATTTTATCTAGATACTTGTGTCCCTCAGTCTTTATCATCACTTCCCCCCCCCCCTCCCCCCCCCCCCCCCCCCCCTTCCACGATCCGTCTGAAATCGGGTTTTAAAGCCTTGTGTAGAAACTCACACTGACTTTCTAAATACATGTAGTTCTTTGTTTACGCGATATATGCGTTCCGAGACCCTCGCGTGATCAGAAATGGCGTAAATGGAAGAGAATTTTCTCATTCAAAAACATTTAAAGTGGGGGGGGTGGGGGGGGGGTGGGTGAGGACATAATAGTAAAAATAAATACATATAATAATAAACAGTTTAATATACCATTCGTATTAAATACATGTACATGTCACGAAAACAGCATTGACTGGACCATTACCTTCTTCATTTTTATCAACTTCTAATTCAACGAGGGGTGGGGGTAGTGAGTCATTTGAATGAGCAGCAATGAATTGTTTGCTGAAAAAGGTGTCCAATGGAGTTTGGGACTTTCTCAGCTCACTGAGGATTTTTTGGTAGGGAGCAGCACATTGCATTATTTTCCTCCTGACCACAAAGCTCCTGTCCATGTTAGGATCATCTTGTTCAAAATTCATAAGGCAGGATTCAAGAAGTTGAAAGGCCTCCTTTAATCGTTTCGCTGTAAGTTGTCGGCCTTGTGCTTATTGCTGGCTGGTGCAAGTTGCTGCTTCTTCTTTTGTGGTGATCTTCTTCAGCGCCAACAACTCCTCGTTGCTCAGTTCTGCTTACTGAGATTCAAGCAAATTTACCATTTCTTTTTCGTCAATTCCATATAAACCGGTTCTTGATGCCATTCTGACTCCATCCTTAATAGCTGTGATACGATTGTCATAAACGCTAAAACCTTCAATGTCATGACAGAATTGAAGGCACAGTTTTTTTCCCCCCCCACACACCGTTCATGCATTCTCGCAGGACTTCGTTCCCTGCAGTCTTGATTAGCGAAAGTGCATCTTTAATAGTGAATGCCTACCAAAAATCCATCAAATAAACATTCAAAATGGCATCATCTTGCTCTCGCTCTGCCGTTGGCGCTCAGATAAAAATGTCTAAATATCGGGTCGCGTAACTTCGCGTTTGGCGCCTAACTAAAACAAAAATGCCTAAAAATTGGTGTGCGTAAGTTCGAATTCGCGTAAATGAAACACGCATAAACAGAGAACTACCTATATTACTTATGAAGCAGGGTGGACGCGCCAGCTCAGTTTATTCCATTCATTGAGACATCAAATAAATGGTTTTTTCTCTGTCAGAAAAAAAAAAAAAAAACCACGTGAGTTCATTATTTTCGTATGAACAAAACGTTTTTACTTTTGAGTAATGTCCCAGAGGTTTCTCAAGCTTAGTTTATGCATTGGTAATTACCTTCACTAACGTCGAGTAGCAGAATGGTTATATATATTGCTTCTCGAGGGAAAATTACCGGGTTGGAAGTTGAGAAAGTCATACTTTTGTTCACAATAATGTTCTACGTTTGACGAGAAGAAAAATGGTGCATAAAGAGGGTTAGGGAGAGAATATTTCACGATGTTCTGACGTGGATAAACACATTGTAATATATTTCTAGTTCTTATAATCCCTCATCGCTTTTTTTAATCAGCTATCTGTATATCTTTCCGTCCATCCACCTCTAATCTGTCTATCTGTCTGCCTAATTTGTGAATGTCTCTTGGTACGCCTGTCCGCTAGTCTTTCAGTTTCGATGACTTCCATTTCTCACCGGAGTCTCTTCCTAACTTTATCAGGTAGGCGGTGGGGAGGTAAAAAGCCATGCTGTTAGTAATATGTAGCAGAGAAATAGGAACACAGTATTAACTACCCGTATGTTTTTTTTTTTAAATAAAATTTTGCCTCGTGTTGGCGAGGCGCGTCCCGTTCAACCTAGTCGGTTATATTAGGGCGCATGTTCAAATATAAAAGATCTTAAGGTCTGGAGAATGTTTAGTTATTGTTATAACCCGTATGTTCCCTTTAATTTGCAGAGGTCATTCGATTCGTGGCAATATTAAAAAGCTGGAATAGATCCAGAAAGTTAAGCTGCCGTTATTGTTTGGTTAACTGTTTATAGAATGTCCGCTCCCTAGCAGGTGAGGCATGCTCCATGCGGGGAATGGGCAGTCGCCAAGGCGCAGGGGCGTACTTATTGTAATTTGCACTTGGGCCTGATCCTACCTTTGGCATCCCCTCTTTCCCCAATGACGAAACACACTTGCAAGTATATTTTTAACAGTAATTAGTATCATAGTAGAGTCCGATGGAACCCACCCTCCTTCCTGGCTATCATACTGTGACGGTATTGCCTCCCCTGCTTTGCAGTAGTGGTCCAACAGTGGCCAAAACTCAAGAGTATCTAATATGGGCTTCAAAGGTATCTACCTTCGCACAAGATTACTCTTGGCAGAGATGTAGATAGACGGGTGATGACACTTCTATTACAAAGGGAGTCTTTACAAGATATTCAGAATAAGCGAGAACAATACTGCTTTGGCTGAGTATGTTAATTTTGTAATTCCGCCGACAGCTTTTGTGAAGGATTTAAGCACTTATTACATTCAGCTCGTTTAAGCCCCCACCCCTGATTTACTCAGTGGAATTCTATTATTTTAGTATAGCTCTATTTAGAGTGTGTAGTAATTTGACTGAGACAAACATGCAGTAACTTTAAAATGATTAAATCGAAGTTAAATTTGTAACATTACAAATAACACAATTTAATAATCACTTTAGGTTTTAACAGTTGGAAAATAATTTGAATAGTTATGGATCATGAAAAGTTATCATCACAGTCTTTAGGGAATGTGAGATGTTACAAGAAGTTCAAGTGGCAGCATATATTTGAACTTAGCTGCCAATGACGGTTCTGCTCCTTCTTATGGGTTGGTTCTTTTCACTCTGCTCAAGCTCGCCTCTGATCATGGTTGTCGGGGGTAGCTCGTTTCCCAGAAATGTCAAGGAGAGTCTACCACGTGGGTCCTTCATCTTAAAGCTTAGACCACGGTTCCCTTCTTGTTCCAGAGATGGTACTTTCTGCTGGTACCACCAATAAGCCAATCCTGACTCACAGACGTTTTGCTCAGATGAATAAAAGAGACTTGAATCGGCCTCTTACACGCGTCTGGGGTGTCGTTAATTTAATAAGTTCCCTCTTTGACTTCGTGTGTGTTCCTTCAGTTTCCTCAGTCCCGGTTTCCTTATTTAAAATGTTAGAGATTTCCTGGGCTATATTGTAAGTCCTGTTGAATACTCCAATAAAAGGTGTCCGGTATATTAAGAAGGAATTCTGAATTCTAATTCTTCACTGTAGCAGTCTGGTGTCTTGGCGAGCTATTTCTCAAGTGAAATAGCTTGAGAAAATGATCAGATTATATTCTCTGCCTTCCCACGCCTTCGTTTGTCATGGAGTTAAAAAAAACGCTCCAATCATATTCAAACAGGTCGGGTTATGGGATAATTTCAAAATATTCCGACATCGGATAATTTTGAACGTAAGGCAGAGGTCAACTCTCCCATATATGGTAATATGTCCGATGCCCTTGTGTACAAACTTACAAACACACCGGTAACCGCATATGACCATGTGTTCGAGATGTAGCAATCTTACTTTTATCTAAAGTAATCTTGTCATCCATGTCTTTTCGTTGATTAAGCCGATAGCGCGGGCCGATGTACGTGTTAATCTGCCGCGCCTATAACCAACAAATCTGGGCAGCGCCAAGCAAATGTGATTATTATCACCTACAGGGAGTGTCGAATGATTTGATAAAATCAAATATCTGCTACTTAGCAGAAAAATAACGAAGAAAGAAAGAAAAGTGCGACAATTGAGAGCAAGTAATAAAAATCAGTACCACAAATGTACCGATACTGCCGGAGTGAAACAAAGATCGATAGGGGCCGCCCCGTTTTGTCACACATACGGGGCGGATCACCACCTCCTTTTGTACTCCACTGCCAAGACGTGATGCTAATTGGGTAGGGGGTGGAAGAGAAGGGTGTCGGTTTTGAATAACAACAATTTAACACTGCAACTGGTGATGTTACGCAACGGAGGGAGTACTACTATTTGCATTCTTCCTTTTCCGATCCCCGGGGATTTGAGTTTACTCTTTTATCATTGCAGCAGTTGGGGATGGGGTTTTGGGCTTTCTTACAACCCCAGAGGACCTCCCCAACTCAGCGTGCTCAGCTGGTGGATATCACACCAGACCCACTTATTGGCGAGTGATGCAATACTACTAGAAGGTTAGTTCTCTACTACTTGCATGGAACGTCGACATTGACACTAGGTAGCTCTCCCCATTTTTTACCCCGAGAAGTATTCTTTCACGTAAAAATAATATACCGTTCATGTGGTCGCTTTCGTATTTCGCGTTTAGTTGTTGAATCGGCACTTTAATTTCACAGATTCACTTAGTCAAGAAATTATGGCACGGACACCGCAGTCGAAAAAAAAAAAAAAATCAGTTAAATTCAAACACATTTAAGTATCCGGATTGTATTCACTCGTCTGGAATAAATGTCGGTAAAGTAAATATCAGTCTTGTCAACCGGTTAAATTAGTGTGGTTTTTTTTAATGATTGTCTAAAGAGAGACGAAGAAATAGTAAAACCATTTCGCTCTAAGACAAAGGTTCTTAACTTGTGGTCCACCACCCCCTTTGGGATCCATGGATGAATTCTAGGGTGTCCTGGGTTTAAAATTTAAACGGAATTAATATTTAATTTTTAATTGATATGATTTTTAAATATTTAATTTTATTCGGGAAATTATTATAGATTTTTGATTTTAAAGAAACATTCTTTTACAGATTTTTGTCTAAAAATACTACAGTATGATTATATGTAAGTTTAATGATCTGTATTTGTAATAAAATGTATTATGTGTATGTGCTTTTTTAAATTATGCTTTTATGTAATTTTTTTTTTTTTAATAAGAAGGGGTATGTGGCCTACACTTGACAATCAAAAGAGTCCTTGGGACAAAAAAAAAGGCGAAGAACCACTTCTGTAAGGCATGTTGTAAAAGGTGGCTAATGTGGGACTGGCAACATATCGCTTAAACAGATTGCTACAGAAATCATCACTGGAATAGCTCATAGTGTTTTGGTGCAGGGACACTGCTATGACCAACTTCTGTGGTATCCTCTTGCTTCCTTTGAACGTAAAAGGAGATTTATGATGAATGTTATTTGCGCCAATATAAGTTGATCACACTCCCCCATTCATCTCATCTACGCCACTTTCTCAATCTATCTTCACGTGTATTCTTTTTCCGTCTTTTCTCTTGCGGTTTTACGCCTTATTTTCTTCCTTTCCTCCCATACTAACAGTTGTGTGATCACCACCAGGATTTTTTTGTAAAGAAAAACTGTCTTGTCTTATACTTCCTTTCTCTTCTATCATGATGTGAGCTACCCGCGCCTGTAACTATTATATTTATTTGTTTTACGAAGATGTGAGGTTGCCCTGTTTGGAAACTGCCTAAGACGCTTCTTACGACCGTGCTTCAAGGGTAGTCTGCGGACCGATTCTTCCTTTCGCAGATGGAAGTCCCAAGTCATGTGACCATACGAGCGACAATAAAATAATGCGAAAGTATGTCAATCAGTGTTCGTGCTGCTCGTGTTACTTCTAATATAGAGTTGAATGTGACAAGCAGAAGTTCTTGAACTTTAGTTCAAATGCGAGAACTATTTTTAGGTCCGTGTTTCCTGTTTCACATTAGATATTGTCTCAACGCCGCATTCAAAGCGTAATGCAGTGCATCACTGACGTTTTCTACCTCAGGCTTGGATTATGTAGGCCGACATACAACTTTCCGCCTATCGTTTAGTGTTTCTTCCCCACTCATAGCAATATCTTCTACTTACTTGCCTTCATCATTTCTCTCCACAATGATTTTCAACATGTAATGTACAACTTGATATGTTCAGTTTATTATAATGTCTGATTAATTAACATACGGTATATGGCTCCCTAAATTTTTGGTCGGCGAAGAAAACAGGGGAAAACAATCAGACTGCTTTCGCAAAAACTTCCTGGTTGCTATTACATAGTATTAGACGGTTTTAAAATAAAGAGCTACTGAAAAAAAGCCGTATGCCAGTGGACTTAATGCAGTAGCGTATAACAGACACATCTTCTCAGGCACTCATATCCTCCATGGAAACGGACTACAAATGAGGAACAATTCACTTTGCCAGGGCCCGGATTAACATAGATTTGCCTTCTGTTCACTCCAACTAGTGTGGAACTCTGCCGCTTTTCCCCAGGGAAAAAAAATGGCTGTTCGAAACAAGCATAACATTAGACTTACTTCGTGGTTCTGAAACGTGACATGTTGCTATTACAGAGGCGTACCTAAAGTACTTGGCACCCGGGGCGGATGTTACCTATGACACCCCCAGCCCCAATAAAGAAACACACTAGTAAGTAACATTTTAACAGTAAGTACTATATTAATAGTGTCCGATGGCACCCCCTTCCTGGCTGTCACCCGGGCTGACCGCCCCCCTCGAACCCCGTTTAGTACGCCACTGGTTGCTAAGAATATTGCATTCACACTCCAGACCTTTGCCCATGCCTCCGTAGCATTCTCCACATCAGACGACCAGATGATTTTACAGCAATAAAAAGAAAACTGTGAAAGAGAATCACACAACAACTAGAACCAGTGCAGCTGGAGATTACAGAGAAAACTGAAAGATGGATATGGCATTATCTCATAAAGCAACACATCAGTAAGCTTCACTCGTCCTCGACAGGAACCTTAAGGGGAAGAAGAGGAAAGCATTGAAGCTGAAGAGAACCTGGAGAAGAAGGGTAGAAAAGGAGACAAAAGCTCCAAGAACCTCATGGGCAAAGCTAAAGAGAGGAGCCCAAATGGAAACTGGTGACAAGCAACAATTGTAGATCTATATTCCACAGAAAAAAAATGAGCGGTCATGACGATAAAAGTGAAATCAAATTTATACAAATTCCTCGTTGCCAGTGTTAAATAGAGTCTCTGTCATAACTCACCAGTGCTGAACAACAACGTTGTTCTTACGATAGATATGACTTATCGCAAGTGAAAGTGAATTAAATATCTATACCTCTGCACCTGAATATTATTTTTGTTTGGTTTTATCTCGTTTTTGTTTTTGATATTTTTGTTTAACATACAAGCAAAATTGGTAATGTTGGTTTGCCGTATTTATAATAACTTGACAGGCATGATGCCACTTTCCCATATCGGCAGTTATTCATATTATTTGGAATTGAAAACAATATTAATTTTTCTGTGGAATATAGATCTACAATTGTTGCTTGTCACCAGTTTCCATTTGGGCTCCTCTCTTTAGCTTTGCCCATGAGGTTCTTGGCACTTTTGTCTCCTTTTCTACCCTTCTTCTCCAGGTTCTCTTCAGCTTCAATGCTTTCCTCTTCTTCCCCTTAAGGTTCCTGTCGAGGACGAGTGAAGCTTATGTGTTGCTTTATGAGATAATGCCATATCCATCTTTAATTTTTCTCCGTAATCTCCAATATTAAGCACTGGTGCAGAAAAAAGGCTGTCAGTAGCGACAGGACGATTCTCCAGCAACTTCAGAGCAGAGGCAGAGGCCTTGAAAACTGCAGCAGAAGTTATATTGACAGAAGAAAGCGCAGAGAGACAAGTTGCTTTCTTTACTGATGCACAGTCAGTAATTGCAACGTTGAAAAGCCAAAATAATACAGACCTGGATGATCTCAGAATAGTGCTCCACAAACTTTGTCAACGATTCAAAAGTGTTGTGATCCAATGGATCCCATCTCATTGTAACATCACCGGCAATGAAGAGGCTGACAGAATGGCAAAAGAAGGTTCACATCTACCTCAGCCTGATGCAAGCATAACTTTTGAGGAGGCAAAGAGTTTTATCAGAATCAGATACAGAAACAAATGGAATGTTGAACATCCAGGGCACACACAGAATGATGCTTACTACCAGCTCCACAGAAGAGAACAAGTGGTAATCTTCAGACTCCGCACTGGCCACAACAGATTGAGATACCATCTATTCAACAAGCTAAAGATAGGAACTACCGATCAGTGTAACTGTGGCACTGATAAAATGACTGCTGAACATCTGCTTCAAAGTTGTCCCTTATATGTGGTACAGAGAAAGTGCATATGGCCGACGCCAGCTCCTTTCGTGGAAAAGCTTTACGGGGATTCAAATAGCCTCAAACTGACTACTGCTTTCTTTGAGAGCATTCAAGTGGACGTCTGAGAGTGTACGAAGAAGAAAACAATATATATCCTACTTATAATCCATCAAAGGTTGAACGGGATATTTTTTCCATCATTAAATTTAAAAAAAAAACCAACGTGCAAGATGAGATGTCTAAGCTAGGGTGGCCATATTGTTCAACACAAAAAGGAGGACAAATGCCATTTTTTGGTCATAAAAAGGAGGACAAGGGAGGACAATATTTGTAAAAAGTAGGACACCTTTGTTCAATAACTACAAGACGCTGAAACTTATTTTTTTTCTACATCCAAACAATAAGCTAATAAAATCACATTGATTTTGTGCCTACTTATATTTTTCTGATGATAAAACCTTCAACAAAGTTGGGCTACGTTTAAAATATGCATAGAAATAGAGCATGAAAGCTCCTTGAAATTGTACTGCACAAATAGAGTGCCTTTATTGGAATCTTTCCTATAGTGCTTCCAAAGCTGCTTCAGTAGAATGCTGTGCAGTCACAGAAATGATAATAGCTGCTGTTTTGGTTTTGGCACATGAGAATTTGCTGGCAATTTTTGAAACTTGGAAAGCATTCTTTAGTAACACTGAAGTTCAATCCATTGATCTGAAAGAGTTGTGATGTTTTACGGTACGGTATGAAAAGCAAAAGCACCCTCGACCGCGGCAACTTCAAACCTTTCCTCGCTTATTTCTTTATTTAAAAATGTCAGTTTTTATTGCAAACATTCAGACGCAGGTGCTTTCTTGTGCTTTTCTGTTTCTATATGTTTTTTTAAAAATCAGCTGCACCTTTATTTGCTACTGATACAAATGTGCCGCCTCTGCATACAAGACATTCTGCTTCATACTCTTGTCGACCATTGGAAAATCACTGAAATTTTTTTTTCAATTCATCCGTGAACACACACTTCCGTTTTGGCATTTTGAGCGGGTATCTGTAACATAAATATAATATAATGCCCCTAATCAATGGTACATTCGATGTTAAAATTATTTGTAAAATGCAACAGACGAGGTTTTAATTTTAACAAACCCATTACTATACTAGTAACTACTCGTGTATTTTTTCATAATAAACAAATTGCAATAAATATAAAAGCAGTAAGAACTAAGGTTAATATTATTTGTAATTTGCAATAGACAACGAAGTTATAATTGACTAAATCCAGCCCCACGTTCTTATTCATGCCGTTTTGTCTGTTATATTTTCCCTTAACAAATGCCAATAAACCTAAACAGATTTAACCTGGGTTAAAATATGATAGTGATCTATTATAAACTATTGAACAACATGACACTTACGGTAGTGTTGTTGGCAATTTGCGCGATCCGTCGATTTTGCGGAGACAAAAATTCTTAATTCTGACAGAATTTCTGTACTCAGAAAAAGTAATTTAGCCAATCACATAAAAGCCGGATATTTCAACATTTTAAAGAAATCCGACTGGACGCTCAGTTTTGTCGCAAAATGCCGGACAAATCCGGACGTCTGGCCGCCCTAGCCTAAGCAAAGCTGTACTGGAAAAAAAAAATTTGTTTTTAAACTTTAGATTCGCTTTTAAAGTACACTGAAATGTAAAGGATAACACATATAAAGGAGTAGAACTTGTGTACCGGTACAAGAAATATATCCAGCAGTGTCGTACACAATGTGTTGTTCCTATCGAGAAGTAGTGTGTTATGCAAGGCATTGAAGACAAGACGGTTAGTATTCAAGAAGAAAACAAGCATGCTGGATAAATTTGATTTTCAAAATGTCTAATTCTTTAAATGTACTTAACCTATCTTTTTTCTTATTACTAAGCTTTATCCTCGGTATATAAAATACTATTTTCTACATTTTAGTACAGTTTAAAGCGAATCTAAAGTGTTACAAAAACTCTGTTATTAATACGTGTTTTTTTTTTTTTTTTAATGGCTACTTAAAATTACTCGTTAGTGGAAGATTGAAAATTCCCTTGATGTTTGTGGCTTTTAAAAAACTATTTTTAATTAAAGAAAATCTGCTCGAACATAGGGCACGATTTTGCACGGTTTTAGGACTGTTGTTGATTTGCGCCAAAACCCCAGTTTGCAACGATGCTTTTAAAACTCTTTTAAAAAAAAATAGTATAGTGCTAAATCAACACCAATCAACGCAGATGCCCGTCAAAACAGATTTAAGGGATATTTAGAGTGTCACGGTTCTGTACTTTAATGGTTGTATGGCACTGTCCAGTATCTTATCGGCCATATAGGATTTACAAACAGTCTATGCATGTCACTGTGGCGCGAAACTTAATGCTATCGCATTTTACCTGAAGGTTGGTTGAGCGGGGTCAGACAGGGAGGCTTTTTTTTTTTAATTCTCCAAATAAGGAACACATTAATATTACAAATATCGTGTGAAAGTAAAATCATGTATGATAATTCGGTGAGAGACGAAGATAAGGAAATTGGTGGGAGCATGTTCATCTTCCATCAAGTGCTATACCGATTGGTGCAGTCTATCAGCTTCCACTCTCTGGTGCTGTTTACCAGCTCTGTTGTTGACTTGCGGCCATTATGTCAAATTAGATCAACTGCTAATTAGATCGAAGCTCGGCAGCAATATGTCTCCAACGTCTTGCCTTGGGGAACACTCTGAGGTTCCTTCCTGTCCATCTTTATGCTATTTATCCACGTATAACACTGTCACCCTCTTTCTAGTTTCACAATTATCCCATTTACTGTGACTGAATTTTAGATAGTTTTATTCTTATAGACTTATTTACCTCTCTCTTCTTCTTGTTTAATAATTCATTTTACTCTTAGTCGCTTTCTTATGTTGTGTTCGCTGTCGTTAAACTAACAGGCTGCGTTTATTGTAATTTCCTAGCATATCTACAGTTGATCTCGCCATTTTTTTCACTGTAAAGAGGCACAGAGGGCAGAGCAGGTTGTAGTGAACATTTTTGTATGACTCCATGTTTTACCCGCTGGCATGCATAAATTACATAAAGAAATTGAAATTAATATGGGTTGGTCACGTTATTAAAATACAGTAAATAAATAAATATTACACACATAAAGGTATGTTTCAGGCACTCGTAAGAAATCAGGAAGTAGAAAACTAGACAACAGAAAAACAATAGAAGTGAGTGGTTTATCGGAGAATTGAACCCAGGACCTTCCGAACGGCACCACCGCCTAGCTGTTTTTCTGTTGTCTGTTTTTTTTATTTCTCACGAGTGCCTTCTTCTTCTTCCTCGTTCGTCATGAAAAGGACGTTGGTTGCGTTGTGTCTGTTTACGCCGGAGCTGCGATATCTGCGCCTTTCGGCCGACACATCCGACTTCAGCACGGAATTTTTTGGTACCGGGTTTGCCTTCCCTCTTTGATCCCTACTCTCTCAGCCAGACTGCAGTGCTGCAGCCTGTTTCCAGGACCACCACGTGGAGGTGGAGTAGGGTCTTGGTCAGCTCTGGTTCGCTGACCCTGACGCAAGCAGTCAACTATGGGTCGCTGACTGCATTCCACTTTTGACGCGTCTTAGGTCCCACGAGTGCCTGAAACACACCTTTTTGTGTGTAATATTTATTTATTTACTGTTTACAGGCCTCGGGTTTCCCCTCTTTACTTATTAGAATACAGCCTTTTAAATGATCTTAAACCTTCAACAGCAGAAGGTTGATTTCAGGGACAGGAGACACCCCGACAGAAAGCAGATAGAATATTCTTAACGAAATCATGCGGAACAAATGGACTTTCACTGTGACATAACATTCGAGTGCGGAGTGGTTAGAACGTTTGTTTCTCGAGACTAAAGGATCGGGTTCGAAACTAGGTCTCGTCACGCTCCAGTCTACCCAGCTGTAAAAAATGGATACTTGACTGTTCTCATGAGTTAGGAAAGGCAAAGGCAGCGAGGAAGGTTACCCCACCTCAGGAAGCTGAGACATAGTGTAGGTGAAGTCTCTTAACACTTCACAGTACATGCTATGGAACTATCTTTATCTTTAGGCGACACATCTTTTACAATTACACTGCATTATATCTATCCCTCCTCCCAATATATGACTCGTGAAGACAGAAGTGGAAATAAAAACTAAGTTTATGTTTGAAAGTGTGACTCGCGCCGTCAGCAGTTGAACCCTTCGTTTATCACGAGGTTTATCTCGTTTAGTTTGGCTTTTGGTCCACAACTCAGGAAAACGTGTTTGTCATACGCATGCGATACGCGGTTCAACACCCCCTCTCCCCCACACACACACCTCACTTATGTGTTTAGAAAGTTCAATTTCTTCTTTGTAGTTTAAGTGAGTGCTCTTTGTATTTCTGCGACCACTTATAGCATCTGATATCCCCTTGTAATGTTAGACTTGTGCATGTATCGCAGGCGAGTATCGACATAACAAGGGGATATATATATTGTCAACTACTAATTAATGCTGTGGATTTAATAATGACAATAATTTAAGACTTGGCTCGCTCCGCTAGGAGACGACCACAACATGAAATGGTTGACACAGAAAGATAACACTTTCTATAGGAATTCCCTTTTTAATAGACACTGCACACAATATAGCCACACACGGCTGAAAACAGTATGGAATACATATGACACTGCCCGAGAAACTTCTCGAATTAATATATCAAATTAATCTCACACGTGACAGTATAAAAGTACTATACAAACTCAGTACTGAAAATCGCTCACTATGGCGAACCAGAATTACAACAATGGAAAACTCAATCCACTGGCAAATTATACCCGATGGCCTGACAATAATATCACTGGACACTAAACCACTCCAGAATTATAATTATGTCCAACAGAATAAACCACTTTAGCAAACTCTAGGCCATAATCCATACTCAATGAAAAGGGAACCACAACACGTCCGTATAGGACAAGCCAGAAAATCACTCTGTCTTTGCCTTTCCCGCTTAATCTATCTTCGACTTCCGTCCTCTTCACGTGACTCAGTCGTTTCCTAAAAAGTTATCAGGGTGGCCAAACCTCGCTGATAACGATGTCACCAACCTAGATTTTCTGCCACTAGAAAATACGCCGTGACATCCACCCCTTTAAGAAAGAAAACGTAGTTTTCTTCCATCGGAGGAGTCCTCGCCCGGAGTTGGGACGAACCTATGCCATGACAGCATCTCCTCATCTGCCTAGAGAGTGCCATAGTTCTCCACCTCCATTGTCGTTCATGCCTTCTCAACCTATCCACGAAACACAATATGAGCATGAAATAAGCCACCCCAGGTACTGGTAGTCGTGAAAAATAACAACGACTGTCCACCCCTGGTATATCAAAGTACATTCATAGTTATTCTTATCTAGGCATACAACCCAATAACTAATCTCCTAGCATAGACAATCATTTGTACATGCTATAAATATCCATTATATTCGATTCTAGTGCAGATTGCCTTTATGGCACCAAAATACATACATTGCAAAGCGTACCATAGTACAGCATCAACATGCATTGCACAGCATCACATGATCTTTACAAAATACTCATACTCCTATCAGAATAGTACTGGGGGCGGGGGTCAGATTCCAAGGTTCGGTTCGCGTCAACCAAAACACCCCACTGAACACGGACCCGAGACCTAACCCTACTATTGCTGGACTATCAGCAGGTGGTTGTGAAGCAACGACATGTGCTTCCACCTTACTGCATCTCGCGCACCCCACCTATTCGCGAAAGTTACTCGTGGGTGTTGCGGAGCCTCTGCTCCACCCACACCCACGGCACTATGCACTCCCCGTACATTGCCGACGATTAAATCGGCAATTCGGTCCTCGAGGACAAACGCGTTCACTCTACCCGACAGGAACGGGGTGTCCACATTAATTCACGCCTGGGGGTAAGACTCAACTTTGCCCCCAAACGTGGTGCATTTTACAGTTTTGCCTGTAAGGCAGGAGTCGTCGATACACGACCGACGCACCCCAATAGTGGTGCATCCAGTGTCCCTCAACACCCGGACTGGTCTATTCTCCATCTTGCCTTCGTGGAGAATCACCTTGCCAGTCTCATGGACTGCCGACAGACATGGTGCCACATGCCCGCAGTGTAGCACTATCCTCTCGTTCGCCTGGAACAGAGGACGACACCCCGCACAGTCCTTGCTGTTCACTGTGTCCAACACAAACGCGGAATTCGCGTGTTCAATCGGGGTGGGACACCTGTCAGCGCAATGATTATTTCCACCACAATTGGTACACAAGCGCTCCCTCTTCGACTCATATCGTGAACTTTTGCTAGAACCTTTAGATGACGACGACCGCGCATCAGAATCTGAAGATCGACTCTCTGAGGAACCACTCCTCTGCTTGTGATATATATATATATATATATATATATATATATATATATATATATATATATATATATATATATATATATATATATATATATATATATATATATATATATATATATATAATGTTCGGATAATTGGATTACATAATGTATCGAGTACATGTACACATATTTCTAAAAATAATTAACCATCACAAGGAAAATACACTATAAAACATATTTACTTGTACTGTAATAATAATACCCACACTGTATTAGATGACTGTATCACCAAAATCTTTTATTACACTGCAGTGCATTTACTACTTGTATTAATTATTTTTGTTAAGAAAGAGAAATGTTTTCAAAATAACATTACAAACGATTCAAAACCAGGCGCAACTTACGTATATATGTACTTGCACAGATGTAGCCCACTATTTAAAATAATGAGGAATCCTCTTTTGCACCAAACTGGATAGTCTCCTTTTGGCTGCTAAGTCCCGCATTCTCTTCAACAGCAGAAGCTGTGTAGGACAGCTGTCATCTTCTTGCTTGTACCAAGCCATCGTGTACTTCTGAGGAGTCTTCATCATCGGTCACTACATGTATTTGGTTTTCTTCTTGCACAAAAGACAAAATTTCTTCGTCATTCAAAAACTGAAAACCAGAATCATTATCATCTTCTAGCCACATGTGTGCATCATCTTTGGCACAGTCCGAAAATCCGGGCATTGCTTGAAACAGTTCCACAACTTCATTTATACAATCATCATTTGTGTCCACTGCAGTAGTTTCATTTCCTCCTTTTTTCCCAAGCAATCTACTCCAAGCCTTGTTGAGATTATCTTGTGACAGGGTGGTCCAAGCATCAGCTAACATATAGCAGCAGTCTTTGAGATTAAGCTTTTTGGAAAACGCCACCACACTTTCTTCATCTTCAGCCAACAATAAATGACGCAGGACTTCCTTCTTGTACATCTTTTTAAGCTTTGCTATAACACCCTGATCCATTGGTTGAATCAGTGCTGTTACAGTGGGAGGCAGAAAAATTACTTTAAAATTTGCATCAACTGCATTCAATGTATCCGTCTCTGGATGAGATGGTGCATTGTCCAGTAGAAGAATTACTTTTCCAGTTTTCTTTTCTTGTTCTCTCAACCTCTTCACATTTGGGATGAACTGATTTGTATACCAATCAAGAAATATTTCACTATTCATCCAAGCACTCTTCTGTGCTTTGTAACACAATGGGAGACATGTCACATTCTTTAAACAACGTGGTTTTTTGGCTTTGCCGATCATTAGCACCGGTAAACGATGACTTCCACTGGCATTCGCGGCTACCAAAATTGTTACTCTCTCTTTGCACTTTTTAAACCCAGGGGCAGCTGCTTCGCGCTGAGATGCAAGTGATTTTTGAGGCAATGATTTCCAGTATAAGCCAGTCTCATCGGCATTATACACATCATCGAGTGAATAACCTTCTTCTTCCAAAAAAGCCAAGAATGTTTCTTTAAAATTTTTAGCGGCAGTTGCATCGCTAGATAAAGATTCCCCTTGAATCTCCAATTCTCGTATGCCATGACGAGATTTAAAGTTTCTTAACCATCCCTGGCTAGCCTTAAAGTCAGGAGGACCGTCAAGTTGATTGTTGAACTGAAGTGCCTTTTCACACAACAGAGAACCAGAGATAGGTTCCCCTTTGCTTCTTCTTTGCACAAACCATATATACAAAGCCTCTTCCAATTTCACATCTTTCGCATTTCTCATGGTTTTACGTTTCTTCGACCTATTTTCACTATCAAATTTCGATGCAAAACTCATAATTTTATCCTTGTTACTTTTGATGTCAGAGACGGTAGCTTTCCCAACATTGAAAACCCTCGCAAGTGAAGACACAGTTTCACCTTGTCCTAGTCTCTTGATAATTTCTGTTTTCGTTTCAATTGACAAAACATTGCGGTTCCTTTTATATGCTTTAGGCCTACTGGAAGATGCCATATCGCACAGAGAAATACTTGTACACCAAAATTATTCTGCTGTAGTAGCAGACACAATTATTTTAAGTTGAACTATCTGTTTAGCCAGTGTTCTACCTAGAACCCACACGTACGCTGGATTGGTAAACCAGATATTAACTGACTTTATGATCTAACTGACTTTCTGTACGTAAGCGACCGACCATTAGCCATCCCATTCTCTACAAATTGTTCGCACACATTTGAAGTTTGCCGCATCAAAAGATTCAGAATTTTAGTCTAACGTGACTGTGGCATCTGATTTTTTTTTTTTTTTCTGGAAAAAGTGTTCGGATAATTGGATGTTCGGATAATTGGGGTTCGGATAAATGGAGTTCTACTGTATATATATATATATATATATATATATATATATATATATATATATATATATATATATATATATATATATATATATATATATATATATATATATATATATATATATATATATATATATATATATCGCAAAACTGTTCACATTGAAGTACATAACCGTGTAGTAGGGCATTTGCCGCCCCCGCCTTAGGCAAACAGCTCATTTGCTGCCTCCAAGTATCTGTCTGTCTGTCGAGTAGTTAGTTTCAGGACTTAGTAAATATATATTCAGGACTTTATCGTTCCATTGTATCGTTTTTATCATGAATTGACCAACCGTTTGCATTCATTCATCGTGTACTCTGAAGCATAAAAATAATTTATTGTTTGGTTCAGAGCAGCACCATTTCTCTTCCCTCCCCTTTTCCAAACCACACACACACACGCTTTGCTGTCTTCTTTTTCACCCAGGGGAAGAATGGTACCACTACTGCAGAAAGCCTGTGCCAAAACGCTATATATGGTATTTATCATCGTCATCAGTTTTCCTTTGCCCTCCCTACAGCACAGTAAGCCACGACTGCAGCTGGCCCACAGGAAGCCTGAATCAAGCAGTCACATGATCTTGCAGCTGTGGTTTATGTGGCAGTTTGTTTTGCATGATGGGGTTGCCAGCCCCATATTAGTCGCCTTGTAGGACGTGCCCCAAGGATGTAGTAGTCTTATTTTATTCTCTTCGGAGGCCCTGGGAATTACACGGGGCTCATTCGCTCCAGCAAGGGTGGTTTATCTAGTAGCTTATTGTATAAGCTGAGGCTGCTTCTACCTTTCTTTTGGTCTGGTTTGGCTTGGTTTGGTTTTAAGGACTATTTTCATTGCACACGGACTACTCCATCAGTGCTCCTATTTCTTCCTTTAGATGACACGAGGAGGATCTCAGCACTGTGCACGAACTCCGTAGCACTGGCGAGAATCCCAATGTGTGTATATAGTAATCACAGATATTTCTATAAATATTTTTGTGGTGTGTAGGTTTCTAATTTTTAAATGTTGCTAGGGAGAGGCTTGCGGCCTACTCTTTACGATTTCCAACTGACGTGGGATTTTTAACGTGCGCAACTTACACACAGGACCTCCTTTTTTTCCCACCCTTATCAGAGAAGGCTAGGCATCCGATCTCACTACCCAGGAGACCATCCTTAGATGACCACTGGTTCTGGAGAGAAAAGAATTGCCATACATTATATTTCCTCAATTGGGAATCGAACCCAGTACCTTTAGAGTTGAGGTGGACGCCATACCTCTTAGCCACTCCGACCCCCTATATTTCTTTTAACATGTTTGATGGGGCACGTTGGTCGTGTTAATTATTTCCGCCATATCGAGCCAAGTGATCAACACGGAAAGTGTTTACTGCGAAAAGAAATTGTGAGCGAGTTCACGCCACGGCTTAATGTGACATGATTTTGTGAGTGCGTATATGTTTTCTCTTCCCTCACACGCACACCACACTTTAAGCGTGTCATTCATGCAGGTGGAAAATGAACAGTGAGTTTGAAGGCAGAGCTCTTCACATTGAAGTACATAATCGTGTAGTAGGGCATTTGCCGCCCTAGGCAGTCAGTTTGCTTACCGCCCCCGCCATAGGAAAACCGCTCATTTGCCGCCCCCGCCTTAGGCAAACCGCTCATTTGCCGCCTCCAAGTATGTCTGTCGAGTAGTTAGTTTCAGGACATAGTAATTACACTGACTAACAAAAAAAAACTTTTTTTTTCTTTCTCTAACATTTCTATGTTTTTCTGGTCAATTTTAATGCGCTGTTTTTAAATCTGCAAACCGTTTTTCTCTATCAGGTCGGGATCTTTAGAAATACGCAATTGAAGTTTTTTAACAACGCATACAGTATTACAACATCATTCGTACAAGAAGTATAACAGTTATGTAGGCTTGAATTTCTTTGCAGTCGACTTTCGTCGGTGAATGGCATGTGGTACATCGCGATGAAGCATCCAACAATAATCGGCAAGCATGGTCACACTCCACCGTTCTTCATAACGTGACTCCATTACGGCGATATCTTGATGGAATCGTTCTCCATGTTCATCGCTGACTTCGCCAAGGTTGTCAGGGAAAAAGTCAAGATGCCAATCGAGCAAATGGATTTTGAGGGACATGTTACAGCCCATAATTCTGTTTGCATCTATGCACTGCTTAACAATATGCAACATAGTCGACAGATTTGTGATTTCGCAGAAAGTTATCGACGATCGATTTGAATGCCATCCATGCGCGAAGTTCACTACCATGTAACAAGTTCTCGAATTGTTTGTCTGCAATAACTTTCCTAATCTGAGGTCCTACAAAGATACCTTCCTTTATCTTTGCATCGCTAACTTGCGGAAACTTTTCTCGAAGATAAGTGAAAGCTTTGCTCGTTTTATCTAACGCTTTTACAAAATTCGTCATGAGCCCCAACTTTATATGTAACAGTGGTAAAATGAAGCTGTCTTTGTTAACTAATGGCTCGTGTATTACATTTTTATGCCCGAGCTGCATACGATCCCGGATAGGCCACACCTTTCTTGCATAATGTTCCTGTCTGTTGCGGCTGTCCCATTCACATCAGAAGCAACAAAATTTAGTATACCCAGTCTGCATGCCCGTGAGAATTGCAATGACCTTTAGGTCTCCACAAATCCGCCATTGGTAGTCATTGTACTTTATTTTTTCCAAATGTATAGCCATATTGTCATAAGTTTCTTTCATATGAACAGAGTAGGCGACTGGAATTGATGAAAATAAATTTCTGTTATGCAATAACACGGCTTTTAGACTAGTCTTGGAAGAATCGATGAAAAATCGCTATTCGTTGACTATGTGCTCATGACCGTTTACATCTTTGCAATAGCAAATGTCATCATCCATCTCAAAGTATTGAACAAGTTCTCTGTGTCTATGACGAAATTTAGATATCGGAGTATTGGGCGCTAAAAGATTCCATTCTTTGAGTCGCGAACCGAGTAATTCCGCTTGTCCTTTGGTAAGAGCGAAATCACGTATTAGATCTGAAAGTTCTGAATGGTTAATTAAGTAAACACTATCATTCACCGGTATGTAATCTGAGTCAGAATTAGTTTCTAAAGCAGGTAAACTATCACTTTCTGATGGTTCATTCACGTCCAGCGGATATTGTTCTGGTGGTACTTGGATCGGACACATGATTGGATCATGAGGCACTGGTTTCGAAAACGATTCAATATTTGGATAAACTACAGACTTTCTAGTTTTAAAAGTGAAACCATGGATATTTGTCAAACAGAAGTAACAATCTGTAGTGTGATTTGTATGTTCACGCCATATTACTGGCACTCCAAAAGGCATCGACTTATGCTTCGGCGATTTTCGTAACCAACCTGCCAATGTATCGAACAAACTGCATTTGGCTTCCAAGATTTATTTGCATCATCAACTTTCGAATCGAAATAAAGTTCATATGCTCTCTTTAGTAATGGTGTAACGTTTTTCTGGTCAACACGATCGGTAAAATATCCGCACACGTAACAGAACAGATCAGTCGAATTTCTACAACTTCTAGAAGCCATATTTTGCTCAGAATTATTTCAAAATACAGTAACTATTTGAAAAATCGCGTAACATATGTCATGCATCTTTTAGCAGTATAAAAAGTAGAATTATGTTGCTTTTTATTAATTTTTAATAAGTTATATAGTAAAAATGAAACGGAGCAAATAACGGTTTCTCAAAAAAATATTTATTCACAAATATCTTAAGAACCCGATGTGATAGAGATAAACGGATTTCAGATTTGAAATCAGCGCAAGAAACTGACCTAAGAACACTTATTCTTATATAAGAAAGAAAAATGTTGTTTGTCAGTGTTATCAATGCTACACTTTAGTTACTGTAGTGAAATTGACAGAGATACAACGGTAAAATATCTCCAAAGATAACATTTAAGGATAAAAACATAATGCGTAGGCTGCGAATAGTACATGATCGCCTAGACCGCGGGTCATCATCCTCCATAATAATTGACTTGCTAGACAGGAGGGGAACGGCGGATCAAAAAGGAAAAAAATATGACTGGAAAGATTGCGTGAGACTAGAAAGGCTAAGGAGACGCAATTGGGGGGGGAACGGAGAAAAGTCACGTTTCCCAAGTTGACATAAAAAGTAAGCAACTCGACAGAAGGGACCATAGATATGTTACGCCACAGTCATTTATTGGACGCTTTTGCGCGATACCAAGCCCTTGATTTGAATTCAGCGGCTAAACGCAGATGTTCGAAATATTACAAAATTTAAAAAGTACTTTTTTCTTAATATTAATGTTAGGAATATAAAAATTAGCTGGCCGGATGGCCTATTCTGAGCAGTGAACTAATATGTTCTTAATTTTACAGACGGATAGATAATATTGAAGATAATGACAAAAGACAGTGTTGTTCACATCATCGACAGACTGTATTGAATCTAAAAGTGTCGCTAATTGCACAAAAAAACACGACCTCGAGACGCAAGTGTTCAAATCTACGTAGTATGGAAGAGAGGGTTTTTGGGTGGTAGCTGTGTCTAAATATAACTTTTAACGACAAAATTTTGGAGGGGAGAGAAAGGTTGGTTCAAAAATCAAGTACATTTTGTAGAAACACAAGTAGAGACGGACAGACTAACAGATAACCATCCATACTTGACTGAAGCATGACTGAAATGACTTTATGGTAGGAAATTTGAATTTAAAATAAACCTAGGCAGTGATTGGCCACAGACAATCATATCATTAGCGCTCAGACGCGAAAGTGGGGCCATTCTTCAATAGTTGTTCAGTGATAGACACAGATTTTAAAGTGTGGTGATTTCCATATGAAAGAAAGTGTAATAAATTTAGGGACGCCATACTATAGCCAGCAGCTCAGCTGAGTTTTGCTAGCAATTCTGTGTTATTTATTATTCATAATCTGAGCTGCGAGTTTCTGTTGTCAACAAAGCAGTGACTATTCAGTTGGTGACTTTACTCGAGTGTATCTGTGCAGTACTTGTGACAGAGACCACCATTATTGCCCGCCAGCACGGAGAGGTGGGACCATCAGTTTTCAGCACCAGAGCTACAACGACAAGATGAGTGAGCCTCTGGTCTGCTGGACTTTCACCAAAGCCCTTTAGTTACTAATACCCCCATAAAATTCCCACCATTTTCTGGACACTGTGTAGTCAATATAGACAGGTGTGATGAGGCCACCCCAACAGCACAAACATTAATATCCTCCCAAGTAGATGACTACTAGAACATTTTAATAAAACTAACTAGTATAGTACATATATATGTACACTATTGCATTTATGATATAATATTCCATGCATTTCTTTCATAATCTCTAAATCTTTTTAAGTTCTGGTCAACCTAAAAAATTGATCCAGAACAAAATAAATGTAATATAATTTTATCAAAAAATTTACACACGTGAGTTAGTTCAGTGTATTTTAACATTTATTAATATTATTAGTCTTGTTAAATATCTGTGGGTATATCTATAACCTATTACACCACACTACATATCATAACCCTAGACACTTTACGTAGCCACATTCATTAAAAAAAAAAAAATTAAGTGTGAGGTCGTAGTGGTAGCAAGAAAGGCCTTCTGACAATTCACAACTACATTTTATCTCAGGAGCCTTCACAGCTGGCCTCATACAATTACATTTAGTAATATCACCATCATACAATACCATCAAACACCACTACATAAATTGGGGTCTTGTCCAGGGATAATTAGCCCAACAGTAATATTAGGATCTCCTGGTGGGAGAAATAAAAGTAGGGAAATAAATTGTAAAATTTCCTTTAAAATTAAAAGTGTCCCTGCAGATAAAAGTTGGTGAATCTTCACAGCCAGTAATAATTAATTAGTTAACTGGTTAGTTAGAATTGGTTAGACTATAGTCATAAGAAGTACTTAGTGTATTTACTGGTTAGAGATTTAGCTTGTATATTATTATATTGTCTAAAAAGTATGGCGGAGCTGGCAAAATTTAGATCAGCTGCTGTGCTCACCGCGAAGGAGATGGGAATGGATGGTCAAATTTTAATTCAATATGTAACGGCTGAATGTGATAAATATATTGAAAGGGAAGATAGAAAGGTAGCTGAAGAGAAGAGGTTACAAATTGAGGCTGATAGAGAAATTAAGAGGCTGCAGATTGAGGCAGAAGAAAAACGACAGCAAAGGGAGGCAGAAGAAAAACGACAGCAAAGGGAGGCAGAAGAAAAACGACAGCAAAGGGAGGCAGAAGAAAAAAGGTTGACTGCCGAAAGGGAGGCAGAAGATAAAAAGGCCGAAAGGGAGGCAGAAGATAGAAGGTTGCAAAGGGAGCACGAATTACGACTAAGGGAGCTGGAATTACAAGGTCCGGCTCCTGAAAATGGTGCCAGCCCTTTTGCCTCAGATGCTACGCCCAGTCTGGGAGCCTCAAACTCAGCTATGGGGTTTCATTTAGACCATTTTGTTGAAAAAGACGATGACATAGAGGGGTACCTAGGACGTTTTGAGTTATTAGCTACTACATATGGGTTAGAGAGAGAGAGAGAGGTGGAGCTTAAAGCTATCACAAGGATTGAGAGGTACTTCTTATGAAGTATTTGCTAAAATGAACAGGGAAGACCAAGACAATTATGACATGTTAAAGCAGGCTTTGTTATTAAGATACGAGAAGAATGGTGAATTTTATCGTAAGAAATTTAGAAATGCCAAACTGTTGTCTGGGGAGACATACCACCAATTCTCTGCTAGACTAGAAACCTATTTGGAGAAATGGACGGCTCTGGGGAAGACCCAAGATCTTAAAGAAATGATCATGATTGAGCAATTGAGAGAGTCCATGGCTCCAGACATGAGAAAATTTCTCATGGAACAAGGTGCAGAGAAGTTGGGGGAAATTTTAAATGTTGCTGAGAGGTATCAGGCAGCCCAGGCAGAGGTAAGTGGTGCTAAAAAGAAGCACATAGACAATTTTAAAGCTCCACAGCAATTTAATAAATTTGATACTAGAGAGCAGGGAAATAAAGGTAGGACAAACTTTGAGCGGCCAAGAAATGACTATCGCGACAGAAACTCACAGTTCAATGACCAAAAGTTCAATGAAAGAAAACCGTTGAACCAAGGAAAAAGATGGTGTAAATGGTGCAAGAAGGATAACCATAACACCGAATTTTGTAGAAGGAAACCTTCAAACATTGCTGCAATGAAGTCGGGGACGCAAAGATTAAAGGTTAATCCTAAGGGACAACAGGAACCTTATCACCCCCCAGTTTGTGAGGATGTTATTTGTAATGGGGTCACCATAAGGTGCCTTTATGATACAGGTTTGGATTATGATTCAGTTGTGAAGTCTAGCCTAGTGGACCCAAGTCAGTATACCACAGAAACAGTGGAAATACAAGGGGCGACTAAGGACATACCACTCATGACACTTCCCATCGCAAGGATAACGGTGAAAACTCGCTATGTGGAAGGAGAAATCAGAGCAGCAGTGATAGATGAACCAATCTACCCTCTGATATTGGGGTGTAGATACGTCTTCTTGGGGAATCCCGAGAAACCTGTGATCATGGCGACAGTGCAGACCAGGTCACAGAAGAAGGAGGAAGAAGGTGAACCTATAAATGCTCATCCAGAGGAGATGAGGAAGGCGCAGGCTGAGGATAGGACACTCAAGCCCTGTTTTAAAAAATTGCCCAAATGCCACACACCTCCGAGCAAGGGGGAATATTTCATGAAGAACAAACTATTATACAGGAAGACAGGAACTAGATCCACTGGTCACGGACAGTTAGTTCTTCCCAAGATATATAGGGCAAACTTAATAAGGAGCTTACATGTTGGAAAAAGATGGTGACCATGAGAAAGTCGGTACCATCTGCCAAAAGATTGCTCGAAAATACTATTGGCCCGACGTAAATGTCGATGTTGAAAACTTTGTAGAAGCATGTGGCGTATTTCATGAGGGAACACCCACAAAGGGAAAATATGTGCAGGACCTAGAAACGCCACGGGGCAACTTTAGGCCTGAAAGGAAAACTAATTATACTCGGGTAGACAAAGTGGAATGGGAGCCCCCTTTTCACACCCAGTCTTCACTTGAATGGATTAACATGGCCACTATGCGAAGAGTACAAAGAAGAAATTTTACCCAGGATAGGATGACAATCCCTCGGTCAGACTTATATAAACTGGAAGAACAGACAAGAGAGCGAAGATCTCTCATAAACAATCTTAAGTGGGGAGACAAACCCCAGAGAAAAATTGGTAGTGGTCGATTTGTGAGTGATGATTCTAGGAAGAAAAGTCCTCATTATAGAGCTTCTAATGGACGGGACCCGATGGGTTCCATGAAAAATAAGTATGATAAATTAAAGATCCAGATGTAACTTTATTAAGGACCTGGACAGATGAGAAGGCGGAAGAGACTGTTACCTCATCGTATCAATATGTGAACGAACTGACCACTCGTTTGAAAGCTGGATGGAAACTGGCAAATGATAATTTGAAACAAGCCAGGAAGAAACATGCAGCATATTTTAATAGGAAGGCAAAGGACAGGGAACTGGCAGTCGGAGAGAAGGTGCTGCTTCTACTACCCGGAAGCCAGAATAAATTACAAATTGGTTGGCAAGGTCCATATACGGTTCTAGAGAAGGTGTCTAGAACAAACTATAAAATTGACAAAAAGGGGAAGGAAAAAGTTTATCATGTAAACCTGTTAAAGAAGTATCTGGACAGACCACTCCAGGAAAGCACCCCCTTATTGACCTTGGCTATTGCAACCCAGATGCAAAAGGAACCACTCACCTCACATGAATACCCATTACATCCTTGTGAAACCGCAGCACAGGTAAAAGTCAGTAAGCACCTGACTAAAAACCAGAGGGAGAGAGTTCAACAGGTTCTGGAGGAACATACAGATGTATTAACAGATAAACCAGGCCATACAAATTTGCTACAGTATGACATGAAACTGGTAGACTCAAACCCAATCTGTATGAGAGCCTATTCTATTCCGTTCGCGAAGGAGAAGGCATTGAAGGAAGAAATAGAGTATTTGTTGAAGGAGGGGATTATTTCGCACAGTGAATCATCTTTTAGTTCTAGTGTCGTTTTGTTGAGAAAAAACCGTCTGGGGAACACAGACTGTGCATAGATTACAGGAAACTGAATGCTGTCACAGAAGGACAAGTGGATCCATTACCAGACACAAAACAGTTATTTGCCAGACTGAACAAGGCAAAATACTTTTCAAAGGTGGATCTTAGTAAAGGCTATTACCAGATCCCAGTGAAGCCTGAAGTGAGACCTTATTTGGCTTTTAGCACTTCGGATGGACATTATGAATTCAATATGCTACCATTCGGACTGAAAAATGCTCCGAGTGTGTTTTCAAGGATGATGCGAAAATTGTTGGATCCCCTGAATAACCCATGTATCACGAATTTCATGGATGATATTCTCGTCGCCACAGAGACATTTGAAGAACACATTGAAGCTCTGGAGATGTTGTTTGATAGACTTCGGGAGGCGAATTTGACTGCTAGGCCAACAAAATGTTGTATTGGATGTAAAGAGTTGGAATTCTTGGGGCACACTGTATATCAGGGTAATATGACCCCTGATCCTAAGAATTTGGAAAAACTGCAGAGAGCACCTAGGCCGCAAACAAAAAAGGACGTGCGATCATTTGTGTCGTTATGCGGATTTTATCAGAAATACATCAAAAATTTTAACGCTATATGTGCTCCTCTGACTGATCTGACTCGCAAGGGACTTCCAGATAAAATTATTTGGACTGCACAATGTGAACTAGCGTTCCAAGAGTTAAAGGAAAAACTCACTAGCAAGCCTATTCTCAAACTGCCTGATTTGACACAGGACTTTGTCTTAAGAACCGATGCAAGTAATGTAGGACTCGGAGGGGCTTTGTTGCAAAGATCATCTTCACCTGATGGGGAACTTAAACCAGTCGCTTATGCAAGCCGCAAATTGAATAAGGCGGAACAAGGATACTCCACAAGCGAAAAAGAATGTTTAGCATTAATCTGGGCAATAAAGAAGTTTCAAATCTATCTGTATGGTAGGACATTTGTGGTGGAGACGGACCATCAGCCTCTCGTGTTCTTGTCTCAGGCTAAGCATGAAAACGCAAGATTGCTGAGGTGGTCTTTGTTGCTTCAACCTTATCAGTTTAGTATCCAATATATCCCAGGCAAATTGAATGTCGGTGCAGATTTCCTCAGTCGGCACCCCTGTGATCAAAATTAGAGTAGTGGCAGACGTGAGGAGTAATTTTACCTATGTGTATCGCTGGTTTTGAAACTTGCCATAGGCATGTTTTCAAGTGGGGAGATGTGTAGTGAAATTGACAGAGATACAACGGTAAAATATCTCCAAAGATAACATTTAAGGATAAAAACATAATGCGTAGGCTGCGAATAGTACATGATCGCCTAGACCGCGGGTCATCATCCTCCATAATAATTGACTTGCTAGACAGGAGGGGAACGGCGGATCAAAAAGGAAAAAAAATATGACTGGAAAGATTGCGTGAGACTAGAAAGGCTAAGGAGACGCAATTGGGGGGGGGGGGGGGGAACGGAGAAAAGTCACGTTTCCCAAGTTGACATAAAAAGTAAGCAACTCGACAGAAGGGACCATAGATATGTTACGCCACAGTCATTTATTGGACGCTTTTGCGCGATACCAAGCCCTTGATTTGAATTCAGCGGCTAAACGCAGATGTTCGAAATATTACAAAATTTAAAAAGTACTTTTTTCTTAATATTAATGTTAGGAATATAAAAATTAGCTGGCCGGATGGCCTATTCTGAGCAGTGAACTAATATGTTCTTAATTTTACAGACGGATAGATAATATTGAAGATAATGACAAAAGACAGTGTTGTTCACATCATCGACAGACTGTATTGAATCTAAAAGTGTCGCTAATTGCACAAAAAAAAACACGACCTCGAGACGCAAGTGTTCAAATCTACGTAGTATGGAAGAGAGGGTTTTTGGGTGGTAGCTGTGTCTAAATATAACTTTTAACGACAAAATTTTGGAGGGGAGAGAAAGGTTGGTTCAAAAATCAAGTACATTTTGTAGAAACACAAGTAGAGACGGACAGACTAACAGATAACCATCCATACTTGACTGAAGCATGACTGAAATGACTTTATGGTAGGAAATTTGAATTTAAAATAAACCTAGGCAGTGATTGGCCACAGACAATCATATCATTAGCGCTCAGACGCGAAAGTGGGGCCATTCTTCAATAGTTGTTCAGTGATAGACACAGATTTTAAAGTGTGGTGATTTCCATATGAAAGAAAGTGTAATAAATTTAGGGACGCCATACTATAGCCAGCAGCTCAGCTGAGTTTTGCTAGCAATTCTGTGTTATTTATTCATAATCTGAGCTGCGAGTTTCTGTTGTCAACAAAGCAGTGACTATTCAGTTGGTGACTTTACTCGAGTGTATCTGTGCAGTACTTGTGACAGAGACCACCATTATTGCCCGCCAGCACGGAGAGGTGGGACCATCAGTTTTCAGCACCAGAGCTACAACGACAAGATGAGTGAGCCTCTGGTCTGCTGGACTTTCACCAAAGCCCTTTAGTTACTAATACCCCCATAAAATTCCCACCATTTTCTGGACACTGTGTAGTCAATATAGACAGGTGTGATGAGGCCACCCCAACAGCACAAACATTAAATATCCTCCCAAGTAGATGACTACTAGAACATTTTAATAAAACTAACTAGTATAGTACATATATATGTACACTATTGCATTTATGATATAATATTCCATGCATTTCTTTCATAATCTCTAAATCTTTTTAAGTTCTGGTCAACCTAAAAAATTGATCCAGAACAAAATAAATGTAATATAATTTTATCAAAAAATTTACACACGTGAGTTAGTTCAGTGTATTTTAACATTTATTAATATTATTAGTCTTGTTAAATATCTGTGGGTATATCTATAACCTATTACACCACACTACATATCATAACCCTAGACACTTTACGTAGCCACATTCATTAAAAAAAATTAAGTGTGAGGTCGTAGTGGTAGCAAGAAAGGCCTTCTGACAATTCACAACTACATTTTATCTCAGGAGCCTTCACAGCTGGCCTCATACAATTACATTTAGTAATATCACCATCATACAATACCATCAACACCACTACAGTTACCAACGTTAACTCGATGTTAAATGATGTAGAAAGGTAACAAAAAATTTACGATTTTTTATTTTTTTTCCCGACTTTTGGACTGAACGATTGTTTTTCGTTACGTAATAGTTTTTTACTTCCCTATAATTTGCCACCTACCTTCCCCCCATTTTGTTCCAAATGTTGCCATCCAGTGCGACCTCCTAGTTCACCTAATGGCAAAGCAGGTCCTGCTCGTAGTTAATGAATTTGCAGACCAAAATCATTTCTTATTTTTATGTCTTTTCTTTTCCTAGTATTTATATTTTAGTTCCTTATTTGTTGTCGGATGTGGCATCGCTAGGCGGATGAGACCTCGGCCTTTCGCCTTGACCCGAGCGACTTCTTACCTGTGAATCCCCATCCGATACCTGAGCCGTCAAGTGTCACCCAGCGTTGCCTACCCTTGAGTGATTGTCGTGCCTTTAGCACCCCTCCCTCGCTCTCACACACTCGTAACCTCATTCACAAAATCTCTACATCCGACACAGCAAGTACACGAACAGCCATGTAGCGGCATATTTGTATTGTTGTGTGTACTTCGACGAACATTCTGTTGGATATTTTGATTCAAACTGGTGTTTTGTTCGTGCTGTCTTTTGCCGTTTAACACGCATGCGTTGCTGCTGCGACAGTTAGCGCGCGACTTCTGGATTCAGGCAGGTATACATACACTTAACCGGTTGTGTTGTTGTTTCCTGAATGTGATTAGTGATAATGTGTTTGTCAAGCTTTTGTTTACTCGTGGAACCGTATCGACCATTCAGCCTCGGTGACAAAGTTGTGTTATGTCCAGGAAACCTACTCACTCGCAATTTTATCATCTGCACATATCAAACTGAAATATTCATGTATTTTTTGAAAGAACAAAAGTAACATTATTGTATGGTTGATTCCGTTATGACATTTTACAAATGAAAACATTCCGACAAGTGCCAATTTCTTAAATGGGTCAGAATCGCTATAAAACATCAGACCAACGTAATTGAACCGATTAATTTTAGAACTCTGCTATACAGCTCCTTATTTTTAGCCGTGTTTGGAATGCGCTGTTGCCATGATTACGGACACAAACAGACAGTTAATGCGTATATGTGTGATAATGTGTTTGTCAGCTTACATTCGAGAACTTCACCATTTTAAAACCGAATGAAGTACTGAACTGTAGATCGTGTATTTACACCATGTCAGTTTATGTGAAACTATTTCACACACCTGTTTGTTAGGCCGGGATTTTTTATTCCGTTAATCTAGTGCCATTCGCCAGAAGATTACCTGAACTTTTTATTGTTGATAATGAGTGACAGTAAGTAAATATATTCTGGAATAACATATTCTGTATGGTCCATGTGTTTAAATTTTGAAAACATGCCTTAATATGGATGTGCGGGTGCACTTATGTTTGTTTTGTTGTTAGAATGCTGTTTGTATATATATATATTTTGTAATTAAACACCCTGATTGGAAAACATGCCCGAACACGCGAAAACGTGACTCTAGAGTGAATGTTTTAAAATAGTACAACAGTTTAACAGTGGTAGTTAAACAGATTATAAACACTGTATGGATGTGCATGGAGTTCCCGGGAGTCTCTGATGAGGGGAAGAAAGAATATGTCTACTGCACCCTTAGGCATGTCGTACAAGGCGAGTAATACGAGATTTTACACGAGGCTGGCAACCCTATCACGTAAAACAACTTGCTACATAATCTCCACTACAGTAGCATGTGAATGCTTGATGCAGGGTTCTTGCAGAGGGATCGGTTGCAGTGGTGGCTCCATGGGAAGCAAAATAGTGCAAGGATGATGGTGGATGTGTGAGCGCATGCCGTAGTGTGAGCACGTGAAAAACGTTAATATATTGTGGAAGCAGTTTCGGGTGGTTGAGTGGTTAGAGCGCTTGCATCTCGCGGCAGAGATGCCGGGTTCGAAACCAGGTAGAGCGTCAGGAAAGCATAGGCCGCGAGGAAAGGGAATCGGTCACCCCCACCTCCTGAAGCTGAGATCTAGTATAGTTCAGGCCTCTAACGCTTCACCCCTCCGGCAATATCTGTTATGGCTGTGCCTGTACCTTTACATGTGGTAGTCACTATCAAAGAACTTCCATGGTGATGGATTAGGGTTGGTTCATAGCTTAGCTGACTTACTGTTTAATCCCTTTATATAGTTGATTTTCCCCCTCGCCAGGGGCCAACTGATGCCCTAGGCACAGCCCAACAATGGTGCACACCCCTCCGTCCCTCCGGCCCTTCCAGTGCTTAACTGACGAGACATTAAGACTCCGTAAGTGCTGATGGTGAAACAAGAGATTGAAAATTCAGTTTTCTTCTACGCCAGACCACATAACTATATTAAATGAATAGTTAAAAAAAAATGTTATTTAACCCTAAATAGCAGTAAGCAATATAAGCAAATTATTTACTTGTAACTAGGGAAACACGGTCAATAAAGACAATTACAAAAAAATGTGACTAAAGTCAAGTGTGTCTGTGAAAGAGTTGAGAGTTAAGGGCATGATAGATAGAGGGAAAAAAAAAACTCTGTGGTGCCTGAGCCTCCCTTCCCTTGGTGCCCTAAGCACATGCTTATTTTGTTTAACGGTTAATCCAGCCCTGACCCTCGCAGATATCTTTTCCTTTTTTTGCCCTTAAAAATTGTGGTACCAGGGTTTTTTTGGTTTTTGTTTTAATTTATTCAACAATACTGTGCCTTCATAGTTGTACTGTTTTACTTAATAGTGATTGTTCTATCTACTGCTTATGCCATGATGAATCACCTGGATAATTTATTGTCGTTATTTGTTCCAACTGGCCCGTTTAGTTCCTTGGGAGGAGGGGGGGGGGGTATCTGTGAGGAAACAGAAAGAAATACGACTACTGCTGTCTCGGGCATGTGGTAAAAAGTGACCGGTGTGAGGTTGTGCGTGAGGCTGACAACCTCATCATGCTCAACTAATTTGCAACAAACCACCGCTGCAGGAGAATGTGCTTTGTTGCAGGCTTCCTACAAGTGAGCTAGCTGCAATGGTGGGGCGCTACATGCTCCACAAGGAGCGAACAAGACGAATGAATTTTGGGTTGAAATGAACAACAGTGGGTCGTATTCTTTGATGTCGTACAAATAAGTCGCCGACGTCGTTAGGGTTAGGATTAAGGTTAGGGTTAGAATTTATAACCCTAACCCCCATATTACTGTGTCTGTGAATTCTTTTTTGGAGCTGTATCGAACACACGGCCCTCTGGTTTTCATTTCAACCAAATTTTGTTGCAGCGGCTGGAGTAAGGAGAGACATGCTGTTTTGACTATGTTGAATCTCGTTGCCACCCTAGAATCCATCGTTTCCGTGGACTGTTATCTGTTCATGTCCGCTACTAGTTTGGTGTCATATGTTGTCGATGCTGCTTGAGAATGTTAATGCACTATTTCTAAACATTGTTATCTTTTGTCTTTGTCACATGATGTGCTTTGTGGTCCTGTAATTCGGAATTTCCCCCCTTCTACGCAATCAGTTTCATACGAGGCCTCAGGTCATCTCTAGTCTTATCAACTGTTCTTTTCTCTTTCTTCTCTCTCTGCTCTTACTCTCCCTCGTCTATCATCCTCCCTTAGCCCCCACATCTCATTTCACACTGTGAACCACAGGCGTGTATTTTGATTTTTCCTGTTAGCCAATTGTGCGGTTGTGTTTGTTTGAAGGTCAACTTTAAACGCTGCGAGGATTATGCACAGTGCGGGTTTACATTCAGCAGACGATACGGGACCGTCTGCCGATTGGCGGGGTGGTTAGTGCGATTGTCTCTTGCGACGAAGTTATCGGGATCTGTGATCGACACGCTCCAGCTTACCCAGCTGTAAATGGGTACCTGCATCTGCTCTTGAATTAGAGATGGCAAAAGCAGCGAGGAAGGGAGCTGGTCATCCCACATTATAAAAAAGTTGAACCTAGTTCTTTTTTTTTTCTTTTTTTTTTATAAATTTAAATAAAATGCTTCGTTTTGGCGAGGTGTGCATTGTTCAAACTAGACACACGGTCCGTCGGTTATTTTAGGGCGCATGTGCAGGTATAAAAGACCGCCTGATCTGGTTTATTGAACCTAGTTAACTCTTGATTCCCCTATGACAGTATCTTCTATGAGACAGCTTTTACCTTTTTTAAGACGATGCAGGCGACATAGGCACCATTCTGGTATATGTCTCTCACTTTTTTTTAAACATCTGTTTACAAATTTCCACAGCCTAGTTCAGGGGTTCTCAACCTTTTTTTGCTCATGACCCCCTTTTGAGCCTCATTTACCTCTGTGGCCCTCCTCATAGTCGCTGTTAGCTGGAAAAAAGGTACTTTATCATCTTATTGTGGCCCTCCTCGTAGTCGCTGTTAGCTGGAAAAAAGGTACTTTATCATCTTATCTTATTGTGGCCCTCCTCATAGTCGCTGTTAGCTGGAAAAAAGGTACTTTATCATCTTATTGTGGCCCTCCTCATAGTCGCTGTTAGCTGGAAAAAAGGTACTTTATCATCTTATTGTGGCCCTCCTCATAGTCGCTGTTAGCTGGAAAAAGGGTATTTTATCATCTTATTGTGGCCCTCTAGAAATATGGCATGGCCTCCTGGAGGGCCTATATGGCCCACGTTGAGAACCACTGGTCTAGATGATATAAATTATGAGTTGCGTGGCCCCATGTGACTGATTCCATGTGACCAGTGGCGTATTCTCTATGTGCGCTGTGCGTGCTGCGCACACCTATGCCCGAAGGAAAATAAAAATGTAATTTATTATTCTATAAAATATTTCTCTTCTAAAGTTCTGCTTTCGGACCGCACGCATCAGGATAACAGATTTTCCCGCATAGAATCTACGAGTATATCTAGTTTCAGTTTCCCAGACGCGTTTTACAGTGCAGTTTTTATTGGTTGGTTGCAATCGCCCGAAGTTTCTCGGGTAATTCCGTCACAATGCGTGCGGTACCTTTCGGATTCACGTCTGAAGATTGGTTTGTGTGGATCGGGGTCAAGGCCAGATACGTCAATACAATACGAACATGCGTGCGGTGGTCTTGCAGCTCTCGGGTTGTAAAAATCGGCTGTGTCCGTCCAGTGTTTTTTGTGATTAATTTTTGTTAGTTGCCGGGAATGCAGGTTATTAGTGACAGTGAGTTTCAAGTTGTATGTTAATTAGTAATAATAATAATAATAGCCCCTTCAGTCATAACTGACTATGGGAATGCGCCCCTGAGGTGGCAGCCCTCAGCTGCTTATTTTCCTGGTGCTCCTTTCGACGTTTTCTCCTCACCTCTGCTTCTTGTGTGAGCCTCTCTTCGCCCAATCTGAGGTGGTGCCGTAAATAGCATCGCCACTTAGTGCGATCGGTAGCTTCATCCTCCCATGTTGCTGGATCCATGTCCAGTGCCCTCATATCTCTCTTGCACACATCTTTGAACCTCAGCTGTGGTCGCCCAACTGTTCTCTTGCCATCTGCTAATTGTCCGTAGAAGATATCTTTTGGGATGCGACCATCTTCCATGCGGCGAACATGGCCAAGCCAGCGAAGTCTGCGCTGTCTAAGCAGCTTATACATACTTTGAAGGCCAGCACGTGACAACACCTCGACATTTGTCACTTTATCTTTCCACGAGATGCCGAGGATGCGGCGTAGACACCGCAAATGGAAGATATTGAGCCTTCTTTCTTGCTTAGCATAGGTCGTCCAGGTCTCGCTGCCATATAGGAGTGTGCTGGTGACGCAGGCATTATATACCGCAGCTTTGGTCTTCATTGTGAGTTTAGAGTTTCCCCAAACACGCGATGTGAGGCGGGCAAAGGTAGCTGCAGCTTTGCCAATGCGGCTGTCGATTTCTGTATCCAGTGAGAGTTTGTCATTGATGGTAGACCCTAGGTATGTGAAGTGGTGCACCACTGCCAATTCATAGTTATCGATAGTGATAACTGGTGCAGCACCCACATCCTGACTCAGCACATTCGTTTTCTTTAGACTTATTGTGAGGCCAAAGTCCTTGCATGCTTTAGTGAAGCGATTCATCAAGCTCTGAAGCTCCTGTTGGCTTTGAGTGACGACTGCAGCATCATCAGCGAACAACAAGTCTCTTATCGTGACCCTTCTGATTTTTGTTTTTGCCTTCAGCCTTGAAAGATTAAACAGACGGCCATCTGACCTAGTGTGAAGGCATATTCCTTCAGTTGCATCTCTGAATTCATGTTTCAAGAGTAAGGCAAAGAAGATTCCGAAGAGGGTCGGAGCCAGAACACAGCCTTGTTTAACGCCACTTCGTATATCAAAGGGCTGTGACGTGCTTCCAGCATATGGACTGTTCCCTTCATGTCGTCATGGAATGACTTTATCATTTCCAGCATTTTAGAAGGGCAGCCTATTTTCAGGAGGATTTTAAAGAGTCCATCCCTACTAACCAGGTCAAATGCTTTTGTGAGGTCTATAAAGGCGATATATAATGGTCCTTTCTGCTCTCTTGATTTTTCCTGAAGCTGGCGGAGAGAGAAGATCATGTCTGTTGTTGATCTGCCAGCTCGGAATCCACTTTGTGCCTCTGGATATATGCGCTCAGCTAACTTGTGTAGTCGCATTAAGATGACTTTGGCAAAAACCTTACCAACAATACTAAGAAGAGAGATGCCTCTGTAGTTATTTCAATCACTTCTGTCTCCTTTATTTTTATACAGTGTTACAATCTTGGCATCTCGCATGTCTTGAGGAATAGTTGTCTCTTCCCAGCACTGGCACAGCATCCTATGCAGGGGATGTAATAGCGTGCTCTTACAGCATTTGATTAAATCAGGAGGAATCCCATCACTGCCTGGTGCTTTGCCAGAGGCCAAGCTATCAATGGCCTTACTGAGTTCCTCTAATGTTGGTTCGGCATCCAGCTCCTCCATAGTTGGCAGACTATTGACAGCATCAAGGGCTGCAGGCGTAACGGTATTGTCTCTAGCGTAAAGCTCAGAGTAGTGTTCGACCCACCTCTCCATCTGCTTACCCTTATCGGTTAGCTTCTCTCCACTGATGGTTTTTAGCGGTGCCGTCTTACTTTTATGGGGGCCAAGTGCTTTATTTATACCGTCATACATGTGTCTAATGTTGCCTGTTTGTGCTGCGATCTGGATGCTCTCACTGAGCTGGAGCCAATAGTCATTTGCACAGCGTCGAGCAGTTTGTTGAACTTTGCTTCTCGTAGCCCTCAGGATCTGTAGGGTTCTGGCACTCTGTGAACGTTTGTATTCATTCATAGCACTGCGCTTAGCTTCAATAACAGGTGCCATCACATCTGATGAAGCGTCAAACCAGTCATTTGACTTTGCTGTTTTCTTACCAAGGTGGCAAGTGCAGTACTTTGAATGGTGTTCCGTAGATGCTCCCAGTTCTCTGTAATAGTATCACCATGCTGAGGGCTACTGAGCACTTTCTTGAAGGTCGCAGTGAATTGAGCGATCATGAAAGGGTCTGACATCTTGCTGGTATCAATGCGTGGTTTCCCTTCATGTCTGACACGATAGAGTTTTCTTGGTTGTGCTCTGATTTTGCAGCAAACCAAGGAGTGATCTGTGTCACAGTCTGCACTATGGTACGAGCGCGTGGAGAGCACAGACCTGAGGAGTGGCCTTCTGACGAGAATCAGGTCAAGTTGGTGCCAGTGCTTGGATCGTGGGTGTCTCCATGACACCTTATGCTGGGGTTTTGTCTGAAAGTAGGTGTTGGTCACGCAGAGGTCATGGTGGACGCACAACTCTAAGAGCCGTTGTCCATTTTCATTCATCTTGCCAATACCCAACCTGCCCAGACATGAAGGCCATGAAACATTATCGGCACCCACTCTAGCATTAAAGTCACCAAGGAGAACAAGCTGTTCTTGCCTAGGTATGCTTTTGATTACTGCTGCTAGATTCTCGTAGAACTCATCTTTAGCTTCTGAGGCAGAGCACAGAGTAGGAGCATACACACTGACAAGGGTGATGGGACCTGTGCTAGTTTGCAGGCGGAGCGTTAACAGGCGTTCTGATCCATTCTCGCCTGGTTCAACCATGTTAGTTAGCGATTTTTTGACCGCAAAACCTACTCCGTGTTCTCTAGCTTTATTAAGATCTTTCCCTTGCCAATAAAATGTGTAGTCCTTCTCGCTCACCGCTCCAGAGCCCGCCAGGCGCGTTTCCTGAAGTGCAGCTATATCCACATGAAGTCGTTTAAGCTCATCATTAATTATGGCTGTCTTCCTTACATCGTTTACATCCTGTAGGTTTTCGGATAGTCCAGTCAACATAGTCCGGACGTTCCAGCATCCCAATCTGAGAGTTTGCCTATTTCTATTTTTTCGATAATTGCTTGGTGCAAAATTTTCTGTCCACAGTTCGGGTTTGACCCTAATCCCCATGCACCCAATGGGGAAAGCAGACAGTGGCGGGACAACACCTTATTGACTGGGGGCTGCCCAGCTTGAAGCGGGCGGTAGCTGTCCAGTGAGATCCTAGAACCTCTCCCACTGTCGGAAGTAGCCCCTGGCGCCATGACCTACGCCAATTTGGCAAAATGCTTATAACCGGTAACTGCTACTTCCCGTGTTTTGCCGACACCTATAGGGTGAAGCTGGAGTGTCCTCTCCAGGGCGCGAGCTTGGGCACAGTTATATGGAGATCAAGCTGTTGATGTTAATTAGTATTTCGGAGATAATTGACATATACCCCTTGTCGTGGAATATTCTAATCCACATATATAAATTATCAAGTAAATATAAAGCCTAATAAATACATATAATAAATAAAGGAAGAAGAATGGTAAAGAACAGTGCTGTCACAATGACAGTACTCGAAATCCCCCTTCTTTTCTACTTCGTCGGCAAATTGTAACGCTTTCACGTTGATATTAAAGGCCTTCTGCAACATACACGCGTTTCCCAAACACACAATAAAATGTGCTGCCTTTCTAAGAAAAACCTTGAAATATGCAAGTTGACCTAAATTTTAAATTCCATTCATGTCTTTTTCTACACTAT